>VZSV01000059.1:1227671-1431738 GCA_013398735.1 Nothocercus julius | reverse complement strand
CCATCCGTCCCCATCTGTCCCCCTCGGCGCTCGTGTGTTTGGGCCTTTGTGTCCCAGCCTCGGGGCCGCCCCGCTCCCGTCTCCTTCTGCCCCATTAACCCACGGCACGAGCCCCGGCAACAAAGCGCTGACACCCGATCCACCGCTTATTGAATCCCCGTTGTTCTGCCGCCTAATTCCCCTCGGTCCCCTCCGGGAAGGAGGCGGGGGGCCTTAATGGCTAAAAAACGAACTGCCCCGGCACCCGAGCGCAGTGCAACCTGCAGCAGGACCCGGGAAAGCGACTGCTCCTCCTCCCGGGGAAATTCAGTGCCTTTAAGGTTTGTCCCCGGGAAAAAAACGCTGCCTACCCTCGTCCTAGGCATGTCAGGAGGAACCACGGGGCTTTTAAACGGAGGATTAAGGAAAGTGGTCACTTTTGACTCAGTAGGAAAAATCCCTCCATGACGGTAATGAAAGCCTGGATGATATAAGTATCTCCTGGTTCACAATAGCAATTAATATGGTAATATTCCACTATTAAAGATGCTAACATTAAGATGGAACTCGTACACGGTTAAAACATTTAATAGAGGGGAAAATGCATTCCTAGAGTATCAGGTAGCAAAGTCAAATGGAGAAGGAGGGAGTGAAACTCTCTTAAAATAACAAAGAGCTCTGTATTATTTTGAAAGGTTTTTAATACTTCCTTGCCCCTCATGAAAAACTTGCACTGTTTTGAGAGGCAGATACTAGTAGCGCTGAGTATGGGAGCTTGTGATGGGTGTGGAGAGCTGTTCTCATGGTAGCTTGGCCCAGGTCCTGTTTGGAGCTTGTGCCATGGGGTCCGCCTGCTTCTGCAGTGACCCATTGGCCTCAATGCTGAGCATGGCCCATGGGTAGCATGTGCTGGGACAAAGATGTCAGAAGTTGGGTCAGAAGGGATGTCTAGAGAGTTCTAGACAAATATCTACTTCAAGCAGGGCTACTTTCAGGATGAAGTCAGGTTGTCCATGGCTGCACTCATCAGAGCTTCCTATCCTCTAAGATGAAGGTACCACATTCTCATCCTTGTTTGATTTCTCAGGTGTACTCAGAATTCTTTGGGAGTTGTCAAGAACCCGCAGTGTGCCCCATTCACGCAGAGTGAAGGACGGAGTGATGTGAGCTCTTGAGGTCTTGGGACACCAGCTAACCTGCACAAGAACCTGCACCAACCTGTCTCCCAGGGCCAGTTCTGCCATGCAAAACTAATCTCATGCAAATGCTCCAAATCATGGTGGTATCCTGAGACATGGTAGAGGACAGACAAAATTATGCAAAAATGTTCTTTTAATGGGGTTTCTTTTAACTATGGAATTGTTTGGGGACAAATTAGAAAGTACTCATCTAAACCTGAATAAACTAGAGTAGATATCTTCATTATTTTTAAAGCCTTTTCTTTTTTTTTTCTCAATTAAAAATGTCAGAATTTAAGGTTTTGCTTTTCCATAGAATAAAAGTAATTTGCAAAAAGAAAAATAGTATCATAGGAATGGAGGAACCTTTCAGTGGATCACTTGAAGAAGCAAATATTTACCAGCTGGCTCCAATGATGTATTGGAGACTGCTGTGGAGAGTATAGTCTTTATCCTGTATACAGCTCTGCTGACTTCATCAAATCAGCTCATTTACATCTAACAGCTATTTTTTTTTTTCTGTAAAATGTAGCATTCCCAGGAAAAATAAATTTTCTTCTAGAGCTTGCATTTTTGTATGGTTTATTTAAAAAAATAATCTGCCTGGCTGAACCCATGGATTCATTTAGGTCATTCAGCCTTCAGTCTAACAAACCACTCAAGTGGGCCTATAAATTCTCAAATCATGGATTTAGTGCCAGGCTTGAAACTCAGCTGGTGTTTGGAGGGGAAGGGCTGCCACAGTGACTTTTGCTAAAGCTGGTCAGGCCCTTGCTTATCGGCTGAGCAGGAGCGTGTTTACACCCCTCAATGCTCAGTAGGTGAGCAAGTTTGAAGAACAGTTGTCTGAAGAACTTCTTGCACAAGTGTTTGGGGAGCTGTTGGTCTTTGCTGCAATCTGTTTGCCTGGAGGGGAGTGCAAATATAGGTAACGGCCTACCCAGAATGCATGTGATGATTTGTCCTTCTTCCTCACTAAATAGCTTATGTTCACTGCACCAGACTTCTTCCTTCCTTGTCTCTCGATATGGAAAATTTGCACAAAAGGAATAATTCTTGGCATCAATTCGCTGACGGGTTTGCAGCTGGCTCAAAGTCCTGCAATGCATGAAGTGAGTCCTCATGTTCACCACCTTCTCTTGCTACTGTAAGACCAAAACTGTACAAGCTAGAATGAAGATGCATGAGCACGAGGCCAATAATAATGGCCTGTGCAAGAAGACACGACTGCCCAGTACCGCCCCATGTTGGAGGTTACCCCTCTGTCTGACATGCTGCTGAAGATATTCCATAAGTCACACCAAGCAGATCAAGTCAGATTAGCCAAAGCTGCATGTTCAACTTCCCAGAGTTAATTCAGCTTATCCTGACTAAGCAGGTAAGAAGCAACCACACAAGCCACACAGCCAGTAGGTCTGAAACGACAGTGACCCCAGGGCAGTGAGGGTCAGTGCAGGCATGGAAACCTCTTCAATTGGAGGATGTGTGTTTTTGCCAGCCCCTTGACTTATGTCTTTTTCACCTTTCCCACAACCTTGTCCCCAAACAAATTTCCTTGTAACAGGCTCTAAATTGGATCTGTTGCAATTAATAATGCAATGACAACATGGCACAGAGCAGGGGCTCAAAACAGAAGAAAATGCATGACAGAAAAAGAATGCAGTAACAGAGACCACTGTTTAACTCCCTTTCTTTTCCTTCACTCTCTGTCATTATTCTAATAGTAGCTGAAGTTGAAGACTTCAAGGAAATGTGGATCCTCCACACAGGTGACTACTGCAGTCAACATGACGCGAAAGCTGAGGTGTAACCTGTCCCTGCAACTCTGTTCCCAAGTCTGCCACTGAAGGCTTACAAGTCTGAAAGGTTGCCCAGTGTATTTGGGTCCTGTTCCTTGCCTTCTGGTCTAGTCAGATTGTGATCTTCTCCTGGGG
This sequence comes from Nothocercus julius, assembly GCA_013398735.1. Taxonomy (NCBI): domain Eukaryota; kingdom Metazoa; phylum Chordata; class Aves; order Tinamiformes; family Tinamidae; genus Nothocercus; species Nothocercus julius. Next base: position 1,428,647 of record VZSV01000059.1, on the reverse strand, counting down.
GAGCCTCCCTGGTCTGGCATCGAGTAAGCCCAGCCTTGCAGGCAAGGGGGTTTTGGCAGCAAGTGCGGCGGAGGCAACTGTAATGCAAAAAAAAGAAGTAATCATAGGGAAAAGAGCTGCTTAAAATCATCAGTGGATGATACTGCAAGGGAAGGCAAGGTTTAAAACTATAAAGGCAGTATAAAAATTGGGAATGCAGAAAGGGAAGTCAATTAGGCAAAAGAATCGCTTGCTGACGGAGGTCGCTGGGCCGAATTCCTAAAAGGATTCATGAATCGACTAAAAATACCCTTGGGATAGTTTGAGCACGGATTGAGTTACTGAAGGGCAATGCCCCAGATGACCCAGGAGACCCCTTCCAATCCTACAGTATAAACAATGACGCTATTAACATTTGTACTAAGTACCTGCTAGGGCTCCTTGCCTCTCTCCATAGCACTACTGCTCCCATAAGTTGCCCCGTTCCTGCTGCAGAAGCTGAGAGGCCAGGACAGAGCCTGAGGTTTGGCTCATTGCTGGCTGCATGTGAGAGATGTGCTCTGCTCCACGCCTTGGCCCGGAGGGGCTCTTTTAGGCCCTAAGCAATTGCTCTGGTTTCTTATCCCCAAAATCACCCTTGCAGCCAGGGAATTATGGAAAATCCTCACGACAGTGGTAGGAGCAGTGAGAGGCCAAAAAGATCAGCGGAAAAGCCTAACAGAAACCCTGCAGAGCTGAAAAGAACAACAGGAAGGCTGAAGAGAATCTCTGGGAAAGCAGAGAGACCTTAACGGGCAAGTAATGCCGAGGAGGCACTCGCAGGACATGGAGGGAATAGGGGACAAGCCAGGGAATTTGCAGGCAAGTATGATAATTGCAGAAACCAAGCCAACTGTATCTTAGGGGACCAAAGAAAAGCCCAAAAGAATTTAGATCCCACTCTACCAAATCCAGCAGGTCCAATGGGATGCATCAGGATGCCCTGGACAACCTGTTATCATAGGTGTTATATGTCATCCCACTGCAGAAGGAATTATTGACATACAAGATCCCAAATGGTCTAGAGAGCCTGTGTGGGGTGGTTGCCCTGACCATGGCAGGAAGAAGCATACGTATATATACTTTATTAGTCTTCTCTCTTTTCCTTAACATTATTATTCTGACTAGATTTGTCTGAAATGACTCCCTCTGACAGCCTCCTGCCTTTAGTGTCTCTCCTTGGTGTCATTTATGGGCACCACCCTCTTTCGGGGAGAATGGGCCACAGTCGAACTTCTTGCAGCTGAATTTGTGCCTAATATAAAGGCAAAACTTGGTGGCTCCGTTAGTCTCTAGCATGTAATTCAGCTATTGAGGAACGATATGAAAACAAGGTTAGGTAAAAACACTCACTATCAAAGCTTAATTATGCATCCACAGACCGAGGCTCATTATTCATCCTCCAACTTGGAAGCAAATTAGTCTAATGAAGCAATGAGGAGAAATACTGAAACAATGTATAGGCTGGAGAATATCTGTTTGTATTCAAATGTCAAAACCAGCAAAGAGTTCTGGGTGCTACATTTGTTCCCAGAACCAGAGGTTTCCTGTACGTGCTGGCATACTAAGAGCATTTTATAAAAGAGAAGCAGCTTATATGTGTTAATCTGACGGTGTTTGAGGTATTTCATTGGAAACTAAAGGTGGTCATGTGCTAGAGAGCTAAAGAAAACCATACCCCAGTGTCACCTGCCACTCTGTGTCACATAAACATGAGGGTGAGTTTATCCCTGACTCCCTAATGACAGCCAGCTTAGCCCCATGAAGAGTTTGGTGCCGGTGACATACAGCAAAAGTGGGACCAAATCCCAGGCGCCAGGAAGAAACCAATAACTAACTATAGTGCGATGGCAGCCCTCTGTGGGTTTATTGTTTAAGTGTTTAAGAAGCTGAAGAATATAATTAAACTGCCCGGGAATGTATAATCACAGCAAGGAAGCCCTTTTGTCCTATTCCTTCCCTGCAGAATTTGGGGAGAAATGAAATTACATCATAGGAAAGGGACTTGATAGGCATTTAATTACTAGCTGTGATGTATTTGATGAAGCCCTTGATATCTCATTGCCACCAGGCCCGGTGGCTGTTTTGCGGGAAGGGTTGGACAGCAGCAGTGATGGACCGGAACGTTTCCCTGGCTCTCCACTCAGCTCCGCATGAGTTTGGAGCGGTTGCTTTGGCCATCTATAAAAGTCACCTATAAACTATAACTCCCAGCACAAGTGGGAGAAGTCTGGGATTAGGGACTGTTAGGGGTTTATGTACAGCACACCGTGGCAAGCCTTGTGATATATAGCCCAGGTCCAAGCGCTGCAGCAGAGCACAAAAGGTTCAAGCGACCATGCCAGTACCAGAGAACAAGTCCCTGTAGGCCCCCAAGTAAGCCATTCTCACCGCTTTATTTTCTCTCCCCCATCCTAATGTGCTTAACTATAAATGACCCCTTTATGTTTTTATATCTCCATTTCATTTCTTATCCCTTCTTCCAGGGAAGCAGTAAAACAAGGGAGCCGAGAAGCAGAGCTCTTATTGCAAAGCAAGCGCCAACACAGAGCAAATCTGGGGAGCTCGCGGCACTTACTGAGTATTTGCGTCGGTACAAGGAGGCTTCGGGCTTTTCCTCCAGGACTCAAGTCCTTATCCTGCTCCCAGGCAGGTGGCATCCGGCTCTGGGGACCAGACAAGCCCAGAAGGACTCGATGTTCCCCGGCTGAGCTTTGCACTTATTTCAGTTTTGCTGTTTATTTTTTTATTACATGCTGTTCTGGGGTTCCTTACAAGAATGGCAGAGCTGGAGTGAAGACAATGCCAGCTGAGCAGGGACCCCCAATGCAGTCCCTCCGTTGTGCTGTCTCTCATCTCCAGAAGACACTTGACCACCCTGGGCAGAAGGACCACGGCTTGCTGTATATTAGTATATTTTTTAAAGGTGCCTCATTGTATTTATTTGCTGTGTAGTTAAACATTTATTATTTATATTTAATTTTCCCCGACTCAAAGGGGCATCACTGGCAGCTGAGTGTCTGCAGAATCAGTGCAGCTCTTTCACACACTTATTTATGTAACCTTGGCCTCCCTCGAGGGGCTCCCGTTTCACGATGTGCCATCGGCCTCTTAATTGGCCTCACAGATCACGCCTTCTCCTTCGGCTCACCCAGGTTCCTGTGACTCATAATTTTAAAATATTAAATGTGGTCTAAACAAAAGAGTTCTGTGAATTAAAGCCGGAGAGTTTCTATCCTTCCTCAAGCTTCCCCGTCGATTCTCCCTCTGGGCGGCTCTGAGGCTTGGCCCGTGATGTTTGTCCGCAGCATCAGCGGCTCCGCGGGGCACAGCCGTAACCCCGAGCGGTGCTGGACACAACGTCTGGGGCATGAAGTTGTTGCCTTGCCTGGCTTTGCATCCCACCTGCATCTTCTCAATAAGAGTGTTTGATGCTAATTAAACTCCAGAGGATGAAACCTTCAAACAGTTCATTGACCTATAGGGATGTATGGAAGCTGTTCCCACTCTAGCACCCTGCCAGGGAGACAGGGCCCTCTCCTCGGGATGCTCTTGCACAGCAGCTCCAGCTCTGGTCCCTGGGGGGTGGCGAGGATGTGGAGAGCCACCTTTCCTCTTGGCCACCCCAAAGCCACCTCACCTCAGCTCTTTCCAGTACTACAACCCTTGGCCAGGTAACGTTTGGGTACAAAGCTAGTAGGGACAGACACATTGACTCCTACGAGGGCAGAAGTCTCTGGGGTTTAAAAATGCTCTGTTGCTGGAAGCCAAAGAGACCAGGGACTTCCACTGACTTTTTGGGAGAAGCAAAATCTGGTCAAGGCTCTGACTTTAGAGGCTCCTTTTGGAATACTTCCTCCTCCAGAGGAACCTCTCCTGTATGGGCACCACAGGGCATGTCAGGAACAAACCATCCAAGGGTTTACCCAGGCGCAGACCACGTAATGCACTTAGAGGTGACAAACTCTTTTTTATACAACACAGATCCTGCAGCAAGGTGCTCCACATCTCTCTGATTAAGTAAAGAGGCCTGGAGAACACGACCAAAGCAGGCTTTTCCAGGGGTCATTAGGTCCCTAGGTTAAAGATGCTGAAGTCTTTGGTACATTATTATCCTGTTGCTAACTGCTTGGGCTTAAAAGGAAATTTCACTCCCATAGGTAGAACTATTCCATAATTAATGGTTTTATATCTTCTCCTTAAATATATCACTGGCCACACTTGGAGCTAGAGTTTGAGAGTAAACATTGCTATGCTGGGGCTGTCATCTGTGAGTAATCGCGGACCTAATTGAAGCTGGCCAGACTATTAAATAAACATCCAGCATAAACAAGGGAGCAAAGAAAGACCCTTTGCTTCAGTAATGGGGAAAACAATGGAAACCAGTTCCTAAATCAGGGCCCTGTAAGGCAAAGTTGGGGGGCATCTGGGAAATGCATCTTCCCACCTCATGCCGCTAATAACTGGGTGAACTCTGGCCAACCCGCCAGGCCAAAACTTGCACAGAAATCCTCCTCCCAGCACCGAGTGCTGCCTCATCGCTCCACTGAAATGGGCAACGATACAACCTTCTGCAGCGCTTCTTGTGTTCCCCCGGGAATCACCTAATCCTCCGCGTTGTCTGCCAGTTTCCCCTCATCCTTGAGAATTCCATGTGTAGAGCAGGCTGCGGTTTTCCAGCAGCGCTTCTGAGCACGAGCCGCTCGCTGACGGTGGCTTCTGCCGCTCGCCGTGGGGACACACATCACCCATGACTGCGCATCAGGGCAGGGAAGGCAGAATGGGGCGACTTCTTGACCCAACAGTCCTCCAGGGCAGATTGTGGCTTCCTTGTCCCCTTGCCAGTTGTTACCAGCTGTGCAGGAGCTGAGCTGCTCTTAGAGATGTGACAAGAAGAGGGATGCACTGGAGGGACATGCTCAATTGCACTCCAAGGTGCTGCAGCCACAATAACATTTTTCCTGCTGATGGAGTCCACGTGTCTCCCCGTAATCGCTGGTGCTCTGCTATGTGACAGCATGTACGCTGTCCGCTCCCGGGACACCCATGCTGTCCGGGGGGACAGGGTGCCTGGCATTCCGCGCGTAGCTCAAGAAAAACGCTCTGCCCGTGATCAGTGTCTGCATGAAGGAGATGTATGGTTTCAATTCTGTCCTTGAGCCATGGATCATTTAATGTTGTCAACACATATACATCCTTCTCAAACATCCCACTGAGAATTACTAGGGACTGTAGACAGTGCAAAGCTAGTGATACTGCGGCGGCTTCATATTTGTTTTCAGATCCATGTGCATTTTGAATACTAAAGCGTGCATAATTGCTGATGAATTTCTAAGCAACTTCTTCAAAGGGGCAGAGGCACGTCAGCAGTAGAGATGCTGGTGGCAGAGAGGGAACAGGGCCTTCTGAGGACTTGTGGTTGCCCGAAACCAGCTCAGAGATGGGTCATGGAACTGGAGGACCTCCAAGGATGGGCCAGACTGAAACCTCCAGCTCCTCACATGACTGAACATATTTTCTCCGTGACCATGGGGCACTAGGGATGCGCTTCCCCAACAGCCCCTGTCTTTTGATACTTGCATTAAAAGCACTTTGGTGCTGCATGCATGTCACCAGGGAAGCCTGTGCTGAGCTCCTGCCCCACCAAGCAGTGCCCGGCTCATGTGCACAGTGAGGGATGTGTCTGGAAGCACAGCAAGGTGCAGTGAAGCTGGCTTGGCAGGTGAAGGGTTACTGGTTTGCTGCCTATCACAGGGCTGATCGAGGCAGGGTTATAAAAGGGGAGACAAGGTGGGCTCTTGGTGTAAGAAGGGGTGATTCCTGCTCTTCCTCAGCTGGTTGAAGTGGAGTTGCCGCTGGCTGGAGTCAGCACCTTCTGCCTGGAGGGGCTGTGCTGGGGAAGCAGCTTCAGCCCTGAGGAGAGGGATGGGGTGGTACCAGGAGCCCTAAGAGCTTCTGGGTCTGACTCCTGCTGACAGCCCCTCTGACTGTCCCCGAGCATCCCCCTCGACCGCTGTGAGGAGCAGAGAGCGTTGGGCCCCACGCGGAGCTGCGTCCGGGCACCTGGTCAGCCAAAGCCCATTTGCTATGTGTGTATTTATTATCCAGGAGCCCAGGGTAATTACTTTAGAGCTCTGACCATTAAATATCATTTGTCTTCTTCCAGTAGGTCCAAAGCTTTATGAATTTTATCTGATGCTTGCTCCCTTCAATTATCTGCCATCAGAAAAAGTTTACTGTTGCTGCTAAAATATCAATTTGCCAGAGGTTGCAATACATTTACTCTCCACCTCTGTAATTTACAAACTTACGTTCTATGATTAGAAAGAAAAATGGCTAATAGGAGAAATATTCATGCAAAATCGATACTGAATAAGATGCTGCCACCTTTTGGCTTAACCTAATTCTACATCTGGGGTCAAGATCACCCCTTGGTGCAACTTCTCTGTGGAGAGAGCAGCCAGAGCAGTGGGGAGCTGCAGTGGGGCTGGGGGTCCCCATGACCAAGGACAGCGTGGGGCAGGAGTGGGGAGTGTGGGGCGGAGGGCAGCAATCACTGCATGGTCTGCAGGCTCTAGCAAGAGGAGATCACACGTGGTTGTGCTTCAGCAAGGCCTGGGAAAGCTTCTTTCCTGAACCCCCAGAGCCAACATGGGACTTTCCGGAGGGTCCTTCTCCCAGCTACGTGGAATGCTGTTCCTGGAGCTGGGCTGCAGATTTGTCCATGCCAATATGTCTGGGAAATGGGGTCTGTGATCTGGTAAAATGGCACACAGCTGGAGACATCTAAGCAAGTTTTGAATAGGATGCTAAAGAACCTTGTAGGCAACCTTGACCCTATCTGGCTGCCGTATACTTGTTTAGACAGTATGCGACACAGTGGGGCTTGCAATATGTCAGTCTAGGTAGCTGTTGAATGTACTTCAACTAAATGTCACTATAACAGATCATGGAGCCCAAATACTAGTGTGCTTTCAAAAATATATACGTATCTATACGATTTTTTGTAGCAGAGATATTCCAAAGTACTAAAGGCTACAGAACAGCAATTGCAGGGCTGCTCTGTCTCCTTACCCAAAGACACGAGGGCTTTACATCTGAATATCAGGAGCTACATGATCAAAAGCTCTTAGGATTCTGCAGTTGTGGGATTTCCAGCGGAACTTGCTATTTCGCTCCTATCTTGCCCCTTTGTTTCCCAAGTCTAGGGCAGAGTCTGAATACTATAATTGCCACCTGGATTTGCTTTGCTCACTTCCAAAGGAACTTGTTTGAATAAATTGAATTGGCAGATGTATTGTTCAGCTGCGTGGCGTTGTGTCAGGAATAATGTAGGTATTACTGGTGTATTACAGTGTTGAACGCGCTGCCAGGGACGGCGAACTGATTCAGGAGAGCTCACTGTGAGCAGTTTCCTTCTTTTCTTCTTCAGAAAAAAGTTCACGTTTTTTGGCCAGTTGCTTGATGCTCTAAAGAAAGAGCAGAAGGAACGACTTCTGGCAGGCCATGTCCTCAACACGTGCAGTTGTCCTCCCTTGTTGGGGAATATTTCTGCTGATAGAGGTTCCTATTGCTCCTATTCCTATTTCCTTTGTTAGGTGAGGCCTGAGTGCAGCAGTCACCTTATTTTCCTTGGAGCATCCAAAACCAGTCTCTCTGGCTTCAGTGGGATCACGCTGTGGTCAACACTAGGTCTGTGTCAGCGCAGCTCAGGACAATGTGGTGGGGTCATGCAGGTTCTGGGGCTACCTCAGAAGAGCAGGGTGTCCAGGTGCAGGACTTTGCTCGGGACCCCAGGGACCTTGGTTAGCCTGTGGGAGCGCAGGGACCTAACCAAGACACGGGATGTTGGGTGAGATCTGTGGGTGAGGGACACTGCAGGGTCCAGGCTTGGCTGTCCATGAGGTCCCTTTTGTCATTGTGATATGGATTTATTGTCAGTCTGGTTCTAGCACAGATTATCCTCTTCCTCCTCACCTGGGAGGATGCTCCGTAACACTGGGAAGGCTTCCTTCCCTGGACAGGTTTTAGAGGAAAGAGAGCTGCTCAGTCTTCCTCTTCCTTCCACAAAAGAATGAAGATTGCAGTGCTGTACATGCCTGGCAGGTGGTGGAATCACCTCCACAGACAGAACTCAGCATGACCCGAGAAGGATGCGGTGTCAGGCACCTTGTCCCCAGTGGTGAAGGGGCCTGGGTGTTGCTTTGGGTAACCCACCTCACCTCCTGCCCCAAAACCCTGCTCAGAGGCCCAAGCTCTGCAGGGTTAACGCAGCCGTGGATGCAGGCGAGTGACCCCGTGCAGCAGGTTAGCAGTGACATGGTGCCACCTCGTGGCATGCACTTCCGAGCGTCACGCACGGCGTCCTTGTTGGGGGGCACCTCTCCAAGGTGACCCCCGCGCTGCAGGTAGCCCTGCACTGCCAGCTTCCCCAGGGCTGCACGGTGCCTTGGAGGACACGGCCATGCCGTGACAAAGCCGAGCAGTGAGTGGGTGGTTGGGAATGACGGATGAAGAGCTGCTCCCTACAAAGCCGTAGTGGGAGCCGTAGCTCTACCTTGCAGCTCAAGCTGCAAAGGAGGGTATGACCAAACCCCAGGGCCTCCTGGCTCAGAGCCATCTCTTCCAGAGACTAATTCTTTAAAGCCATTTGCCCACAGTAGCCCTGTGGATCTCCTTCCCTGCTCCGCTATCCTCCCCCAGGAGCCATCTGGCTCCTTAGCACTGCTAGGACTCCCTTGGCCTCTGCTGTTCTGCCAGGACACCCAGTCGCTTAGACTAGAGGTGGATTTGTTCCAATTCTGTAGCTCTAACACAAACCAAGCACCACTTAAGAGGGTCCAGGTTTGTTTCTCAGTGATGGAGATGAGGAAGGATGGTTCCATGTACCTATGCGAAAAACACCCACGCAGGGCCTTGGCATTGCTGTTAAGCCAGCATTGGTCGCAGTACTTGGAGAGTCTCCGTTTTCAGTGAAACGATTTAATTCAGCACCAGCAGCACAATGAATAAGCAGGATTTGGGGTCTAACTTTCATTACTGATTGGTATCATGGTGGGACTGAGGAAATCTAGGACTGGTCAGTCATGGCCCAGGTGCTCTAGCGCTGTGTACAGCACAAACACCAACAAGACAATTCTGGAGAAGCCTGTAACTGAGATTTCTAATCTGGTTTCTGCTAAGTACCTGCATAAGACGTTATAAGGTGTTAGGGTTTGATCTGTGACCAGAAATCGCCTGATAAGGGATTTATTTTTCCACTGCTATTGGAATGGCTATCACAGTGTTTCCCACCTTTTGAGACAGTGACTTTTCAGAGCCACCCGGCTGCTGCCTGTCACAGTGGAGCTGGCTCAGCTGCAGTCAGTGCTCCTTCCTTTCGGCTACTTTTAAATTAAAAATAAATAAATAAATAAATAAAAGCAAAAGAAATGGCATGATCCTCCTGATTTTTGTTCTCGGTACATAGTAGTACTGAAGAAGGAAAAACCTCTTTTTTCCCCCTCTCTGCTTGGATGATCTGAGAGCAGTTTGCTGCAGAATAAGTATCAGACAGGCAGTGGGAGGTATGGTGGGTTCAAGCTCTAAAACACCCAATCTGCTCTTCCTAGCAGGCCTGAGGTTTCCTCTGGAGTGCTAAGAGTTGGGGATTAGGAGCACTTGTTCTCTCTAACTGAAGAAGTTTCAGCCTACAAGCAGGCCTTTCTCGGTGTAACCCGGGGAGGGAGTTTGACATACTTGTACAGGTATGTACCACGGAAAATAAACCAGAAGATGAAGCCTTTTGCAGTTTAATCTGTCATTTAGGAAGAGGGTTTTAAAGATGCTCTGCTCTAAAATAAAAGAGCCTGTGCTGGTAATGTAATATGATATCACTGCAAATCTGCCAGTGTAACTGTTAACGCTTTTCCACAAGGAGGAGGCCTTAGGCATTTAGCAGGAATTTGCAAAGGAGCCTAAGGCCTGACATACACTTGAAACTCAATGGGATTTAGGTGCCTAAATGCATTAGGCTGCTTAGAAAATCCCAGCCTTTGAAGTTAAAATAGGCACTGACAAAACCCGCCTGTCCTTGGCTGCAGCAAACGCAGGCAGCTCAAGGAGCAGAGCCAGGCCAGCTTGCATCCGCCGGGGACCTGGCTGTCGGCCGCCGTGCTCTCGCCGTGTCCTTGTCCCCTGCCGCCCTCCTCGCGCCCCTGGTGTCTAGAGACAGCTTCTGGCAGAGGCAGTACACATGCAAACTAAACGCTGCTCAAAATATGTATATAAAAAAAAAAAAGAGAGCATGACTTGGGCATCCCAGGTTTGGTCTGTCCCAGTGCACTTGCAGGTCTGGGTTAACGCTACCGGGATGACATTGGTTGCCCAAGCCAGTCCGCTGTTTTGCACCTGAAGGAAAGCAATGGAGGGTGGCCACCAAAGGCAACAGAGAGGGGTCCATCAGCATGCAGGTTCAGGAGAGCTCCATCCCTAATGTCTTCTTCCCCCTTCCTAACTGCAGCATGGCCCTTTGAACCATCTTGGCTTGAAGTCCTCCACCAGTGGTTTGCTCATGGTCACAGGTGTTTGCATGGAAATTATTGTGTCTGCTTTACTGGAGATACCTATCCTGCGAGTGTGTATGAAAAAAACATTAAAAATGCCCCTTTTATTAGAAAGAATCTTAGGGCATTTAAAGTTGGAGAACTCATCTTCATTATTTTTCTTTAAAGTTACTTATGAATTGAGAACTGCTTGGCTCATATTTCTCTTTTATTTGGCATTCCCTCAGGCTAAAGTGTTGTCTATCTTACAGATTAGGTTACTTTTTATGGGGTCCCTGCTATTATATTTCACCTCTAACTTTGTTAGTTTGTGTTTTATATTAAATTATGTTGAATAAAATGTGCAGCTCAAGGACATTTTTCAGCTTCACCCTGAAATGAGGTTCTTAATGCTGTTTCTGGGTCTGCCCTGTAGCCCAGCCTATGGCGATAGCAATGGCTGTGCAAGAAGGGCAGCAGAGGAGGGTACGTGTTAACCATGAACTCTGCAAGGTGAAGCTGCAGGAGAATTGCACCTTCAAAACCAGTCCGTTCATGTACAGTGATTTTTTTGGATGCATCTCTTTAGAAATGGGTTCTAGTAATATTGACATCATCACAAGATAAGATCCAGGACTAGTTAAATCACAGCCTCGTAACTCAGTGCTCCTTTGGGGATTAGAAGAAGACGCTGAGCTGTCACTCTAAAGCTGATCATGGGCTCGTTTAACTATGTCATCCCATAAGACAGTCCTTTCAATTATGTCAACCTGTCTGCTCTCCCTAGACTCTAATTTTAGAGCAGCAGTAGCTAATATTCTTGGAAAACTGATCCGCCTCTACAGATCTCTCTTCTCCGTCTGCTGCTGTTAACAGAGTATCCTGTGGGGAGATTGGACTGCTTGACTTCCCCTCCTGTAATAAACCTAATAAAAATAGGTACCATTAGGTTCCTTTGTGTGTGGTCTGTTTTAAGACACTTATCCAAGCTATGTAATGGAGATGTCACATCTCCTCCACAGGGGGATCTGGCAGCACCATAGGGTTATTGCAATAAAAATAAAGTTCAATTTTAAAAGCCTGGTACAAAATTATGAGCTGAAAAGAGGGGCAATGGGGTGAGAGTTAAGAGACCTGAAAGAGGTAAATGTGAGCTGGCGCTACCACAAGTTAATGCTGCAGTGGTGGCTCCACCACTGCGATACAGAGCTCAGCTGCTTCCCTAGCCAGGGGATGTGAGAATCTGCAGGTGATGGGAAGGCCACTGTCCCCACGGGTCCCTGTGGCCTGGGAACCCACCTGTGTCTGCCCAGTGGTACTCAGAGGGGCTCAGGGTGCACAAGGTAGCTGGACTCAGCTTGTCTGAGGCATGGGCACCTCTGGGGGAGTCATAATGCAGCTTGGTCTGAAGGACATGGACCTTGCCTGGAGAGGACAATAGCCCAAGGTGCCACCTGGCTCCTTGCGGTGTGACCATTGCGGTGGTGACGGCTGGGGAGAGAAGAACGGCTGCAAACCCTCCCGGTGTAACAGAAAGTTGGTTAGGAAAAATCCTCATGGCAGCAGGTGTTTTTCCTTTCGCATCATGTCCACCATGGCATTCAAAAGTAGCAAGGACTTTCTTCACGTGCCCTATAGATCTCCAGACAACCACCTTGATAGAGGGGACAGGGATGGCCTTGGAGGCACTTAATGTGGCACAGAGCCACCAAGAGGCCATCCCAGGCTCTGTAGAAGAGGAAGAGAAGGACAAAGCCAGAACAGAGCCAAGGGAAAAACAATGCAACAAATAAATAAATAAACAAATAGAACAAAACCAAGCAACCAAGAAAAGGAGGCGCAAAAGACAGGAAGGGGGCAGAGGGACCATGCAGATGCTAGGGAATGGGGTCACCCCACCATCCCACTCAACAGATCCACTGCAATGGCAAAGCCCAAGGCTTCTCTTTGCAGACATTATATAAAATCCAGACATAGCTGCATGCTGCTGTGGAGCGATATCACCCCCAGACTCCAGCAAGTTAGTTACATATAGCTTTCCTTTCATAAATCCATGTTGGCTGCCCCTAATCAAATTCTGCTTCTCAAGCAATTTCCCTTGCTAATTCCTCCTGAATCAGTTCTAACCCACCTATCCCCCTTGTCGCTAAGCTAGCCAGCCTCTAATCACACGCTGCACTGTGTGATCCTTTCCTAAGTAATACGGGGTTCGGCACTTTCCTCTGGTTCTCAGCCGCCTAACCTGTCAGGAGCAAACTTCTAAAAATATCACTAAAGACCTCAGCTAATTTCTAATCCTCATTTCTATTAAAACGGCTGCCTGTACTATATGGGCTTCCAGACTTGGGATTTACAGCCTTCCTTAAGAGTGGCTAATCTGTGCAGAACGGTTTCCATTGTTATCCGCACACGAACTCCTCCCTTCCCTACCGCAGACCACCACGGCTATCGCAGCGGCTCCCCAGCCTGCAGAGCACGGCAGCTGACAGAGCAGCCGGCAGCGGCGCCGGCCTCCTCCTCTGGCATCATTCTCCCCCTCGCTTTTTGGCAAGGCAGCTCCGAGAGATTGTTGGGGGTCCCGTCCTCGTGGGCCTGGGTAGGTGCTCTGCAGGGCTCCGCGAGTACAGGACGGTGTGTGTTTTTCTTTGCACTTTCCCAAGTTCTTTAGGTTTGTATGAACAGCATAAATTGGTCTTTCTGTCGAGGCCACCGCAAGCCTTCCTGAAGCTCTGCTTCGTGTCACAGCTCCACTGCTCACCCGAGCCAGGCACCGCACGAGGAAGCCGGGGGCGAGCAGGGAGCCGAGCCACAGAAACGCTTTGTCACTTCCCGCTCTAGTAACAAACGTCGTTGAACAAACAGTCCCCAGTGCCTTTGCACAAGGCAAATATTATGCTCATTCAAAGGGTGGCGAAAAGATCAACGTTTCTAAAGTACACCTTGATCTTTGGCTGCGTGGTGTAACTCTCGGATCAGCTTCCATTACAGTGAGCTAAGCATTTAGAAAGAGAACTCAGTCAAGAAACTTTTAATTTAATTGACTTGTGCAAAACAACGGTTGCAGCTGATGCTTGTCTGCTCAAATTAGCAGCCACCTGAGGAAATCCCGCAGCTGGGCCAGAATCTCAGGGCACCCAGCTGAGCTAGTGGATTTACTTCAAAGTTTTGAAGCAACAAAGATTAAGCACTACATTCTAGAGGGTTGGCGCAACAGTCTAAGCTGCAATGAGAAAAGATTTTCTAGGAATGAAATTGCAAAAGCCAAAAGGCAAAAGCCAAAGGGCTGAGACGCTCCAGCACCCCCTGACACATCCCATGTGGCCTCTTTGTGGCACTTGCCCACGTGGCCGTCCATTGGGGCCCACTGCGGCACCCCAGCACAGCTGGGCCACAGATTGCTTACACCTCATGGAAACTGTGCCCCCGGTGACAGGAGGGGGCATCCCCTTTCTCCGTGGGCAGCCTCACCCCGTCCCTAACCGCTGCTGTGTCCCATGCCCCGTCCCCACATCCTTCCTCAGCCCTGTCCCTATCCCCCATCCCAGTCCCTGCCCAGCCCTGCACCGTCACGATTCCTCCCCCCCGCCATGACTCAGCACGGCCTCCCCTTAGCCGCGTGCCTGGCCGGGCTCAACAGAAGGCGACGGAGGGCTACGAGCGCCATTGGCTCGGCCCGTCGTGACGTCATCTGCGGCGGCCGGCGCGGGCGGAGCGTGACTCAGCAGGCAGGTGAGCGGGGCGTGAGGGTGAGTCAGCACCGGGGCGCACAAAAGCGGCGGCTGTGGGGCGGGGGGCGGCTCTCGGCATAGCGGTTGTGGGGTCCGGTTTGGAGCGTGGTCGCCATGGAGCTGCCGGACCTGGGCAGGCACTGCTCGGAGGTCGCCTGCCGGCGCCTGGGTAAGCGGCAGGGCTGGGTCGGGCCGGGCGGTGCTGTGGTTCTCCCCGGGGGCGTCGGTCCCCTGGGGTATCTCCGCCGTTACCTGTTGGTCTGTAGCTCCTCCTAAATAAGCCTAGTAATAGTTGAGTCTGCACTGCTGCTCTGGCCTGCTGTGTTTTTTTTTTTTTTTTTTGAGAAGTCTTTAAAAGGGTGAGTTTGGCTGGCTTTGGGTTTGTGCTTAGGTTGTAGCCTTTGACTACTGTCTTGCTAAAACTTTATTCTAGGAACTATTAGGGTGTGCATGGCTTGTGTTAGGAGTCTATTGTTTGTCATGTATAGATGAAAAGGAAGAAGGAAAACTTTTTTATTGTTTTTAGTATCCATAAGAATTGACTGTGCATTCTTTGATAATCATGGGATTACCACTAGCAAAAAGAGTTGTTTTACAACTTATGTGTGGAGTTTTCTTTGCAACTGTTCTACCATAAGCTCCTTTAATTTGCACCATGTGGATTTTTTTTTTTCTCTTTATTTTCCCCAGACTTCCTTCCTTTGAAGTGTGATGCATGTGGGGAAGTTTTCTGTAAAGACCATATCAGATATGATGACCACAAGTGTAGTTCTGCCTACAAAAAAGTAAGATTCTATATGTAGCTATCATTAACTGATGTTATGGAATGGTTAAATTCTGTATAAAGGCTTTGAAAACTGACCTTTGGCTTCAATAGAAATAGATGGGAGAACCACAAGGTGTAACTTACTGACACAGATGAAGTTCAGATGTAGAGAAATGTTCCTTTTAAGTCCAGTACAGCTAGATTCTAGTTTCTTTCACTTATGCTCCCCCCACCAAAAAAGTGTTTTACACTACTAGTAATGTAGTATGTGTCTAAAGCTTTCCAGTCTGTGTCCTTTAAGTTGAAGGCCAGCAACTATTGAACCACAGAAGGAATTCATATTGGAATAAATGGTACTAAGCACTGCTTTCTGGCCTATACTTGAGCTTCCTGGAGTTAAGGTCTTTAAAACACTCCAGAACACCAAATTGCATCTGAAGTTACTGAATGCATTCTAATCATCTACTGACTATTCTTAACTCTTCTCAGCACATACAGAGTTCCCTGCAACAGATGTCCTTCATAAGGGAAGCTGCAAGTCATCAACCTTGGTTTCAAAGTATTCAGTAACTTTAGATTACAAGAAACACTTGTGAATACTTTCTTTTTTCCTCCTTCCCAAGGTGATTTAGAAGTGGGTTGTGTTTCTGAAAGTGTTGTGTGTTTTCAGAATGTGCAGGTTCCGGTGTGTCCACTCTGTAATGCCCCTATCCCAGTCCGGAAAGGGGAAATACCAGATGCTGTGGTGGGAGCCCACATGGATAAGAACTGCAAATACAATCCGGCTCAGAAACAGAAGGTAAGGAAACTTGCTGTTGGGATCTGAACTACCTGCCTATTGCTTGTGGACTTAGGGCTCTGCACTCTGCTGTTAAGAATGAAATAGAGCTTGTGTCTTCCCCCTTAATTCTAAAGGCACTTGAGCATTCATCCTTGGGCTGGTCAGTAATTGGGAAGATGATTGCAGAAAGCCAGTGGACATTCATAATGTCATGTCTTCTGTTTAGATCTTCACAAACAGGTGTTTAAAGCCTGGCTGCAAAAGGAAGGAGCTGATGAAGGTGGTCTGTGAGCAGTGCAGTGGGAACTTCTGTATAAAACATCGGCATCCTCTGGATCATGACTGCAAAGGGAGTGGACAACCCCTCTCCAAGGCTGGGTAAGCTGTACTTGGGTCACTTTGTTTAGCTGTAGCTTAAGTTTCAGAGCTAGTCACAGTGGTGGGTGGGGAATGTTGGCAAATACTTTTATTGCCTACAGGATGGTGCTTCATCAGAATGCTGAGAAAGCGTAGCAGGAAATAGTGACTATTTTACTGAACTAGTTTGGGTTTGGTTTCTGGAAATCCATGGGCTGAGATGAAGGGTTTCTGTAAAACCTTTCCAAAGCTCTTCTAAATGTACTTGGCCCACTCAAAGAAGGTGGGTGTTTCATGACTGAGAATAGGCACTGTCCAACTCAAAGTACCCTTTGAGGCCTCAGTCTAAATATTGAAGTCCTGAAGTTTTGCCCAGAAGCACTGAATAACCAAGAACATGACACTAATCAATATTTTGCCAAGCAAAGCTTAAACTTAACTTTAGTACAACATCTTTTTCTTGTAGGCAGATGTACCTTCCTTGTTGTGTGCAATAAGATTGTATGACTTGTCAATGCAAATAAAACTGGATGGAAAACTGAGACTACTGGCAGTATAATCAAGAGGTGCTGAGCCTGGCTGTATTTCTTTGTAGATACGCAGCTCTGATGAGAGCCTCTGAAACTGCCTTCAAATCACCAGGAGCAATTGGAATGCCCTCTCATGGGAATCGTCAGCACAACAGGTATAAGATGCAGGATGAGAAAAGCCAGAATACTGTAGTATTGTGCCACTGTTGTGTGTAGCTGCATCTGCTCTGGAGTTGGTAGTTGACCTCTGCTCAATGTTGGGAATACAGTGGAGGACACTTGGAGATCTTTCCTCTCTGTACTTTATTGGTTACACAGACTTAAGCTACTAGGGCACTGAATTCTCTATTGGATTAACTGGCTGGTCTCTCACCTATTCAGTTTGAGGCCTGCTCATGCTGTGTGGAAAACTATTTTCACCATATTCTGTTGAAATACCATTATCATAAATAGACCAATCCCTTTTCTGCAGAGGTGTAGGTTCTTGTGTTGAACAGTTTAACTCTTACAATAGCATTTTTATGTCTTTCAGATGCAGATAGTAGAAGCTGTTCATGCTCCTGGATCAAAACTGCCTACTTCTAAACTAATTTTGTCTAGAGTTCTATTATAAGTTCTATTATATTTTCTATGGAAATAAGGGTTACTTTTGTATCTTTGTTTTATGTTCAATAAATGCTGCCTTTTTCAAGCCAGCTCTACTTGTTCCTATATTTGGAATAAGAACTATAATACTATAAAAACTGAGGAAACTGGGGGGAGGTTGTGGTAGAATACTAGAAGTAGGATGAAGCATAGTCACCTCTGTTTAGGTCATGCTAAGTCTGAACTGTAAGTCTCTGAAGATGAAAGTCTGAAATATAAGTTTAGTGTCAATTCTCAAATCCTTTTGGAAATGATCAGGCACATGACATTGCATTTTACTTGACAAACAGCTTGCATCAAGCTGAAGCTTGGTTATGTAAGCTCTTCCTTAATCTCTGGATGTCATTGGGAATACTTAATTTATAAATCCGTACCTAGTTTTCTGTAGGCTCTCCCTAAGCAATTCACTGAGGGCAGTGCTCACAAAGGCAGGGAGAACATAATTCTTTCATACTGTATTGCTCCTTAAATAGAAATCTAGACCTTGGGAGAGTTTTGTAGTTGGGGCAAAAAAAAAATGGACAGTAGCTGTTAACCTCTTCTGTTGCAAGCAATGGAGATGAGCCTGAACAGCAGCATTGTGTATACAGGTTCTTCTCCCTGTCTTCCCCAAAAGCTTCTTCAAACAAGTGAAGACATAATAGATGTAGTGTATCTGTTATCTTCATCAACTATTTAAAACTGCATGAGCTGCATGCAGCTGCTTAGCTTGGGGGTTGAAAGCTGTGGCTTGATGAAAGGGGAGTGTGCTGTTAATGAACAATGCTAATTCCCCATCTGGGATCTAAGTAGACCTCTCACCCTACTAATTGTGAGAAAAATGCCAAGACTTGCTGATGTCAGAGGGTTGAGACCTCAATTTCATGTGTCATTGGAACCATTCTTTGGTGCACACTGGGGTTGGAAGGCTGGGGTGTTGGTTTTGAACCAATGGAAGGGTAATTGCAATCCCTTGAATCACCTGCAGCTATGAGTTACCCAGGCCAATTCTGCTGAACTGGAAGAAACAGCAGTTTGCTAGCAGTGGTACTATGTTCTTTACCTTTTACTGGGGGGGAAAAAAGTTTGCTATTGTCTGAGATGTAGGCATAATGACTGTTAATGTATATGCTTTATGCTATCTTTAAATCTGACTGTTGTGGAGAGGTTTCTGTGCTGCTTTTTTCATTGGAGAGTCTTAGTCCTTAGAATGTTGCCCAAAGAGATGTGGATTTGTGATTGTCCATAAGAGCAGCACATAAGGTTTTTTTTTTACTTCTTAGAAAAGGAGAGGACAGATATAATGGTGTAAGTTAGGGCCACCAAAGAACAAAAAATATATGCCATCCTCCATTCAGTTTTGTCCCAGTGTGATTTCTCCATCTAATGATAAGTTTTCTGGAGGCTGATTAAAGCTGCTGCTCTCATTTGCTTGGTTATTCATTAATATTCATTCTGGTTATTCATTTGATGTTCATGCTGATACTCATATTCATTCTGGTTGGTTATACAGTGATGGAGAGCCCTCTTCTAGCTATGTAGAAGGCAGTTAGTTGGGCTAGAGGGACATGTGAGGTTGGAAGGTACAGTATGCTACTGCTAATTCTATCAACTATCATTTTATACATTCAGACAGCCCAAATTTGGACTATATCTGTAGTACTGTGTTTCACCACAGGATGTCACAATAGGATGTGTAATAAAAGGATCATCATTGTCTGTCTAGGCATAGAAAACACTTTTCCTTATTCACAGTGGAACACAAGCTTAAATTACAGCTCTATTTTTGTATATTGCCTCTTGCTGATTATGGTGTGAGCTCTACCCTCATAACTCAGCCCTGGCTTATTGCTAGAGCATTATTATGTTTTGGTGCCTCAGACCAGCAGCTGTGCATTGTCTTGTAGCAGCTGCAGCTCCTGCCTGTCATGTGAGGGCACAGACCTCAGCTGAGAGCTTCTGCCTTGCTTGGCAGCCATGGGGGCACCTCAGAGGATTCGCACCCTGCAATGCAGGGAGGAGAGGGGAAGAGATGGGCAGGGTGAGCCCTCCTTTGGATGAGAGAAGGAAGAAGAGGTGTGGAGGTTTTCCTATAAATATAGGTAGCTGATAGAGGGGGTTGTGAGCACCACCAGCTGCTCCTGGGCTCACAGCAAAGGGGACCTGAAGACAGCTGTATTAGGTTGTCGGGGGGAAAAATAAGAGGCTTCATCTATCTACAGGTTTGCTTTCTGTAATATTTCTTACCCTTAAGCTTGCCAAGGTGAGGGGGTGCAGAGATGTTTCTGTGCACAATCCCTATTTATAGGAAAGGAAAATATGGAAACGTGTAATTTTCCAGGAAAAGTCATCCTAGGAGGTGTTTCCCTACCCCCTCAAACCACAACATCTGCCTGCTGCCACTGTGCATGTCAGACACACCCTGGAGCCCGCGCTGGTTCAGGCCCTGGCCCCTCGCATCCTGCCCGCTAAGACGCGTCAGGGAGCGCTGGTCGTGGCCGCGCTGGCAGCCGCCTCGGCCCGCGCGCAGCCTCCCGGGTGGGTCCCGCCCGGGTGCCGCCCGCGCTCCGGGCTGGTCCCTGCCAGGCCCACGGGACTCGACGGGCCCGCGGCATCACCCGGGCAACGGCGGGGCGGGGCGAGCTCTGACCCCGCCCACAGGGGGTGACGTCTTCCGCGGGGAGGGGGACCTCGGCGCGCAGAAGTGACGTCAGGTTCCATCAGCGGGACGGGCCGTCCCTAAGCACGCGCAGCTCCCGGTGAGCGTTCTAGGCAGAGCACGGCTTCCTATTGGTCGTTGCAATGATTGGCATGGCAGACGCCAACCAGATTCCGTCGCCGGCTCCCCGGAGCCAATGGGAGGCAGGGGGCGGGCTGCGGCGCCAAGCGTGGCGCTCCGTTGAATGTGCCGAGGAGGCGGGTCTGAGAGGTGCGTGCCGGGCGGGAAGCGGGGGCACCGCGGGGCCCGGCGGTCCCGCTCGTTTGGACCGTTAGGAGCCCAACGGCTGCGGGGGCCCCGCGCCGCGGGAGCGGGTCCCGCCAGGCCGCGGGGGGCAGGTCGTGGCAGAGCCAAAATGGGAGAACGCAACGTTGCTTTTCATTTTACAGGAAACCTTTTAAAACCTTATTGAAGTGCTAAGCTGGCTGGTCACTATCTTTGGGTGTGTTGCTGAATAAAAGAGAGCACAAAGCTCTGGGCCTTCTGCCGGGGTTGGTTTCCCAAGCGGTGCCCGGAGGCGAGGCAGGGTCTCCTGCCTGTCCCTGCCAGACCTAACTTCAAACAAGGGTGTCTTGTGGTTCCTCCCGTCCACCTTCCGCCTTAGGTCTATGTAAAGTGAAAGACAGAATTAGTGAGACATAGTTCTTTAAGCTTGTTTTATGTATCTATTTATTTATTTATTTTATTTTTATAGTACACTATGAGAAAGAAAAGCTTGTGGTGTAAACATAACTGACTGTTTATAATTATTAGTTTAGTAATAAGGTAGATTTACTGTTTGCTTGTGGGCATGTACTCAAGTGTATATTAAAGTTTTGTTTAAGTATTTGAGCAGAGGTGGATCTGACTAGCGTAATCTGGATTCGCAGTACTAGCAACAGGCCAAACGGTTAAATGTAATGCATGGTAACCTACAAAAGGGCAGCATTGCTTGTGTTCATTACTGCGGTGAGGGCTAGCGAAGGGTTTTCTGTGATGGGATATGAGAGAGGGGAATAAGCTCATCCTGAGTCTTCCATGGGAGAAGGTTGACTATAATGTTTCTAATTGCATAATAGTTCTATTTTAGAATGGCAAAACTGAATACAAAAAACAGAGAAATGAAGGAAGAAAAAAGAAAAAAGCGAAAGCGACAAGCCCAAGAGGCACAGCAAGAATGTGAAACTGAACAGAAGAAAGAGAAACAAGATCCGAAGGTAGGTTCTCCTAGTTTGGGTTGTTTAATTCAGTAAGATAAATTAAGCCAAGATCTTAAGGTACGTCTGATTTTGAATGAAGTTGCAGCAGCCAGAGTATGTGCTGTCTGTGTTGAATTCTTGTTGAATACTTGAGTTGGAGGATGGGTGAGAGCATGTGGATGAAAGGGGACCCAAATGGCTTTGAGCAACTGTCATATGGCAGTATAGGCGTAGCTTAAGACATCATGTGATCCTGAGTGGTTGGAAAAACATGAAAGGTTTTTCCATGAAAAGCCTGTTGGTTTTGGAAAAAATGTCAAGTGGCCAGAAGGTGTCAGCAGTCTCTTTGTAGTATGGAACACTATGAATTAGTGTTGTTTCATTTTATGGAAATGAAATTAGCAGCATAGAGATGCTGTTTAAGTGAAAACTTCATTTCCTTTCTTTCCACCCCCTGTCCTTCATTTATTTCACGGAAACGTTTCCGCTAGCTTACTAGTGTGCCTTTTTAAAGAGGAGAAAAAAAAAAAAAAAAGAAAAGAAACTGTAAGTTTATTCTGGTAGAAATGCTACATAAATAGAGCATATCAATTCTGCTGTTCTGAGTGGTTAATGCAGAAGGTGGACCAAAGAAATATGAGGTGATTTGGTACTGTGGAGAAGTGGAGAAGAAAAACAAAATTTTTTTTCTTTAGGAATACTTGGAGTGATTTTAGGCACAGTCCTGCAAGACGTTTGTGTATTTCCCTGCCTAACATAAAGCAGGTTTGAATGTTACTTGTTATGTTCATTTATCATGAAATGTAAAACCCAGTGGAGAGCATATAACAAAAAGAAGTATTTCCTATTTTATGATCTGATATTATTAGGCTCATTTGGCAAGAAAATTTTCTGAGAGTTCATTCACATGCCTGTCTTTATTACCTTCAGAGTTTGTGACGTGTACTAGAAGAAAAGCTATTGGTAGTAGCTATTCAAAGGTCTACAGATTATGGAAGTTCTTGCTGTTTTGAAGTCAACAGAAATGTTCCTAGGTAATGTAAGGAAAGAGTCCATCTATAGCAAAGAAAAAATGGAACAGCTGGTATTTATAGCTCAATAAGGGGCATGTTTCTCATTCTTTCTTTGTATGGTGTTTATTATAGCTAGATACACAAATATGATTCTGTTTTAGCAAAACAGTTTTACAAGAAAAATATGTATGAAACTAAAATGGCAAAATTAATATTTTATTGCTGTGTCAATGTGTAGCATTTCATGCAGAATTGGAAAAAAACAAACAAGTAAATTTCAAATCCCTAGAAAGCAGGGACTCTTTGGACCATTTGATGTCCTGTGGTAAGTGCACAAGAATACAAAAATTAGGTTTTATTGATCTCACATACAGTCAGAGTGGAAGAAAAGGCAAATACTTAATGGAAAGCAGAGTCCTTAACACTATCATGGAATACCAGTAGGCACGACACTCCTTAGAACTGTAGGAGCTGGTGTCATTTGGTGCCTTAAACGTGTGTGCACTGCTGCTTTTGTGGAATACCATATAAGGTCTGTGACAAGTCATTTTTGGCATCAACTTCATAAACTATAACTGTTGATAGTAGAAAAGTGTAAGTTAATAGAACACATTTTTTTCTTTGTTTGAAATGGTTGTTGAGAGTGAAAAATGCTGGGCAGATGTTAATCAATTTACTTCAGAAATGGTTATTGACTATGCCAACTGTTTTGCCAGTTTGTAATTGTTACTCAGCACATGTACTCCCAGCTTTATGTAAAATACTCAGTTTATTCACAATGGCAGTTATAATTTAAAATGCTTTTGGTCATCAAATCTTGTCAGCATGGAAATGGAGCATGGAAAACAAGATGAAACTGCATTGGATGAAGGTTTGTACAGGAAGATTAGAAGCAGCACTGAGGCTGCTCAGTTAATTTGAATAGTTCCAAAGAAGAAATTTGGATCAAAAGATTTGGACAACTGCTGAGAGCGTTTGTTTTGGAAGTTTATTTTCTTTGAATTTAATTTTTCTACTGTTACTTTAAGTAAGTTGGAGCCTTGACAGATTTTAATATGTATATCTACAGAAATGCCTGAAGCATGCTGTCTGGATCATCATGAGCCATGATTGCCTTCTAATGCAGTAACTGAATTAAACAAAACTTTTTTTTTTTTTTTGGTCATTCTCGAAGCAAGAATGAGTAGGATCCAGTCTCTCTAATGAATCTTGTATGTGATGGAAATAAGCCAAATGATAGCTGTAGACCACTGAACTTCATTTGTAATACAAAGCTTTTGATTGAAAGAGGTTTTCTGAGTTCATTAAGTCACTGGTACTTACCTGTGATTTACTTTTTTTTTCTCTTTTAGTAGAGCATTTTTAGTCTCTAAAGTGAAAAATGTAAATCTCGAATTGATTTTGTTGTAGAACTGCAGGAGGGCCATGTAAAAATGTGTCTTAAGTGCCTGGATTTAGTGTTACATTGATCATTCTTTCATGAAATTTGTTTGAAAAATTCTCAGCAGCCTAAGACTAAAGCATGTTTCCTTGGAACAACTTGACCTTTCAGCGTAGTCTTGATGTTTTATTGATTTTTCATCTGCTCACTTTCTTCTGTTTACATTAAATAGCAATGAGCAATTTAGGACCAATATAAATGTTTTCGTGAAGGATATTAGAACCACACGGCTCTAAGTGGCATTTCTGTAGTGGAGCTGAATGATATTGAACCTTACTAAACCTTGTTCAAAGAACCTTTATTGGCAGATTTTCTTAACATTACTGTTTTATTTAGGTACTTGGCAATAAAGCTGTATATTTTTAACACTGATTTTTTAAAAATGTTTGAATATCCATTTTGATATTCATGATTTTTATGATTTCTAGTTTGTCAACATAGTCATATTTTAAACCTTGTTATTCTTGGAGATCATTCTTTGTCACACAGTATGGGCATAAGAAGAGAAATGTAAAATGCACTGTCTAGACTGGTAGTCCTACATTAATATAGTGGCTTGTTAAAATTAAACCTTTTGCGAAGAATATTCGCAGTATTGCTATAAAATAATCTTGAAATAACAGAAGCATTAGAAGTGTTAATTTGCAATTACTTAAGTCTTTGTTTATGGATTTCTTCATCTTTCAAATTTTTAGCTGCTCCAGTGCCACTCAGTTTATAGAAAGAGCAGTACTGACATGTACAACATGTAGGTAGGGAACAATAAGTTGTGGTCACCTTGTTTATGAGGCTATTTGAAAATGACCTTGCTGGTTTCCTAACCTTGTAATTTCAGAATAGACCCTGTTTCTGCAGTGATGTTTTCAGATCTGTGGACTTGCTCCCAAACAGTGTGAAATTCTTCCAGAGCTGAACAACTATTAAGCATGACACAGTCAAAATTCATAACCCCTACAAAACATTATTTATTTACCATTCCTTCCCAATTTAGTCTAACAAACTGTAACCTTAAGTAAAAATGAGTAGGATTAATCAATAATAAATCAATCAATCAAGAAGTAGAAATCAATAAACCCAAATCATGTTATGCACAATTGAAAACACACTATGTCATCTTAGATAATGGTCATGCAGTCAATAGGAGTATTCTTGTAGGCTTCCAGGCAGTATTTTCAGCATTGCAAATGGTTGAAGGAGGAGGAATCAACATTTTCCGGAGATAAAGGCACAATCAGTGGGAAAGGAATTTAATTTTTGAGATTCCATACAAATAGTACAAACAATGGCAAATAAACAAGTAGCTCATAGTGTTTCTTTAATCAGAGGGCTAGTATGCAGGTGCCCAAACAGTAAGATCTGTTTACTAAATGGAAAATGGCAAAATCAGTAGGGAAAGCATTCTTCTGCTGAGCCTTTTGGGGGTTATTGCAAAGGCCAATTGAGTTATTGAACTAGTAGTACAGCAAAGCAAACCACAGAAAACGATCCTTTAAAATCATTGTTTTGATTGCAGTGGTGCAAAACCACATAAAATTATGTTGTTTAAGCTGTGGAGATAAACATTTTAGCACAAGTTTGGTGGAATAGCTAAGAGTGCTGCTTTGATTCTTCCTAAAATGCTGCTTGTAACCAGGTACCTGGGATAGTAATTTGGAATAAATGCAAAACAGGCAGTGCTTCAGAACTTACCAAGCCAATACCATAAAGCTGTCATCTGCATGCATATTTATTTCTTTGACAACTCACTAAATCATTATCAAAGTCTGTTGCCAAAAATTAGCTGTTTGCAGACAAACTCAGTAGTAAGTCTTTTATTTTTCCATTAATTTATTATTTTCTTATTAATTAATAAGAGGCTTTTCTCATAGCCATCAAAAAAACTTTTTTTCTTTTCCCGTCCTGAAAAAATGTTACCAAGTTACAACTTCAGCTGTATTTTTGCAGGGTATTCTTCTCATTTCAGGCTGCCAATATGTAGCTGTGTCTTTACTTACATACAAAAACTTTTCAGAAAGTACTTATATTGCAACTCTGCTATCAGCTTTTCCTGTACTTGTTTACTTCTGCATTACTCTCTTAACCCAGTGTTGTATGTTTTAATGTCATGTGTGTTTATTAATATTTTTGCTTAAAAATTATGTAGAAAACTAGTCTTATATGCTGAAAAAAGTTCCTTTTGTTTAGCTTAGGCCTCCTAAGATAAGAATCTGATCTTGTACTGCTTTTTGGCGTTTTTTCTTTTTTTGTATCTCTAATAAGCAAACTGAGTATTGCCTTTCTTATGAAGAGGTGACACAATCTTCCCCCCATCCCATTTTTATCTACAGTACATCAGCAACTGATAGCAACATTTTGTTGAAATAGATACCTCTGGTTAAGTGATCTCTCTTTTGGTGATAAAGGTGGAATGATAGCTATTTGTGAAAATGGTGAAGGTGAAATGTCAGTATGGATGTTGCTTGTTTTGGTCAGTTTGCACTGAAGTGCTGAGTCTACTTCTTTTTTACCTTGGGTTACCTTTCAGTTGGATGTTTAGACTCATTCTGTTTGTGTTTTCTCCCACTCACACCAAGAAACTCGTTTGCTGGTACCCGCTGGCTTCTGATCACCTCTCTACAAGATGATCTCCTAATAGTTGGAAAAAAAAATTACGATGATATGGAATACATGCTATGAATTGACCCTTATGACTTAATGTGTGGGATAATTTTTTTTTTCTCCTTTGTTAATATCTCAGCAATCTTTTTCAAATTAGAAAGGAATAAATAAAAATCTCTGGGAGCAGCTGCGTATGGGACTGACATGTTTCCTGCTAACACTTTTTCTCAGAATATTTATAGCATTTTTTAAAATTATTTTACTAAATTAGCCGTACATTTATTTATTTTTTAGCACTGGTAGGCTTCGTTGTGACACCATGTAATGCTTACAGATAATACTAGGCCTTTTGTAAACAGAATGTCTAAGAAGGTACAAAATAGTGTCTGAAATACGGATATGCATAGATTAGGCTGAATAATTTCACATTCCTTTGAAAATTATTTTTGTAATGGTAGGAATAAATTTCCCAGGAAAGAGCATTCACAGCTGGGAAAACAGTTGCTACTTTGAAGATGGTTTTCCCAGGCGAAAGGCTCACGTCCCCAACTGTGTTTGGTATAAACAATATATGGCGTATTTCTTACTTCTGTTTAAAGGAATTGTACATTCTTCATTACACATTAACCAGCAAAAGTTTCACGCTCATTCTGGGTATTTGCCTTAATCTGTATATATTTAAATTGAATTCCTTTTTTTTTTTTTTTTTTTTAAATGAATATCACCAGTATAGTAAAATGGCAGGGCGTTTGGTGAAGCACAACAGTCCCTTCTGCGGTATAAACAGAGAAAATTCTTCCTTCTTTTCTTCATACTCAGCATTTCCTCTCAGTTCCCATTCTTTACTTAATGGTGAGAACTTTTCTTGAGTATTCTGTTTGGTTTCCAATATACTCCTTGCTTGTATGACTTAGTTGCAAACATTTTCACTAAACTAAAGCTTAATGCAGGTTGCCAACTGGTGGGCTAAGGTTACAAGTCAAGCTGTTGCTCAAGAAAGGAGTGGGGGCTAGGTCTGCTCAGCTGTGTGTCACTCTGCTGCAGTGAATTGAGAAGACTATTATCTTAGTTATGGTTTTGTTTGTTTGCTTTTTGTTTTCATAGTTATGTTAATATCTTTTATTTCACAATAGAGAGTGGCATCGTAAATGGAAATTGCTGAAAAAGGCCCAAATTATTTAATACGGAAAATTGGGCACAAAACTTTGAAGTATAACTTCAAGAGGGAAAAAAGTCCCATTGCATGTTTGAATTCTCAAAGCATACTCCACTTGACAAGAAATCAAGTTCCATACTTGAAAGGTTGTGTGCTACATCCTTGATATATGATAAAAAACAAAGAAATGAGGAGAGAGGATTACTATTGATAGGGTTCGAGACTAGAAGGTGGGTACATTATAGCATACAAGTGCAAGCCTGAAACTTGTGGATTTGTTGCTTCCTCTTTATTGCTCTTGGTACAACTGTGTTGATGTTAATTTAGTGGAAAGACTAAAATGACATGGTTTTGAATATTTAAAATATGGTAATTCTAAAAAGCAGTAGGTTTCCATGTCTCTGACAGAATGCCATTGCCTTTTTAAGTGATACGGAAGCCTAGTGTAAGGACTTCTTTTAAAAGTATAAACTATGGTACATTGGTGGAATTGTCTTTAAAACCAAAAACCAATTTGGAGCAGGTAAGAGGGGGATGATGGCTGCTTCTGTAGTATGTACAAGAAACTAAAACTCTACCACTTGAATTTTCCTTCTCCAAACTACCTTTTGTGTGTAGGTGCATATTGTGAACCATATGAAAGATTAGTGTATTATTTAACATTTATATTAATGAGTTATGGAGTATCTAAAATAGCTCTTAGACATAAGATCAAAGCCAAATGAATTCATACTTATAAGATATTTGCTTTTTACATCCAACAGGTAATTAGAATGGAAAATTAGTGGTAGGCCTCTTAGAAGCTGCCTCAAACAAGGAGCCTATAGGGTATGAGCATGAGGATAGTGATGGGGGAACCTCTTACTTATAGAACCAGGCTCCAACTTTGAATGCATTTACCTGTTTCTAATTGAATTCCATGTGAGTTCTCTAGGACATCAAACGGAAGAACACTGTCCGATGTTTTATTAAATTTCTCAGCATTATCTTTATAATTTGCATCTGTGAATTAGACTTTTGCAAACAGCAGATACATACAGCGAGGACAGGGCTCTGCTTCTGCAATGTTGCAATCTGAAACATGTCCAAACTGCTTGGAGAATGTACTGAAAAGTTAGATTTGGATCATTTAGAAAGGAGCAGGGGGTTATATAAAAGAGAGAGTCTTAAGCATTTGGGTGAAAAATACGTGTTCTTAGTAACTAGCATTCTATTCTGAGTCTACATATTTCTATACCAAATAATAAATAGGAGTTACTCATATTTGCCCATGTGTAATGTAACTAGGTAATTACAGAACTCTTATACTGAACTGTAATACAAAACTCATGGAAATCAGTCATCGCCTTTTCATAACCTGGGGTAGCTTTGTTATACCTTGTTGCCCAGTTGTGTTTTCTGGTTACCTTTGAAATGGCGAGGTTTTCCTGTTTCATTATGAAAGCTCTGTCTTTCATGGCCATGCCTATGCCCGCACCTGTAGCTGTTTTGGATGCAAGCTTGTAGCTCCCTTATTTTCTGAAGGCTTTATTTTAATAAACTTGCTTTGTTTTGTTTGTGGTAAAACTATTTAGCAAGTTTCATTGGACATCTTTTATTTACTAAGATTTATCTAGATTAAGCCTAGGCTGGGTTTAGACTAGGAGTAGTCCTGATCCTATAGGTCACGTAATAAAATCTTCCAGTCAAGAGCCAGAAGGTATCTAGTACTGAGAGTCAAGAAGAACAGAAATGTAGCAGGGAACAATGTGAGTTTTCTATGGATCCTCGTGCAGCCCTTGTGGGCTAAGTGTAAATTTAGGTTTTGAGTAATCTGATGTTACTTTAGCTGCTCCTCAGCCAGCAAGTTTGCACTTTTTATCGCGTAACAACTTAAACAGTGTCATCACCACTCATCTTTACATTAAAATAAGAAAATAGAATGTCATGTTTTCACTGTTCTGAAAGTGTAATCTGTTTACTTTCACATGCCCATGATAAAGCTATAATTAAGAAGTAATCCTTAAGACTTTGTGTATTTGAAAGCTAAGAAAATTTATAAATTCAGTTCCCATAGGCATCATTATTTATTATCTCTGCCTTGCTACTCAATTAACAGACGAGTGTTTAAAACATCGTAAGTAGCATTTGAGTGAACATTTTCCTTTGTTTCTCTCTCAAATTACTGTGTGCACCTCACTTGTAACTAAGCACTGGAACACAAGAGTTGTAAGCTTTCTGTAGACAGGTAAAGGCTATTTCCTTCTTGTAATTCTGAATAGAGGGAGAATGGGAAGAAGAAAATCTTATTTGACATTATATTACTGGCTCTGTTGAGAGAACACCCAGGAAAGGTTTTTGCTGCTGAGGCAGAAAACAAATTTATGTCCACTACTGTTAGGCAATTCTACCATTGAGCTCTTTCTGTCAGAATAGCCTTATCTCCAATCTCAAGGATAATTTAACAATACTCCAGTAATGTTCCTGTTTCTCTAGTATGTCTTTTTTTTTTTTTTCCAGCCAGTTTTTCTGAAGTCTTTCCAAAAACTATATTCTATGCCATTTGAAAAGGTTTTAAATGTTCATCATCAGTATATATATACATCTATAGACAGATTTTTTTTGATAATAAATAATTCAGTAGCTTTCTACATTTAGAATTTAGGAAAACTATTGTATATACCTGTAGAGAATTGAACAACTTGAGAAAAAACAGTGGGGAAACTAGGATATGGTTTTATCACTGGAGTTGACTTTCTTGACACTCTTCAGTGGCTGTTCTAAACAGATACATTGCACACCGAGACTCAGACTATAATCTTTAAAGCTGCTGTGGTGGAATTCATCAGATGTGCATAAAGTAACTGAAGTGTCAGTAGAGACTAGATAGAAAGTAATGGGCTGATTCTGCGCTATCTTGGGTCCTGAGAAGGCACTGCTTTTTTGTTGTCATCTTGGGTGGCTGGGTCAGGATGGGGCTGTTTATTCTTAGCTTCTGGCTGTGTCATACTGCCATATGATGGAATGGAAGTCTAAAAGGAAGCCAAAAGCCAAAGGCTAAAAGTTTAGTGAACTGTATGTCAATGTGGAATAAATAGTTTGGACAATACCACTGAAGAAAGGACATCTAAATTATAAATATGAATGGAGTCTTCATTTTTTTGAAACTGTTGTGTTTGGCCTCAGAATATAGTACAGGGCATTTACTGTAGTTTATCTCCCTGACAACAGACCTAAGAGGGACCTAAGGTAATCTGTATATATGTCTTTAAAATAACATGTTCGCAGCATCTGTTGTTGCAGATTCAGCATAAGAAAGATCAAGCACAATCCCAAGATGGAAATCATTTACTAGTGACTTTTATTAAGTAGAACTGTGAAAAAAAATATTTCTTGAAGTAAATAGCCTTTGAACAAGGAATGGCTAGGTCTGACTGTGTAGTGGTGAACTGCTGTGGATGTAAGTGGGAATGTGAGGGTGAACTTCTACTGCAAAAAATATATTCACCATATTCACCACAATAAATTTAGCCCTATATGTTGCTGTGACAGAAATCCTAAATATTTGTCTGATGACATGAATGGGTCAGGTAAGACTTCTGGAATTGATGGGAAAGATAGTTCCCTTGTCTCATTTTCTTTCTGTGAGAAATCACAGGGATTTAGCCCTGATTAAGACTTCAGGCCACTTTGAGAATATCTAAAGCATCAAACGAGGAAACTGTCCCCAGTTCCATGATAAATATTGTTATAAACCTTAAACCGCTGTCCTCAAACGCTTTCTCTTTCCAAGTTAAAATCAAATACTTGTCTTTAGTGTATTCCTTCAAAATCAAACGAACTCATTCTATCACCTTTGCAAATAACTATCAGAATTCAAACCTGCCTTCTTCATGTGCTGATTCATTTTTCTGCTTATGCAGAAATACGTTCAAGTGGAATTAAATCATAATCAGGGTTGAACTCGACAAGGTTTTTTCGTAGTGTAAACCACTTTGTAGCACATTTCTCATGTTACAATCCTAATGATTCAAAATTTTCCAGACAACTTTTTCTCTTTTGCAATCGCAGTGTAAAGAGCTGATAAACTATAGCAAAATCCCTGCATGGAAAAACAATTTGTTAGCCTCTAACATAATTTGATGGCCGTAAAAAAGATTAGAGCCTGCATTACACAGCCAGTGAATTTTGTCTAAGTGGTAGATACTTAACCTGAAACTTTAAACGTATTCTTAAAAAACCCCACAAAGTTTTAAGCCTGCCTATTTGCAAGTTTAGTAGAATGGATTTTATATGCCAGATAAGCTCTTTCCAGTTAATAATATATATGTTAGATTACACAAGGGGAATTTAAGATGAGCCTGAATATTTTTTGCTTGGTAAAAACAAATTGAAGGAAAGTGTTTTAAGAATTCTAACTATATTTGTTTTATAGTGTATGCCCTCTTTTGGAATTGATGGGTTAGCTATTCTGAGTCTTAGTCTTCTGAATTCTGTGTGGAACAGCAGTGAGGGGATGACTTTTCTTGCACCTTGCCCGTATTGTGTCTAAACCTTGCCCAGAATCTAGAATCTTCTGGCTCATTGATTCAGATTTCCTGTCACGTTCACTCACATTATGGGATGCTTTTCGTAAATTACTTCAGACACAGTAATTCTGCTTTTTCTACATGTGCACGTGCTGTCCTTGCACAGCTGGTATTTGGCGTGACTCCTAAAACTGTTAACAGGGTGCAAAAATTTAGCAGCTCTAACATGTTTATATGGTCTCAGACAACTGTTTTTTTCTCACAGCTTTCTACACCACTGAGGGAGCACAGTTGCTTTCAGTCACATCAGATTCAGCCTACTGCCAGTTTAGGCTATTTGGGTTTATTTCTGCTCTTGACATTCAGTAATACTTTGTGCATTTGAGGCCTATTTTTGCTTTAACGTGTTATTTTCAAAAGTAATTAAATGTTTCAGAGGGTCGTGTTTTTTTTTTTTCTATTACTAGACTTCTGTTGTCTGTAGACTTGACGAAAATTATTAGAGCAAAGACTTTAAGCATCTGTCATAAGCAGATTTTACTTTTGTCATCAGTCTAGCATTTTAGAAAAGGATACAGAATCGATTCTTTATGTTAAACAATTTTTGAGTCACTTGAGAGAAGTGTTAAGTGAAGAAATTGTATCAAAATTCTTACTCTGGTTTTCCATTTCCTCTGCGCACCCCAGAAAAGTTTTTTTACTGTCAATCATACTTTTTAATTTTGCAGAAATCTGCATAAGAAACAGGGATTTTTGTATGTGGGTGAGACTTGGCAACAAGTTACTTTAAAGTTATGGGCTAGAGAAAGCAAGTTGATTAGCATTTATGAAATATACATATAACATGTTATATGTGTGTATATATTATATATATGCCATGTGGCATTTTTGTAAATATTACTTTTTACATAGTTGCCATTAAAAAAAAAATCAGGGGATAAATGTGCAGTCTGTTCACCCAGGAGAGGACTTTTTATTTATTTAAAGCAAGTAGCATGTTTAAATTTAATGATCTGAGGTACCATTCATAAGCCTGTACTTAGATATAAAATCAAAATATTAGCAGTAGGAAACTCATAGAATAGCTCATATTTGTAGTTTTGTTTTAAATATGTAATAAGTCATTTCAAGTTGAGCAGTTAAATAATGCTTTCTTTATATTATAATAATCTGATCTTTCCTAGATTTCACTGTGATATCAGGGCATTACTGAATATGGTAATGCAGAAAAACACCACGTATACTACATGTGAGCAGATGTTTGCTATTAATATCTGGTTATTATGCTCAGTTTCTGGACATAGGCACTTTCTTGATTTGTTACCTCTAATGGTGATGAAATGACATTCTTCCACCATACCTTGCATCAAAAAATATATTTTTATATTTGAAGCAGGGGGGAAGAGTTTATTCCTATGAAAACAAAGTGGGCAGCAAGTAAAATTGGGAAATGGTNATAAGTTACTTTATTCATGGCAAGTGTCAATATTGCACAGGCAAATAAATATATTTGCGTTCTCAGAAGATGTCTTATTTCATGAGATGGCATCACTGAAAGAATTACCCATTCCTTCAGTTCTGCGTTGGCTGAAATACCAGTATTTCAAGGCAAAATTAACGTAGACTGGCAGTTGATAAGATGTGAATAGTTGTGGCTAATTCCAAACAGGAGAATAAGGAGATTAAAAAAAAGGCTGCATGTATTGTAGTAGAATAGTTCTGTATCAACATGTCCTACACAGTGAAGGTAAGCCTTACGTCTCCGTGCTTTGCAGGAATGTGACTAAATGTATTTTTTTCTTAATGATTATTTACTGGTCACTTGCAAATAATGAGCACTGGCAGCAAACTCCACCCTGTGCTTATTGTTTCTGGCAGTTTTGGGAACATCTACATATTTATTCAAATCAACCCATTTTCTTGTGGCTTTTCTCTGTTTGTTGATTAGTTCTCTTGTGGCTAAAGTTTCCACTCAGAAACTTAAAGTGTTTCATGAGAGATATGAGTAGAATCACTGTTTTCTCTATTGCAGAGCAATTTTAGTAATTATTTTAAGTGTCTGTGCTTTAAAAATCTTTAAAAATACTTTCATGTACTAATGAATCCATATAGGACATTTGAAAGTTGGACAAAACATCTTATTGTGCAGAGAACTGGTGATTAATGCAATGAGCACAGAGGTGAAATTAGTTGGTGTATTTCGGAGATACCTTAAGTGATACTTTAATGATATTACATGTTGATCTCTGGTTCTGTCTAGTATCCAGTGAACAACTTCAGCAGTTACCTGTGCCAAACATCCAGATTTAAAAACCTGTTATTTTCTAGTAGAAATTTGAACTATTATTCTCAAATATGTGGTGCTACAATCTTCTTAGTATAACCTGTCTTTCAAAATGAGCAAAGCTGTGAACAGGCATCTAAAATCTTGCAAGTCCAGTGGTTAGGGGAGGTGGCATGCACAGTGTGGAACTCTAATAACTAATCACATCCCCCTTTACAGAAGTTCTGTTATCCCCCCAAGTGACACTTTTGACACTTTCAACAACAGTTCTTATTCTGTCTTAGGCAGAAAATGATTTCATTTAAAGCCACAGGATTTTGTTCTGACAATCAAAATAGACACGCTAAATGTAAAGATATCTCATGCACTTTCAGTATGAAGGCTGATGTGAATGTACATGTACGCGCACCTGCATTTTTACCAAAAAACCTGATTGTGTCTGTTCTGGGAAAGACTGTCTTGAGCAGTCCTTAAAAAAACAAAATGAAGTATTAGATATCGCTTGTGTTCTCTGAGATAAGCAATATAGTTACAGATGATGATTTCAGTTTTGATCAAATGCTGATATACTGCTACATTACATTTATGAGGAGAAAGTGCGCCATCATTCTGTATTATATTAAGATTAAAAAAAAAGTTAATTCTGGAGGACATGCAAGAATAGAATTTACTGTATAGTTCTTCTAGGAAGAGTCATTAACTAAACGTATTTGGATGAAAAAAAAAAAATCAATGTTTTCTGCCTTTCCACATCAATACATTATAATGATTTTTTCCACTATTATGGCAGCTTCATTATTTATGTGGAAGTACCTTATATGCCAGCAAAGTATCATCTCTGATAATCCAGTTATACCACAGGTCTTTCTAACTTGATGAAATTTTCTGCTATATTATCATTCATACATGTGTAATACAAAATAAAGCTCCATCAGTGCTCAGCTTTTAATAATCTTGTTCATAATTAAATACAAATATGACTAAAACGTATTCTTCTACATTAAAGTCTTGTCATAAAAACATTCGGAATATAAACCTTCAATACTCAGCAGGGCAATATAATATAATACACACAAACACACATTTTTCTGTTAGTAGCAAGCGTTTTGTTCATTATTTGCACGGTTTCAGTCATACTTTTTATACAACCAGTACCAAGTCAGACTTCTGATTGCTCGTTACTGTCAGGAATGACAGACGTTAAGGCAGCCTGACAAAAGCGATGTAACGTTGACATTTTAGTTTTCTGTTCAATAAATAGTCGTAGTTTGTCTCTGAAGGTTTCACCTAGAAAACTGTAAATTAAGGGGTTCAAACAGCTATTAGAAAAAGCCGCTAGGTTCACAATATGTCCTGTTAAAGGATAATCGTGCCTGAAAGATGGGCTGCTGGAAGAGACAGGCTCATTTTTCTTTTGAAGAAGTTGAACACTAATGAAGACGTTTTCAGGTAACCAGCAGATAAAGAAAACCAAGACAACAACAAAAATCATTCGAAGGGCCTTTTGCCGCCGCAGCCGGAGACTCCTGTGCTTGTGGGCTTTTACGAGAACTCGCACAATTAGCGAGTAACAAAGACCGATGATCACAAAGGGAATGATAAACCCCAAGGTTATTTCTAGCCACTGGATTTCTTTTACATCTG
Organism: Nothocercus julius; assembly: GCA_013398735.1. Classification (NCBI taxonomy): domain Eukaryota; kingdom Metazoa; phylum Chordata; class Aves; order Tinamiformes; family Tinamidae; genus Nothocercus; species Nothocercus julius. The sequence goes on along the minus strand of VZSV01000059.1, from coordinate 1,392,779 downwards.
CAAAACAAAAATAGACCTCTCCGGTGTGTTGCAAATGCACGGCTGTAAATGGAACTAGCGCTGCAGAAATAGATGCCATCCATATGAGACCACAGCTTAATCTAGCGTGCTGCATAGTGCGAAATATGTTGGACCTCATTACTTTTGCCAGAGCTAGGTATCTGTCAAAACTCATCCAAGTCAGAAAGAAAATGCTGCTGTACATGTTGATCTGAAGAAATAAAGACATAAAGGTACAAATAATCGTGATATCGTAATACTTCTCATCAAGATTAAAAACCTCAATGAGGGAATCGGCAACTAAAATGAGATCAGCTACTGCAAGATTTATGAAGTAAAGGTCTGGAATGGTCATTTTTTCACGAAAGCTTATGTTTACAACCAGGATCAGAATGTTTCCTACGAAACCAATAGGAAAGAGAAATATTGTGTAAAGGCATGATAGGAAGAGTCCGATAACATATTGTTGGTGTTCTGATTTATCAGCCAATCTAGAAGATATACTTTCATTACACAGATGTGATCCATTTAGGTTAAAAGTTGTGCTGTTACATATAATAGGTGATAGGGAGGCTGAGTAAGTTTCCATGGTTCAAATACCTGCAGAAAAGATATCAGTACTCACACGTGGTTAGGGATGCCAAAAAAGTTAAATTTTTGATGTTTACAAAGAAGTTCATAGTAATCATTTTGAATGGCTGAAACGTAACAATGCAAGAAGCAAATTTCTTAATTTTTTTTTTTAATAGGACACTATATACATTGCAAATGGGAGTACTTTAAGTTCCTGTATGCTTTAAGGTCACGTAGAAATCTTTTTACCATAATGATACTTGGATTTCTATAATAAAAACTTTTTATCAGTCAGCATCAATAGTGTTTCTTCTTGCAGGTTGGAAGATAGTAGAATTTTAGCTCCATTTGTTTTCTTTTATTATGAATGATCATCCTTGGACCTGCAATTTGCAAATGGAAATCCATTAATCTAATACCCCAGCATTGTCATGTACTGTATGCTTTCCCTAACCTAACGTATGCAGCTGAGGTATAGAAAACACATGCAAATAAATGTTCAGTTAAAAATAATTTGTTCAAATTTTGCATACCCTAAGTAACAGGAAACATTACAGAAAATCAGAAGATTTTCTGCTTGCTGCTTCTGAAGCAAACTTTATAGGTATGTATTTTTATTTTATCATCAGCGAGTAACCTTATTAAGTAGCAGAGTCAATGGCTGACAGGACAACACAGAGGAAAAGCAATTGATTCCATCTGTTTGCAGAGCAGAGGAAAAGGGAAATTTTTCAAAATGAAAGTAATGTATGCCGTGTGTTTATTTACACCAATATTCTTATAGTTAGTTTTCTTGTATTTATGATCAACTATACTGCATTGAGTTCCAGAAGGGAATGAAAAACATTTTTTTTTCTATTATTTATTCATATATGTTTCCTATTTGTTTTTTTATAAGTGTAAAATGATACGGACTTGAAATATTACCAGATGTTTATTTAAAAAGAAAAGATGCCCTAAGCAAATGGAATTTTTAAAAAAGTGATAACTTAAAGCATTTTGTGTTAAAGTTATGTTTTAACTATTTTGAGTCATTACCTTACTACCTAAATTTTCATTTTAATTACACTCAAAACTTATATAAATATTAAACTGTTTATTAGTAAAAGACATGCTTATTTCCACATTTTAATGTTTCTAAATGTTGTTGACACAGGGTGAGGCAAAAGAGCAGACCACCAATGAAATACAAGTGTTAGAGTATTTTTGTTCAGCAATATAGCTCTAAGTTTTTTTAAAATGTTTTCAGGTTTTCAGCAGTATTTAGCTGATACTTAACTAAAACAATATCTGTGAAGTTTCAAAGCTTTTGCTTCTTAGCAAAATATGCATCAGTATATTAGAATTGTTTGCTGCATTATAAGGCATTTCATAATGTAAATGTTTATACACATGAATATCCCTATGAAATTACACTTATTTGAGGAAGGCTTAGTGTTTGTTTCAAGCAGCTGTTGAGGTCAGACATGAACCTTTTATGTCTTTTATGTAACATCCTTTTATTTCTGACTGAGGCAAAACTGCTTTAAATGCAATAAGGGAGAAGCTAATAGTCCTACAAATTTATTTTTAAAATATAGGTCTATAGTCACATTTCAGTTATGTATAAAAGTCCACCAAAAGCCAAGCAATAGCAAATACTGCAGGTAACTAGGTACTGTGAAACACTTCATCTTACCTTAATGCCATTTCTGCAGAGCTGATTTTCTTCCAGATGCCAGAAGGCTGATTCTTGTTTAGAGAACGCTTAAATGGATGCATCGACTTCAGCTGTAGTGTCAGCAGAAACTTGTATTTAGGTGTGCAAAGCTGCAATGAAAGCCACCTGTTGACAATTCAGTAGTAAAAATTCATATAAAAGCCTATGCTGTGTTAAAATATCTTAAATAAATGACAATTTACAAGAGCAAAATGAAGATCTTGCTGCATGTCCTTGGCAATAAAACAAGCTTTATAGATTCCCAGGGTCCTTCTAATTTGTGTTCGGTTGAAGTGGTGCTGAAGAGCCTTCTAAGGCTAGAATTAACCCTGTTTCTGCTGGTCTTTTGATTTTACTGGAGCTTCTATCTTGTATTTTCAATTTTATTCTTCTCAACTTTCATTTTACTCCCCTTTTTTGCCCTTAGCATTTTTTCACATTACGTAGCCTATTTGAACATACAACTCGATCAATAATTAAGAGATTTATTTGCAACTAAGCATATTGTACATACACATAAAACAGCAGTTACGGTTATGTAAGTAATCCTTTTCAGACTCATAACACTCTAAAGAAATATTAGAAATATTAGATTGGTAGAAACACAGGAGCTGAGAAATATCATATACTAAGCTGATAGTATGGATTTCAATTTTCCTACCTTCAAGTTGCTCCCATTTTCCTGCTTGTATTTTAATTTTTCAGGAATACATCCTCATCTTGACTCATCTTAGAATTCCCGTTCAGCTCAAAACTACATGTGTTGATAAGCTTATTTTGCAGAGGATGTGGAGCCTCAGCCTTGCATGCAAACACCAGTATTGCAGGTGGAGTTTTGCCTTTCGACTGGGGTGGGGAGGGGAGTGGGGGAAAAATAGTTGACATTTTCAGAAACACCACCTGCTGGTGGCTGGAATTCTTCAAATCCAAATGGAAAGAAAAGTCTAAGTAAAAAATTGGTGTATTAAATGTTTATTTGTCTCCTAAAGGAACGATATTTTATATATGTAAATGAATTTTTATGATTACATTGATTTTTGTAATGCAACGTGCTATTAATGGCTATGCTAGTCTGCATTGCAATATGCTGCTACTGAGATGAGATGAGGCAGATCTCAGCATTTAGGATTTCAAGAAATCAATGTTACAGCTTCACAAGTGCGATATAAACAACATGGCATTTAATGTACGCATTAAAATATTTGGCTACCGTAATATACATGAAGTTACAAAAGATCTCTGTAAAAAAATGAAGCAAAATTTTTGCATAAGGGATTTTAGGAATAACAAGCACTTTGCCTTTTAGTACTCTGATGTGAAAATATTATTTGCTAATTTTGTTGTAATGTGAACCACGCACAGGACCACAGGATTTTGGCAGTGTTACTATGAAAAAAATAAGGTATTCTTATTTATCTCTTATTTGTCTTACGTATCTCTTCAGAAGTCTGTTCTGGGGTGAAGTATTACTTGAGAGAAAGTTTGTGCAAATCGGTAAGGACAAAGATTTACTGAATAGAAGATGTCCCCTATTAGAGGAATACCATTCTGGAGTGGGTTTCATTTCTAAACGGGATTACAAGGACAGTGTCTGAAGTGTTTGGCTTTAAGAAGTGCGCAAATATGATTGATTCATAGAAGTGGAGGAATTGGGATATTCGAAAATCTTGTGATACCAGCTTTACATGTCTGGTTTGTTGCTGTCCGAAGAGCAGGATTATAAAGGGACTTGGTTGTGGTTTGTTGATCATGTGGTTTTGCTCTTCTTAATTCTGTCCTTCAGAATTTTCAGTGATCTTGAAATGGCCAGAAGGAGTTTTACTGTCCTTGATGTATGATGTTAGCTCTGGGTGTTAGCTGTTCGCAATTATGGAGGCCTGCGTTAGATAATCAGCTGGTCTCCCTGCCCTTGTTTTTTTCCAGCTGTGAACATCAGTTGATTAAATATTAAAATGTGTAATTCTGTTTTGAGTGCTAATTTTCTTGCTTTACTTCATGACAAGCAATATGTCATTTTGCCTTACCCCAAGAACGGCTGGGAGATTTTCTTTTGGAAGAGCACAAAGTAGCTCTTTTTATGCTAGTAGAACTATGCAGCCCAAGTGGCCAAGCGTAGTAGTATTATATTGTAATTTGTGGGTTCTGTAGTTCACTGAAAAATGATGAGATGATCATGTGAATTCTGAGTCTTGTTTTCCAAAAAAAACATGACATCTTCCGCCATGAATATAAACTCTTGTTTATCCAGGCAAATTATTGTTACCGATTTAGTCACTTCAGTCTTGCTTTAGTCACACTATTCCGCCCTTCCATGTTGAAAAGGGATGAAAATGCCTAAAACCAATTTTAGTAGCTGTTGAACATTGCAGCCTTTCTTATTCCCTTCCAATTTGTCTTATTCCTTTTTTTTTTTTAAAAAAAAACCCTAACACCCATTGTTAGTTAGGTAGTAGTCTACTTCATATTATGATATATGTAGTGTTTAAAAAGATGTATAACTGCGCAAATGTTTCTTGAAATCAATAATCATTTGTGATATACATAATTGTACTTAGATGCCTAAAGTGGAATATAATAGACGTCTTTCTGCATAATTTAGCAAAGTTAAACACGTGGGCTTATTACTGTGTTGCAAAAAGTGGGTGACATGAGTATAAAAGAGAACAGAGTAAGTTCCAGTGCATCTTATCTCTTGAACCTTCATAATATGGAAGTTTCTCCAGCAGGATAAGTCCTGCAGGGTTAAAAGCTGCTAGATTCTCCCCGAAGTGTTGAAGAGCACTGGAAGCATCATGAAGCTGTTGAGCCATGGTGAAATTAGATCAGGGCCAGGTTGTATAAAAATTGAAGAAATGCAAGTGGAAGTGCATTGAAGTGGAGGGAAGTACAAAACTCTTTGAATGCTTTACAGTGCATTATAACCATATGCAGAAGAGAAAGGATTTGTGTCAGTATCTCTACTGAAGTTACGTTCAGAGGAAATACAGATGGCTGTTGTCATGTTTGTGTCTTTTTTTTTTTTTTTATTAAGTATGTTGATCTCTTATCCTCCAGCTTTTTTCTCATCTTTCTCCAAGTGTAGATGCTTATTCTGAACTCTTTCAGCCACTTATTAACACTCTTTCTGGACCCATTGCCCTGTTTTACATCACCCTTATACCTTGTCCTGGCAAGTCTCAGTAACCTTCCCTTACTTGCAAAATTTGTTTAAATGGGAACAAAAACTTGCGTATTCACAAGTGCTTCACTCTCCATCTAAATAAAATAATAATAAAAAGAAAAAGTACAGAAAGCAGCAGTCCTTTTTCATCATTGTAGCTGGGTTCAACTGGCCTGGTCAGCTGTATCCTGGCTTTGCTGGCCATTGCGTTCACCTCTTTAGGTGCAGGTAAAAGCCTCAGTGTTGTTATTACTGATTGATCCCGGTTGACCAAGTAAGAACCGGAGAGTCAAGGAAGCAAAACGTTATTTCACTCCAGTCAGTGAATCAATCTGTGGTGGAACATATAGGATGTAAACATTATATAGTAAGGAATTATTTTAGCCAAATTGCTGGAGCTTTTGCCCTACACTAAAGCTTCTGCCTCAAAAACAAGTTAACAAAGGTTGCAAGCCGTTTAGACTTTAGGGTCTGTTTGAAACTGGAGTGCTACTGAGGCTAGATTTAATACTACAGAACAGAGAGTAGCAGCTCAAGTTACAATCGAAATGTGTAAATCTAATCTCTTTTTAGCTCAGAATGTGTTTTGCAATAGGATCAGATCAAATCTGAGCCAATGGGTTCAGTAAAGAGGAGTCCTTAGTTTCTAAAAGTATGTTTACAAAAGTTATCGTCAACTCAGAAATTCAGGCTTAAACACCAGGAGCCTGTCCATCCCTTGTATTTTTCTGAACAGAGTTTTTAATTTTTTTTGTTTTGTTTTTTTTTTTTCCAAAGCAAGCAGAAGTCTTAGACAAATATGAATATTACAAGCATAGAAATAAACATCCCTCTTTGAGTTTTCTAGTATATTCCGTTAGTTCATTTTGACACCATGCCTATAAAAATATATGCTCTATTTCATCTGGAACATGCTGTTCAAAAACTAGGTAAAGCTGGCAAGAAATAGTGTTCAAAAAAGTTATTGTTGTTTGCACACAAAAAAAACTCTCTAAGCAGGAAAATTTCATTTTGTTCCTAGGGAATGCACTCCAAGATACTAATCACTTAAAAATAATTACACTTAATTTTGGTCATAGTTGTTCTGTTCCTCTCCTTCAAATTTGACTATTTAGGATGTCTTTTGGGACAACTTCTATTCCTTTCCTGTTGCCTATAGGGGTATCTGCCCTCATATTCCAACTGGAACAAAGTACTTATTCTCTGGACTTACATGTTCATAGTCAATCTTCATGGAAGCTTAGAGTAAGTTTATTAAGAATTGTTTAACAAAACAGTTCTGTAGAGTAAGTTTATTAAGAATTGTTTAACAAAACAGTTCTGTAGTACTATAGGACATACAAAATAAAAGTGAAAAAAAATCAACCTCTTCCCATGTTTATTTTCTCCATGTATTATAGTCCAGTCAGTCTTCTTGCTATATATAGAAATTTGTTTGTGATCATATAACCAGCCATCAAAAAAATACTCTGTTTTTCCCATGATGGTAGTCCTGATCAGGGAAGAGAGCATGTCCTTATATATTTCATCCATATATATTTCATGGATGACAGCCAAGTACTATACCCAAGGATACTCACAGATTTGTATGTAATTTTCCCCTTCCCAAATCTTAGCTCTGACAGTAGGTCCTCTCAGGTTTTATTTCTGTGAGACACTGGGTTATGATTTTTAGCTATATCCCTAATTAAGAGCATCACTAAGTGCGCTTCACCCGTGCCAGACCTTCTGGCTTTGCTACTGGTGCGGGTTTGTGCTTTGCTCACCATCAGACCAGTACCTAACTAGCTGCAATGTATTTCTGGAGTAGGTTTTTCTTTTGGGTACTTCTAACAGCAACTCAGATTAAGGTGATTTAGAAACCACAATATTTATTCTTTCATCCTCAAATATAAAATATATGGAAGTCGTGGATAAAGTAGAATCCTTGTGCATATTCCCATGCTAAAAAATCACCTTTTCATCTGTGGTGCAGCTGAAGCTATGCTATGCTCTGTCTAAACTGGGATAGCCAGCTTGTGTCTTTTGCTGTCTTCTTTCACTCAGTCTGTCAGCTTTTCTCACTGACATGCAGCTCTTACAACTTATCTCTTCAAGCTTCTTTCTGGATCAAGCTGATCTTCAGTCTATCTTTTAATCTCTTTTCAGGTGCAAAGCAGTAGCTCTGATGCCAGATTTGAAGCTGAGAAATCCTCTTGCAACTAGAAAACTGGTTCTTGTGTTTGAAGAGATGATTCCTCTCTATGTATTTCCTTTCTGACCAGGTTCTGTAATGGTCTGTTTTTATGTAGATTTCTTTAATTATCCATCTGTTCATGCTGGCAGCAGAACAAAATTAAACAGGAAAACAGGCTGCCGGAATACAATTCCGACATCGGACCAGTTGATTTTTACGTCTTGCCGAAGCATTGGTCCTTATGGTCCTAGTTAGTGAGGCTACATATTGCTCTGCACTTGCATGTGATACAGTCATGTTCCATAAATTTCAGGATGTAGATATCGGAGACTAGATCCATATGTCTAAATACCAGATCTAAATACTGAATTATTATTGGAGAAATGTTCTTGATTCTTCCATTTATCCACTTGGCTGTTGTTTTGCAGAAGGTGTTCCTGTCTAGATTGATGCCAGCCCATGCTGATTTGTACCAACTATCCATACAAATCTAGACCCTGTGAAGAAGGCTTTCCAAACATAAAAATGCAATGAAATAGGTCAGTTCCTTTAGCATGCAGGTAGCATGTTTCAGTCAGCGAATTCCTGTCCTGGTAAGTGCCATGCAAAGGTACCTGATTAAGCATGAAAGCAGCTCTTCTCGAAAACCTTCAGGTCATTTCTGAGTGTTTCCCATCACATCGGTATATTTTTATAGCTTCATAATCCAAGTCTACATCTTCATCCAAAATTTAGTATGATTCTTTTGTCCTCCCTGTTGTTTCCATTCTCCTCCCCTGCCTCCCGCCCCCAGTGGACAGGAAACGTTAGTTTGTGCCCAAATTCAGTAGCAGTAACGTGCTCAGAGCAAGCATCCAGAAGTTTGCATCTGTATCTCAGCCTGTATTAGCTACTGATTCTAGAGGGCTACACCTGAGCTTGCAAACCACAGCTGCAGTTCTACACTTCATTTCAGGTTGTTGTTGGTGGTGTTTTTTTTTTCTTACCTTGCACCATTCATCCATTAATTCTTAACCATGTGTATAATATTCTGTCTTGGTTCTAGGAGAGCCTTGGTTTAAATAGGAAATGGAGGCTCAGCTTTCTGTTTGCTTTTTGAAAGGAAACCTCAGTTATACTCTTCTGAGCCTGACTTACCTTGTTTTCTCTTTAGGATATTATACAGTGTGATTCTTCCTAGATATAGTGCTTCATACTTTTGAACGAACGTATCAAGAACAACTTAAATCTATAATTAGTTTAAGTCTATAATTAGTTTAAGTAAGGTTGAAGCCGAGAAGTTTGACAAAAAGCCCTCATCCTTGTGCAAATTTTTAATTAGCTATCTTTTGATCTTTCCAGTTCAGTGCCATAGGAAGGCCTCAGAACTTTATGTACCAAGGTTTACATGCATTCATTTCCATTTGGGGGTTTTCATTCATTCATTCTTTTTTCTTTTTTTGGCTGCAAGATTTTAGACAAAAAGCTTAACACTTTGATGATTCCAAACAAGGAAAATGGAGAAAGAATGATAAGCCTTCTTTATTCATTATATACAAATATATATATAAAATATATATAATTTACATATTCTTTTATGCAAGTTTAGATATATGTATAAAAGCAGTGCAGCAAACTTATAGCATTGCAGTATAGTTTTAGGATTATAGTGGACTCTTAAGGCATAATTCACTTCTGTTGCTACTGGACTTAACCAAGATTATGAAAAATATGAGTATTGTGTAGAGGAAGAAATTCCAGTCAAAGTGAAAGCAGAGCTGAGAAAATGCTTTTGCTGCAGATTTTTCCTGCAGTTCAGAGCTGCTTTCTGCTGTGTTTTTGTCTGCATCTTTGCGAGTGCACTGGTATTTATTACAAAAGCATACTTCTGTGGTAATGTGCTCTTATTTCTGCTTTGCTTAGAAGTAACATTTCTAAAATGTAGGGATTTATTAAAAGTTCTTGAGGGGCAGATGGGAAATCAAAAAGCTGAGATGTTTTCTCATAAATCGCCGCAAATACTAGACCCAAATAGATTTTTTATTCCCCTACTTCTAGCTCTAAGGTAGTCCAAGCTTGGGGTCTAAACAAGGAACCGTTATCCTTTATGAAGACAAACAGTTGAAAACATGACAGTTCTCAAAGAACAAGTATTACTGAGAGGTACTTTTGTGGTTCACAGATGGTTCACAACACATGATTGCTGGTGGTATTTTCTTTTTTGCAATTCCGTATGACTTTAAGGACTGCATCTTTGCAGGGTTTATGCAAACAAAGTACAAATACCAAACTAGTACAGCTCTCGCAGAACAACACGATTTCTGCAATATTCATCCTGAGCTCGTTCTGTGGAGTTCCAGTGCTTTCCTGTAATTTGAATGTCATTCTGAGGAGAATCATAATGCTGTAAAATAGGCGGCATATAAACATGGTTATGCTTATGGGTACCACCACCAGGTACGTACGAATGTGCAGCTGTAAGGCTGGAGCCTCAGCGGGGGCTTCTTTAGCAAAGAGCACAATAAAACAGATTATCTGAAGAAATGATGGGATTCCAAATCCGAAGGTAAATTTAATGATCTCATATTCAGGCCATGCAAATAAAGGATCTAACTGGCAATCGGTTTCCAAGTGATAATTATCCGTGCCAAGCAGCAATGATTCACACAGTGACAAACAGAAGGCATATGTAAGTACACATCCAACAGCCAATATGGGACTTTGGGTTGCTTTGCTCAGAGCAGTCCCTGGTGGAAATCTCTTGAGTAAAATGATGAGAAGCACCAAAATGAAAAGATGCTGAGAACTGAAATAACTTAAGTTGAAAAAAAAAGATAGGATTTTGCATGTAAAGTGGGTTGCTTTTATATAGTCAGGTCTAGGAATGACAGTGAATGAAAAAAAAATCATTATAATATTGCTGATGGTGAAGTGCAGAAGAAGCAAGTCTAAGTTCTCTATTGACCTATTCTCTCTTTTGACCTGCAAATAATTCTTTATGAAAATGATCAAAATACATATGCCAGCTATTAATCCTGTTGGTACAAAAAAGGCAATGTAACAGTGCATAAGTCTTGATATGATGTTCTGAGATGCTATGAAAGCTTCAATTTCTTCTGGGGAGATGAAAACAAAGTTCTTGCTCGGGTAGCTGATCCACGTCATGTTGTGAGAAATCATCCTTTCTTCTGGGCAGTGTTTATTTCCTGTTTTTTGACGTCTGAAACTGAAACCTAAAAGGAGGATAAAAAAGGTTTTAAAGGACACTTTGCATTGTTTCTAGTTTGTATATTAAATAGCATGTGGAATCAGGATTATCAGCTATTTCTTCAGTATAACTGTAGTGGATATTGGGGAGTAAATTTTCAATTTGTATGTTACCTTCAAGTTAGCTTACAAACTTAATACTTGTAGCCAGATAAATCTGGAAGTTTATTCTTTTTTTATCTGATTCCTCTTTCCTCTTCATTTTCCTCACTTCAGGAAGATAATTTTCAGCAGAGCTTTTTAGACAGCAGTCCAGGTTCACTGTGTTCATGTTCCCTGTTCTATAAATTGGAAATTCAGACGAGAAAGAATGTTGGATCTGTGATTAGGTGGAGCCCCTTTTCCTCACTATCTTGCCAAAAAAAAAAAAAAAAAAAAAAAAAAAAAAAAAAAAAAAAAAAAAAGGATAAAGGCAGCATGGGAGGCAACCCTAGTCTTTGGGTTGCAGTTACATCCACAAAATAGCTTCGCTGTCCTGTGGCAAGTGTGGAAATTTTGTATAGTATGAAAGCAGCTGACAGTCTCAGGGCTCACGCTACGCATTGAGGAAAATGCCCAGGTAATCACGATACGAGGCAAGAACCACATTCCTTCCTTCGTTTTAGTTTTGATTCCTTTCTGTTATGGAAAAAATAAAGATTTTCATAACTGCAGTCTGTGCTGAGAAACCGACTGAAAATTCATACAAATGTTTAAGAATTACCGTGAATAAGCTCTGCTTTCATACTGAAGCATCTTTATACATTAAGAATACTATTGCTTTAGATGTAGCTATTGCATAGAGCTGCAAAAAATTAATGATTTTCTGCTTGCTTGAATTTGAGCAAACGTTTACCTGTGCATTATAGGCCTATTGATAAAGCTATGCAAAGTTATATAAAATACCAAATAAAATTTTTTCACAATGTTACAGATTTTGTTACAGTTACAAAGTCTTGAGAATAGGGACTCTTAAGAGTAATACAGAGAGGTGGTTAGCTATAATGACTGTGGTATGTTGTCATAGTAATTTTGCTACTGTGAAAATGAAATTTTGTGTTAGATCAGAGTCTAGTTTCTTTGCATTATTCAGTTTTATGCATAGCTGGTGTATTTAAGCAAAGCATATGGAGAGTGAGCCAGGCAAAGATAAGACGGGGAAATTCTGCTTATTAAAGGATTCTATGCAATCAATAACAATATATTACAGTTGTACATAATGCATTTTTCTATAAAGAAATCCTAGTCATGTTAACTCTTAAAGTAATTTTAAATTGGTAAAAGTTCATAAAGACACATTAATGTTTTTAAGCAGTGTTCATTATAGATAAGTCAGCCTCTTAATTCTGTTTGACAGTTCATTTATGCTTGTTACCTCTGACACTACTTCACATTTCTGATATTTCTAATCTCTCCCAAAAATTGGAATTCTAATACGGGCTTTAATTAGAAAAGTTGACTTATCGGAGTGACTTTGATTAAATGTATATATAATCTTACATAATTATAATTTCATTTATATAAAACCATGGAGTTATGTTTTGATTCAGCAATGGTCTTTGTCCTCTTAAAGACAGGATTTCTTCCTTTCTCAAAGATGGTAATTTTTGGAGAGATTCCACTCCAGGGAGGACTAATGCGCATAGGGAAACGTTCGTGTTCCAGGTGCACTAGCAGGAGGCTCAAGTTAGCTGATCTGACTTGCTCTATCCTAAGCTGTCAGCTTGGGTGCAACATATAGGAAAATAATAAGAGGCAAAGCTGGCAGGAATGTCTGAAGTGAATTAATAATTAAGAGTCACTATAATATTGAAGCTTAGCAAATAGGTTGTTAAATGCATAAATAAATTTTTAGAGAAAAACAGAATGAAAATCTTTGCAAAGATGAGAGGTGTTGGGAGGAAACATGGTTGACTTGGTAATTAAGGAAATAGATCTTAAATGCTTGCATTAGAGCTTTTATTTCTGTTCAGCTAATTTTTAATATGTGCCACTAAGAAGAGAATCATGTTTGTGTTGAAGTGCTCAGTCTGAAGAGCAGGGATGTTAAAAAGAAAGAAAAATAAGGGAAGAATAAAAAACCCTCTCGTGAATTGACTGGCCTTTTGTATTTTTTCATACTAAGGACTTCTCACTCGTAAGTTATAATTCTGAAGTATCTCTTTGAAATAAGGTTGATTAGGGTGACTTCTAAGTCATCTTCAATGCTTAATTTTGGTGGTTCGTAAGGGAAGCTCAGACAGATTTGGATTGTGTCCCTATAGCTTTGGAAAGCAAAGTTTCACTTCCATGTTTGAGAACTGTAAAACTAAATTCATAGGGGTAATTATTTTAGCTTCTGTTTCATAAAGAGATACTGAAGCGCAGAGAAAAAATCTAGAAAATTTCTCATTAGCCAAGCAGTTGCAATGCTCTCTGCTTGCCATATTTGCCCATATGGCTGCTGTTTTGTACGGGCCAGCATAAAAGTGCTCGGCCAGCCAGGCAGCTGCAACCGCAGTGCCCGCCGCGCTGAGTTCTCCTGCCTTCCTCCCGCGGCTCTGATTTTTCTTTATTTCCCGGAAATCCAAAGACCCTGAAATCCTAATTCTCACAATTAATCTCCCCTTAAATACCCAGGAGAAATATCATGAGTGAAGGAATCGGTGTAAGTCAAAGTCAGACCTTGGGTTGGAGGGGAGGTCTGAAGCCCCTTGCTGGTACTGCAGGAAAATGTGGAAGCCCGTGAGCGTGCGGAGAAGGTTGGCCCCTTCTACCTGGCGTTGTCCTCCCGAGCAGCAGTTTCAGGAGATTAAGATCTGGCCTTGGTACTGATATTAGATCTATCTCTGACCAGAGCAATGGGTTTATTCTTTTATTTAGCTATCCTTTGAGTGTTTAACACAAAGTAAGGAAAATAAGCTATAAAGCAGCAGATTCCAGTAACTGCAACTTCCTGTGTATTTTTTTTTTTAAGTGCATTCTTCATGATGCCTCTTCCTGTACCTACCTGTTTTCAAGTTTGATTTTAATGCTGGAACTGCATTTTCTTACTGAGAGGCTGTCAATGTATCTAGGCCTTATTTGCCGCAAATGTCCAAATGTATGCCTGAAATAGCTTAAACTAGGTTAATTTTGACGTTCATTTAAACTAAAGATATTTGGGGAATTTGGTGTTAGAGAACTCTTGAATGCCATGCTGATGTGATCTTAAGATGCCAGAAGACATTTATAAGGCATTTATGATCATGTATTCTACAGTTTTAGAGGGGCTTTTGACTTTAAGGCAATAATCTGTCTTGCAGGTCTACCTTTAGAAATCTTAAGCCTTTACAAGCATCTCTTAAGTTTATCCCTTGCACTAAACTGAATGCTTATAATAAATAATAATAGGATAAGGCTCACAACTTCAGCTGTGGTAAGCTGAACATCTCTGCAAATTTTTGTAGATTTTGGGTCATGCTAGTGTGATTTAAAATAAAAAGATGTGTTGGTATGGGAGCTACAGAGCAATGGAAGGCACTTAATTTTCCACATCTTTTATTTCACTATGCCTATACAGCAGAATACTTTTTTTTTTTCCCCTCAAAATACTTTCAGAATTTCCATAGCAGGATAAATAGTTCATTATCCTTTTTTTTCTTCTTGCTATGATTAATATCTGGTATTCCTTCAGTTCTTGTCAGGGTGTTAATTTTACTGCAGCAGCAGACGTTTTATTTCAAGACGCGTGTCGTGTTTTTTCGCTGTGCTTGGAGAGGGCCCATGTCCTTTGTTTCTTGTGGCATCTGACATGCGCCAGTGTCAGCGCCACGAGCTGCTACTGGGTTTTTCTCCACCTGAAACAGTGACTTCAGCTCTCCTCTTGATTCACAGGAAGCCGCGACTGACTTCAGAACAGCTGGTCGCAGCTCATGTACGTGGAAAGTGGCAGAACTCAGACGTAGTCGTGTTTATCCCAAGATTACTGCCCTGTACCTCAGATCCAGGGAAACTCCCCGTTGCTGCTGGCGCTGTGCGTTCTGCATTGCCCTGCTCCGGCAGCACGTTGTCCCCGCGTTACCTCTGCCCCCCTTGCTTCGTTTGAACAGAGCTTAATTCTCATGTTGTTAATTCTTCTTTAACTTCGCCTCACCTCCCTTTCTGTTCTTGGGTTTTGGCTCTTTCTGACACTGCTCTCCCACTATCGCCCACTTGGCCTTTTTTGGTAGCAGTCAAAGTGAATGTGTCTGATTTTTTTTTTTTTTCCCTTCTGAAGCCCAGCTAATACATGATCCTTCAACTCCAGCATATGGAGCTGAGCAAATGAGTATAGTGCTTAGAAGGCAGTTTAAAAATAGCAAGTTGTGAAAAGATTACTTTCCGTATTGAAAAAGC
Source organism: Nothocercus julius (assembly GCA_013398735.1). Taxonomy (NCBI): domain Eukaryota; kingdom Metazoa; phylum Chordata; class Aves; order Tinamiformes; family Tinamidae; genus Nothocercus; species Nothocercus julius. The sequence goes on along the minus strand of VZSV01000059.1, from coordinate 1,377,590 downwards.
CTGGTCTGTAAGGTTTTGTTGTTCCTGTTTTTTACCCCTCTCTGATTAACTCTAGATGAAGGTCTTGGTTTCAAGGAAACTTCAGTTAATTTGGTCTACAAAGAAGTTTTCCTAAAACAGGGAATTTCTCCCTGGCAACCAAAGCTCTTCCTACGTGCACAGTTTGGCAGGGCAGTCTCTGCGTCTCCTCAGCAGCCTTCAGAAGAAAAATATTCTTGCATTCAGCCATAAAGTTAGAGGCACAATATTCCTTGTGACACACAGCCCTTTGTGGCCATGAGCAGTTTCAGCCATTGAGAACAGTACAGATAATTTTATGGGGGTGAACGAAGTATGTGAATTTATCCTTCCTGCTTTTTACCAGGTCTGCCAAGTTAAAAATTGGAGCATGTTGCAGTGTGCTAAATACTGAAATGCAAAACACTGCACTCATTTTTCTTGCAATTTCACCATGACAAAATGTCTGCATTTTGGAAAATGTATGAGGTTGAAGAAATCCTAACTTTAATTTCTGAGAAATGATCAGTTTGTGAGAAGCTGAAAGATTAGACTTCTCAAAAATATAAATGAATTGGCAGTAACGGAGCATAATCTTCAATTCATGCTGCTGACGTGTTTCCTGCCCCATACAGTTCTTGCAGTGTCGCTAGGTTTATTGAACAATGTTCATCCTTTAAAGGTCGACTCTTAGGGACAGGCTAGAGTCTTTTTCCAAGACCACTGATTAATATTTTGCTGATTGTCATCACTTCAATGGCAATTAATTACTTACAGTAAACAGCCTTTAGTTTGAGTCTACTTAAAGCTGAGCTTTATTAGTAATTTTAGTCTTATGATGATGTTTCCCAGATGCAGTATTTAATCTTGTGCAGTTTGAATGTTGTTAATGAAGGGAGAACTAAAAACTGCAAATTACAACCTTAGCATCACATTTGTATCCTGTTACAATGAAAAAAGCATTGCATATTCAAAGTAAGATAAAACACTTACCTCTTCAAGAAAGTGTTCCACAGGTAGAACGGGCTGAGGCTTTCTCTGTGAATAGTCAGATGAAATGTAATTACTGGTTGGAGAAAACAGCCTTTTTTTATTTATGCAGAAAACAGAGTATATTTTTCAATCACTTCTTCAGCTGCTGTACATCAAGATGGAAAATCTAGACACTCGCTGACTACAGAAACATTCAGTTCAGCAAAGGAAACAGGAACTCAGTTTAAGCAATTCAAACCATACACGTTGCATGTTTAGCAAACCTATGGTTTCATCATGTGACTTTAAAGTTCAAATTATCCTCGGCAGTGAGGATTTCAAAACAGTAAAGTAGTGTTTGGCCCTGCTATTTCTAAGTATGTGAGGCCATCCAGTGGATTTTTCCTCCTGCTCATGAAGTAACCCTATGCATCCCGCTCATGAAGTAACCCTATGCATTGCAAAAGCAATTACTTTTTTTTTTTTTTTATATGAGTGAACTACTTAAAGTCATGAAAAAGCCAGTTGAGTAAATATCAAACAAACCTCCAAGACAATAGCTTGACACAAGCCTTGTGCATGTCAAAAATGCTAAGATCTCTCCTTTAAAATAGGGTGCTCCCCCCCTTACCCCTGGTTCTATGAGGTTACTCCCCTTTGGAAGCACTCCAACTAATGTAAACATGGAATAAGTTACTTTTCAAGATTTTCTGCAATGACTCTGCAGTGTGAAAAGGCAGGATCTTGACCCTGTAGTACGTTTTGTGTCTGATTCAGCATCAGTCTTAGCGGCTGTGTAGAACAGTGTTTTTAAAACCTCAGGTATAAATGTGCAAGGAAGGATGGGTGTGTGATTCTTCTAGTGCCCTGCAGTTTGGGAAGTGTCAGCCTCGTCTTCCTTTCTCATACCAGCACACCCCAGAAAAGAACACTTCTTGTTGCAACCTCTTGAAAAGGATAGGTTGGAAAAGGTAGGATAATAAGATTATTTGTAGCCAGTGTTAGATCATCCCTCTTTATCTTCATCATATCTTGTATTTTTCATAAAAGATGCAATTTCAAGTGTTACCTTATTCTTCCTAGGACTTAGAGCTGTACAGAGATCACATTTAAACTGCCTATGCATATTGAGTGATTGCTCAGGAATTTGTAGGGAAACTTCAGAGAATCTTTGGGCCTTGACTGGAGGATACTAGCTGGAATTTTGAGCTTCCAGCCTGGATCACGTGCGCACATGGGACAGCGCTCAGCAGCTGCAGAGGCCGTTGGTGGCCTCCTTCCCACCGAGGCAGTCCCCGCTCGCGTGTGATCCATCACATCGGCTCTGCTCGGTGGCAGCGTGGTGTGATTTGGGGCTGTATAAGGTTTCATTATTCAGTTATATTTAAAGGGAAATAACATTTATCATTCTTTGTGTTGAACTGGGCAATGACAGCCTGCAAAGCAGCACACTACAATTTCAGTGCTGGGCTTATGTTAATACAGGGAATAACATATGGAAGTATGCATACTTTACAGGTGTGTGTATATATCCTCCCAAGCTGCTGGAATAAATGGAAGGCAATAGGAGAAACAGCAGTTAGAAAATCAGTGTTTCCCAGCTCCATATTCTTTGTTCTGTTTAGACCATGATGATTTCCACATTGATAGCTTCAATTCTGCCTTGTCCATGAAAATGGGCAAAACTTAATCAGAAATATTTTAACATATATATAGTGTAGTTTCGACAGCAACCAGCTGTCCTGTTATTTTCAAAGTTACTGCAATATTAGAAGAGAAGCAAGATATTGCTGAGTTAGTGATCAGTTTTGCCTTTTCTCAAACAAAAAAACAGTTCAGCCTGATTTGCTTGAATGATCACAGGGTGCAAGTCATATGAAAATAGTGGCAAAACAAACTAGTGTTTAGTTACATCAGTGAGGAGCTAATTCAACTGTTCAAGGCATGGGAGGTTAAATGTGTGGCATGATGTATAAATTAAGGTGGAGGCAGTAAAGGCAGAAGTTGTTGAAGCTAAATATGTGTGATATTCTATGACAGTATTTTAAGATTGGCTCACAGCAGATTTTTTACTAGCTACCTACAGTGTGCTGCTGCTGGCAAAACTCTTGTTTATTTTTTTTTGTTTTAATTTTTTAATATTCTCTCCCTGCCAAAATACATGTATCCAGTGGAGGGTGACTGACATCCTTATAAAGAAAGCAGATGTGAGACACCTTATTTCTTTTGATGGAAAACTACTGTTTTCTTAACTGTCCTGTATTACTGATGTGTTTAATGGACTAAGATCCCTAGCTTGAGGTTTAATTTTCAAGTGATGCCGCTTTCATAAAGATACATGCCAGATGAGAAACTCATCTGTCTCCTAAAATAAATGCAGGTGAGAACTACTAGCTCATGAGACCGTGAAACCACTGACATTTCCAATTGCATGAGAAGTCTGAGGTGTCTTTTAGGCGGCCCTGCTTTCTCCTGCTCTTGATTTGTGTATCTTTTCTTGGCTCTTTTGAAGTAAGGTTAATATTAAGGTAACTTTGCCTGTGTCATACAATAGGAATGGCTCAGAGTATCCAATAGCTGTTACTGCCCATTCCTTGGTGTACTGTGGTTAAGGTGCAAAGCAATTGCTGTGTGATTAGAACTTTGAATTGTGAAATAATAGACATTTTTTTTTCAAAAATATTTTCCATGAACTGCCATGCATTTCCAGCTCAGTTTTCCTTGGGTTTAATTAAATAACAACAAACAACCTGTGTGGGATATTAGCCACAGAATTTGGCTAGTTAAAGATGCTTTGATGGTCTATTCAAGAGCTGAGATTATATAGTAGAGGCCTTTCTTGGTGGCGTTTTAGCTCCTCAAGGCCACTTGCTGTTAGTGCAGTGACTCAAGATTCATGGAAAAAAATCCCACCTTATTCATGGAAAAAAATCTTACTCCCACCTTGAGTAGAGACTATACACTAAGGCTTCTGTTACCTTCGTGCACGGTCGAAAGTAGTTCTGTACAATTGTTCTTGTGAGAGGTTTTGCTTTTAATTTTACGTATGTTTGGTATTTTACTACTTGACAGCAAGCAAATTTATGTCCTTGATTAAAACAACATGGAATTGTTGGTCTTTGACATAAAAATACGGGGGAAGTTTGTGCACAGAAACTGAAATCGCTAGCTCTGAAAAAAAAGGAATTTTACTATGCTTGCATTTTATTAAAAAAAAAAAAAAACTTGCATGCTTCCATTGTATTATATTCCTTGCATGTTTGGTTGGTTGTGGTGTAGGTTTATTTATTTAATGAAATTCAGATGCTTATGCTGTTTTCATGGTAACTGAGGATTTATGGGTCTTAGCAGTAGCAGATGCTTTGATTGCATATGAGAGTTCGCTGGAAAGCTGATTCAACTTCTTTCTTGGCAAACAGAAAAACTGAGTATAAGGTACATGGAGCTATGGGAATTTTTTAGATTTGACAGTCTGGCTGTGCTTGGAGATTTAAAGCTGATTGCAACCTTCCCATCTCAGAATTGCTTGCTCATGATTCACCGTTAGCAACTTTATAATGTCTTTTTCAGTCATTGTTTGAAATGTGTTTTTTTAATAAACATTATTTTATTATTACTAGAAAATATGTATAGTATTACTATAACATAGTGTTCCTATCAATCACAAAATAAATTCTACACTATGAGTGGATAAAAGTTATGGTTAAATTTGTTTCCTCTTACAGATACTAGTAGCAATACTCTCCTGCTTGCAGACAGGATTTTTACTAATCTTAGGGCTTTAATAAACTGCAAGAGTATTCAGCTAGTGACCACCAGGTGGAGTGTCTAAAACGTTTTCTGTCAAGGCTTTGATATTATGGTAGTTGCAATATCAGGTTTAAATTCAAATTTTTCTTTAAAAAGTTTTGAAGATGAGTTAAGAAACAAATATGGAAATTCTGCCAGGTCCAAGAGAAGTTTAAGCTCTAGCTTGTAAGCCTAGCTGCTATAATCAAGCTTTTCAAGCCATATTACAATTGGTAAATAAAGTTAGGCAATGATCAATAGAAGAATCTCCTTTTGATGCCAGTGCGATTTGTGATAAAGGCATGTTAATTTAGGAGTTTAATAATGCATTTATGAAGGTTAACTTTAGTTAGCCAGAGTCTAACATCTTGACTGTGCTTTCATAGCAGAATTATACCTACTGTCAAACCTTTTTGGATCTAAATTGGTATATTCTTGCAAGATGTCTCTAACTGTTCATCTCTATTTTCTTTCTTCTCCTATTAGTCCTCTCTCCAGGACTCCCAGCTGACAGTATCTACACTGTTTCTCATTCATCCTTCCATGTTATGCATCATCAAATATTCTGCTAAGAATATGATACTTTTTCAAATCTCACTGGCATGATTTGTAATTTTGCAAGAACCTGGCAAGATGTAGATTGTAGATAGTTCTGAGCATCCTTGTGAATTTAATTAAAGCTAAAAATTCTTTATAAGGCAGGAATATAAGGAAATCACATGGACATACATCACATGTAAGAAAAAAAGCTTTTGGGGAAGCAAGTGGAATAACAAAATAGATAACAAATTGTCCTCTCTTGATGGAAAAATAATGTGTGCTGAATATGTCAAAGTATTCTGATATATAACAGAAGGTTACAGGAAATGAACCCAGCAACACTTCACACTGCAAATTTGTTGCCACGGTAGTTGGCACCGCTGGTTTTGCACATCTAGGTTGCTTTCACTTAGGAAGAATATTATATGATACAGTCAGAAATACATGAGGTTTCGCTTAGTAAAAAGCTGCAGAAGTTGATCTTAGTGCATATGTTTCAGATTCATCAGTGTGTTGAGGACTTCACAGCCACAAAAACTTACTTAAAAGTCAGTGCTTTGCGAAGTCTTTAGTTAACAGAACAACTGAGACTAGTTGAGAACTCGGGAGCCAAATTCTGCTTTTATTTTCTATTACTGATGCTGTGCAACTGCGATAAAGCTAGTGAAAAGGAGGTTTCCAGCCTGACCACTGTACTGCTTTCGTTTTTAATAAACAAGAAGTAACTTTTTCAGTTACGTACTTGCCCATAGCATGAAACTAATTTAATTGAGCCTTGATTTACAAACAAAAGCTACATTCCCTTGAGTTCTTCGGCATAATACGACTATTTTCCTGGTTTCCGTCAGTGAAATATGTGTGTAGTGATGGAAAAGGGCTGATTCTGATGCCTAGTTGACCTGTTTTGAACCAGTACAAACCTGGTGACTGGAATGATGGTATGTGATCAATTGAGTTGACTTGCGTTTGTGTTGAAGATCAGCCTTTACTAAACTGTAGACCAGTACACTGGCTACTTATTAATGAGGTGAATTTTCACTTGAGATCTTCCAAGTCTGTTTTATATAAGAAGGATTTTCCTTATCAAGATGGAAGACATGGCCTTTTTACGGGTAATGGCTACAGCACAGAACATTCTGAGGAATGAAGCATCAGGAAATTATTGCTCACTGCGTTTCTTAGAAATTCTGGCTCTCCAATTTAGGTGTTACAGGGGACAAATTAATGATCTGGAATACATAACTGCATAAGAATTTTCATATATGCAGGTAAAGTAACTGATCCGCGGTGACTGATAATTTTGATGATATGTTGTGGCTACTACAATGAATGTATTATCAAAGATGTTAAAACTCTTAGAGCTAAATTGCATTTGCAGTGTTAGAGCTATACATTACTCCATCTATGATGTTCAGGGAACCAAGGGAAGTTCTGCAGGGAGTTGATTTCTATTATGTTGTGTGTGGCAGCGCAGGTAGATGATGGGATGAGGACATGGGAGAGGACAGTGGAAGCGTTCATCGCTAACTTGTCTTTTTGCGGTGTAGTGTTAGTCCATCCTTTTAGTTGAAGGGTTCTTTATGCTAAAAAGGTTGGAGTTCAGGGGGTAGGAGGGCGGAGGAGTGATATTTTCATGTTGGTTTGGGGGATTTACTTTCATACCAGCCAACTTCATGCTGACAAATAGTGAGACGTGAATGATGTCAGAACTGTGATCTGGAAAAAAATGATAATTCAATATGCCTTGATTTGACATTAAAGTCACATAGTTTGTGAAGGTTTAACTCAATGAAGCAACACTAGTTTAACCTTATCTACACTTGGATTTTTATCAAGAAGGCCAAAAAATCACTTACCAGACAGACTTTCATGTTTCAGCATTTTATTAAGAAAATTGTATGAGTCACGAGTTCCGTTATGCAGCTTTGCATTTCTATAGTTTTATGACATAATATGGAAGATTCTCACCCCTCATTTTATATATAGAGAGAAATTTTCTGGTGGTTGCCTGCTTTCATTAGCTGAACATTACCTCTTCAGAGACCACCTCGGTTTGGTTCTCAGACAGGAACTTGTGAAACGAGGAGCTGCATCACATCAGGGAACAAGAACCTGTCTAGAACTAGCTGTGTTAATAACTTAAGCAGAAAGAGATGAACATTTTTGCTAGTTTATTGATTTGACTTAATTGGCTTTTCAGCAAGAGGGCTTTAAGCCACAGATCAATTCATATATTAGAAGTAATTTTTTGAGAAAATAACACTGTTAATAATGGCACTTACCTTGTGCTTGCTTTCTAATATATACTATATACATACAGTAACATACAGTACACTTCATTGTTCAGAGGTTTACATTTAAATGATTTTTTAAGAAATAATTTAATAAATTCTTTGCAGATTCTTTTTACATCAGTAGACTGATTTTTATCTTGCACATATATACAATATTCATATTTATTTAAATGTAAAATAGATAAGCCCATATTTACAAAATCATCCAAAAACTTCAGGTATTGAAATGGGAAGGCTCCACTTTCAGAACTTTTCGTATTAAAGATCTGTCCATAAAAGTTCCCCTGTATTTTTGATTCTGTATATTAGTTGAAGTATTTTAATGAACTTGCTCATCTACACTTTTGTGTATAAATATTGCAAAGTTGTTGGTTTTTAGAAGCTTGCTTTTTAAGGGACACCAAGCTCAAGGTACTGCAAGAGTTCAGAACTTCCTTAACAGAACAACAGTCAGTCATCCAATGGCACAGGTTCTTTGAGGCAACTGATATATCACCTAACTCTTAAAAATATTGAGTCCATATTAATCTCATTCATTAAATTATAAAAGTTGTTTGACTACACGATTGCCATCACATTTTGTATATTATCCAGGATATATGCAAACATACTTAACTTTTCTGAAATAAAAAGGACATGAGAAAATCTCAAAATTGAGATTTAGAGAGTAAATTATATAAAACTTGTTCTTTCTCCATCTTTTAAATTGCAGCTTCTGTTTTACTAAGCAAATCCCTTTATAATTTCAAATCGTGGTGATAAAATTTGAGCTGTTACCAAAGAGTCAGTTGAGTGAAGGAAATATGAGTGGTGAACAGTATCAAGGATAAAGTAAAAGATGAAGTAGGGAAGGGATCAGAGGTGCAAAATTGAACAAGAAAATCAAATACAACAGCACATGCAGATAGACAACACAGGAGAAAAATCTAAAGAGAAATTATAAAAGAACAGGGGTCTGGAGCAGGGAACTTAACCTGGAGAGAAAAAAGGACAGAAACCAATATGTCATTCAGTCCTATTAGACACAATAAGCAAGATGAGTTGGGAGGAGGAAATAGACATAGGAAAGCTATATAGAAGCTAAAACTGCACTTAATCCGTGTGCTAGCCACACAGTGCTGGCAGCGACCCAGTTTTGTAAGGCTGTATTCACACCACATAAGCCAGTTCCTCCCTGCTTGAGTTTGTTCCCCTGCATAGCAGGACAGAATTTCTTTAGCAGCTTCTGCATGAGAGGTTTAATGTGGGCTTTAGGAAACCAAATTTTCCTCCCATAGGAAGAAGAGGAGTCTATTTGCTAGCCAGTTGCAAGGAAAGATTTCCTATTCGTGCGCTATTTTATGGAATGTGAGTTTGAATGCTTAGAAATTAGAGTGTAACTTGCAGTTCTTAGAAAAACTTCTATGCCGGGTGGGTGGGGGTGGGCGAAAAGGGAAAGAAGAGGCAGTGGTTTACCAAAAATACAAAAAAGGCAGCAGCACGTCAGCGTGGAGGCACCACGGGCCGTAGCATCACTGCGACACAACGATAAAGGCTTCCTGCCTTACCGTGTTTTTGATCAGCAGGCTAAAATTATGAAGCAAATTGATATAATTGTGCTGGATAGTTTTCATGCAGAAAAACATGCCATGGATATAGATGTTTTAACATATAGGGTTTTACGGGTTAAAAAAGAAGAAGATTGTGTAAAATATGAAATGCTGCAGATCTGTGAAGGTCATGACCTCACCTATTTCCCACTTGAAATTTATGCGTCTGCTGATGAATTGGGACAAATTATCAAGCAAAACTGGGCCATGAGCAATGGGAACACTTTAGTTCTGTTTTTACACCTTCGTTTTGCTCTACCAGAAGCTCGAAAGGCCACACTTGTTGATGAAGTCATGGGGGGTTTTGGAGTTGTGGCAGATGAGTCGATGAATGGCTGTGCCACATTAAGGCAGGGCCAGTGCCAAAGCTGCCCACAGTGAGGGCAGGGTACACAGGTCTGACTTCTGCTCCCTCTGCCATCCGTAGCACAGCACCACTTAGTGCCAATTCTTTGCGTTGACGTTTCCTAATTTGTTAGTGTGGGGTAAGTGATGCTCCTCTGCTGACTGACCTGCAGCTTGTCTGTGTTTCTCACAGATTTCAAATACTCCGCAAATGCTCAAATTTGAATTCTGCCCTGGGTTTCTCTATCACCTCTGTGCAATACAGAGGGAGGAAGAAGTCCATTTCTAGAGATGATGCTGGCTGGAACGCATACACGCTGCTCCTATTTTAAAATCTAGTATGTACTGAAGGTTTTGGAACGGCTGCCAAACCTCCGGTGATGCCCTAGATTAAAGAGAATTTATTTGTTGCAAACATATCCCTTGGAAATACAAAATGTTAATCATAAACATATTTATTTTTAAGATAATTACTCTTGTTACATGAACATATGTGGACCATAACACTTAGCCAGACATTTTTTGCTAGTTAAATTTTAATTTAACTTTGTAAACCACTGTGTCCTTCATTTTAATGTGCAGAGAAAATGTTTCTTAGTTCCCCTAGAATTTGTTAATAAATATTTCTGAATTGTTGAAATGTTTTAGGATGCAAACAAAGCAGTGGAAAAAAATGTTATATGTTAGATCTACAAAAAAAAAGGTTTAAAATAGGTGTTAATTCTTAGATAGTTTGAGTGAGAATATAATTTCTGAAAATTGTAAATTAGGCATTTTTAGAGGGAATTCAGTGATGGAGAAAGAAATTAAATAATGTAATTTATAATTAACATATTACTATTTGGACTTACATAATTGAGGAATATGATCTTTACTAAAGATCACCTACATCATCTTCATTGAAAAATACTATTCACTTCATCAAAGATAGCACTGTTAGTTATTTCTTTGCACAGAAAATAAGGTAATTCCTTTTTCTGTACAAGATACAAAGTGCTGTGTCTTCAGTCAAGACTTCAGTTAACTGCTTAGATATTTCTTCAGGCAGAAATATTAGAACTATGAAGACAGAGCTTACGCATTGTAATCAGATCAGTGCACTGAATATATTAGATGTCACAGGTATTACAGCACATAGGCCAGAGCCTTACAGGATTTCTGCGTCTCATTTAACCGTAATCAAAGGCTCCTTCTGGCCTCCTCGTTGGGACCCTCACAGAAATGATTTTGAGAGCCAACACAGCAGTATCACAGCCTGAGTCCTGGTGTGCTAAGGACTGTACTAACTGAGCACCAGAGATTTTTCCACCCCTACGTCATAACTTGTTGTACTACTGTGCGTTCATGAGAACACCCTTGATTCCCACAATGCATTTTTTTAAGCAGACGTCGTAATTTGTTGGGAAAGTTTTTGTTAATGTATCTGTAGAGCAGAGGCATTACAAAGCTGCTTGAGAAAGCCAAAAATTTCGATAAAATCTTGGTAAAGTGTAATATTCGACTGTAATTCTCATCCGCTCGTCTTCCTTGTGCATTAGTAAATGTGCTTACCAAAAGAGTTACATAATAGGGTGTCCATAACATGAACTGTGTGCAGACTGTGGCGATCAAAAGCCTGTGCACGGAGGGATCCAATCGTCCAGTGTCTTGATCCAGTGGTGTAGCCTCTTTGCGTATTCGCAAAATTAATACAAGTGCATACAGTACAGCAATAGCTGGGACAACATACCCAATAAAGACCATGATGGCATCTGCTGCCTCTTTGTTCTGCATCTTGGAACATTCAATTATTTTAGTGGACACGTGATTGCAGACATAGAATAGAAGAGAGGAGAAACTCGTAAGCATAGCTCCACCCCATATGAATCCACAAACATGTTTCGTGTTGTACACACTTGACATGTATGTTCTAGGTAGAGCACGTTCAATGTAGTAGTCCAGACTGAGCAAGGTGGTAGAGTACATGATAACTAAAGATGAAACGTTGAATAAAATAAGGAGGGTAATATAAACTTCATTGTTAGAATTCCAGATGGCCCATTTTGTATTGGCGAGACCTAGAAGGTACACTGGTGCCAGAGCATTGATGATGAGCCCAGCAATGGCAATATTGACAAAGTAAACATCTGGCATAGTCATAGTTGCTTTGTTATAGATGTTCACTAGGACCAGCAAGCCATTGTAACAAAGGCCAATCGGAAAACATATAATGAGGTAGAGAAGGGAAAAGATGGAAAGCACGAGGTGGAAGTCATGGCAGAGATTCTGGTCCTCACTGTTCTCGGTACTATTTAATGTTTCACAGCTCCACATAGTGATTTTGGGTTTTGATCTTCTCCTCTGGTTACCAGCTTTTCTGTAGAGAGAGAAATAGCAAGAGAATTGGTCAAAAATTACATTCTAAATGAAATGCAACATGGTATGAAGAAAACATAGAAAGATGTTTTCAAGGCAAAGTCAATGGCTAAAATGCCCTTTGATCTTGTTAGTCTAGAAGAAAGTCATCTCATCTGTGGCTCAGAATTTCATGAGATTAGTATATGAACTGACATTTCAATTTTTAAAACAAAAGTAGCAAGTGATTAATTACAGGACACTCAATAGTTAATCACATCTATGCATATATTACATTGGTATTTTAAGATTACTACATTGTTCTTATAATTACTAAAGTGTACCTTTAGTACATCTAATAATCATGTAACACAGTAATAGGTGAAGAACTGAAGGATTAAAGATGAGCCACAAATCTCAGCAACAAACTGAAGAATATATTTGTCTATCATGTTCTGTGGTAAAGATAAGTATGAAACTATCTCTTCAGATGAAAATTTAGGACACACAACCAAGGAGCTATGGGGGGACTGGATATATACTGGGTCAGTGATAAGGCTGACAAAGATACAGGAAATTGGGGAATGTAGGGATTTTTTTTATGGGTCTAGACGTATCCTGACTTCAAACCTATAACCGTTTAGCTCTGAAAAAACAATGGACCTCTGTAGTCCAGGGAACCTAATATCAGGGCAGTCTGACTTTATGAAAAGGCAAGAATTACCTTTTCCTTCTCAAAAGAGATTGACTTCTTTTAAAAATATGCTAATTTGAGTAGATAGTGTGCAGCTACCTACCTAGCTACCAGTCTACCTAAAGAGGTGACATTTCAACTGAAATTAGTAAACTTCTCAATGCAGTCATGAAAAGTGTCTTTCCAAAATGCTGAAGTAAATGCTGTCTGAAGTACAACTGCAAACATTTGCAGCCTTAAAAACATCATTATTATTCCTGCTAGGCCATTTCTGGGACAATGTGAGATTTACGTGGCAGGTCATTTCCCCTGTCAAGTGTATTCTGGGGGTGTCAGATACTTCGCATTATTTTGTGTTCTTTCCTCTTAGTATGTGTAAAAAACAAAAGTACCCATACAATTCTTTCCAAAAAAACAGGCAAAGATGAGATTTAGTCAAATCCCCAGTAAAGACTCTGTAATTAAACCGAATGCTACCGGAAACTTTGCTACATTTAATGAACCATATAGCCTAAATTACATAGTGTGCATTTAAGCATTAAAAGAAAAACACTGTTTTGCACAGTAGAAGGCAACCAAAATTGCGCCTGGCTGAACTGTTAGGGCTTCATTCAACCCAAGCAGCAGCAGCTGGGAATTACATCTTGCAAATATCTGTGTTGCCGTGAGCGCACGGGTGACTAAGCCCAGGCACGGGGACGATCACGTACTCCCATTAGGCAGCTCTGTCCGAAGGCGCTTTGGTTGCTGCAGCCGCGTTACACCAGGCGCAGCTACCTGCCCGCGCCGGCGCTCGGCACAGCTCCGGAGGGGCACGGCTGCTCCTGCAGGTTACCCTGAAAGTGGGGCTAAGTTTTCTAACAACAGAAATACAAAGGGATTTATTGTGTTAATTACGAAATGACAGAGCTTACCTCAGCAATGAGCTAAATACAGCCCCCAGTAAGCCCACGTTCTCTGGGGAAACGCGTTGCTGATGATGCTGGAGGTATTTCTGCCTCGGCGCGATCATCACCTGCTTCTGCAGGCCGCTTACCTGCTTTAGCGGAGCCCCTCTGCCTGTCCGCTCTGCTCTACAGGCCCCGCGCACCCCTTCTTCCCCAGAAATGGCTTTTGTCATTTTACGGGCCCTTTTGCCCTCGCAGATCCGTGTGGGCGAGTCCTGCGGGCGCCGCCGCCTTGGCCGTTCGGCTCGGCAACTGCAAAGCACGAGCCTCGCTGCCCGCGCGCCGCGCTCGGGCTCAGGGCACTGCAAGCGACCCCCGCAGCCCTCCTGTTCGCTCACGCCGGCCTCAGCCTTCCCTTCTGCCTTTGCCCTTTCTGCACTTCCACCCCCTAAAACCATTTCCAGCGCAGAGCCAGGAGCAAAGCAGCCTCCTCCGGCGCAACCCTGCCCGCCGCGCGTCGCAGCCTCCTACCTTTAACTCCCGCGGCGCGCTGCTCCGCGCCGCGCCGCTCCCATGGGCAGCGTTGCCGAGGAGGGCAGGCAGGCGGCCGGCGAGGCCGCTCCTGCTCCGCCGGGGAGGCATCGCGGCGGCCCGTGCGTGCGGCCGCGCGCTGCACTTGTTTTTCCCCTAGTAACTTACTCACGAGTCTCTGCTTGGCTTGGCAGCGGGGCGGCTCCGGGCCGCCCCTCCCTGGCTCTGTTTACAGGCGGCGAGAGGCTGCGCGCGGAGGGGAGCGCGGCTGGATCCAGCCCAGCCCCGCGCTTGGGTTTCAGCTGCGCCACTCGTGCTCTACGCGGTCCCGGGGCCAACAGCTTCGTGACGGTGTTGGCACCAGCGCCTGTTTGCTCCCGCCTGACCTCAGAGAGCGGGGTTCCTCCTGCCCGCGCACAGCCGGCAGCTGTGGCTCCGGAGCGCCGATTTTGCTTTTAACCTGATAAAATACGACTTTGAGGTTGTGTTTTTGTACCGCACACGTCCTGGGCCGCCTGTGTTCGGGGATATTGTGCTTAAGGGGGCAGGAGTGCTGGTGCTGCTTACAAAGGGGAGCTCGCTTGTAATATAAACTACAAAGAAAAGTTGTGATTTACTTGAATTTTCTTGTTTTAAAAAGGTGCTAAGATATGCTGTCAGCCTCACTTTGTGATGGTATCTTCACTTCCTTTTTTTTTTTTAAAAAAAAAAAACAGAATTAAAGAAGTGACTGTTCTCAAGCTATTTGCATGGCTTGGTAGTGGAAGTGAGAGTGTGTGTTTGCTGTGTCCTTGAAATGGGTCACTCGTGCTTGAAAGAGTGTTTGAACTCTAGGTGGATTTTTATTTCATACAGAATTTTGCACTGGGGAGGTTCTGTTTATGTGGAAACTGCTCAGGCTAAGGAACTGGAGCTACTGCCTACTTCAAAGCGTGGTTTCATTGACGGCAGCAAACAAAGCCAAGAGCTGCCTTACTTCTTCCCTATCGGTGCTCTTATGCTTAGAGATTCTGTAATATTATTCTGTAATAAATAAACACCAGTCAAAACATCACTGAATTTAAAAATTAAATTAAGGAGGTGTTTGTTGTCTAACTGCCAGAGAAACACTGAAAACGGTTACTCAGTTTCTATTGAGTTACCCTTCTTTAGTGCAAGTTGTTTATATAGGCACTGTCAATGCTTCTTGATTCTGTACCCAGCATTGCGTTCTGAGTCTCATAAAACCTCCTCAACTCTCAAATGACAGAAAAATTCAGCATTTCTATTTGATAAATAATAGATGGACAGAATTGCATGTGCGCTATGAATAACTGTGTTACAAACAGTGGCGTCAAGTCCTCACTGCCTCGAAACTTCAGGAAGGAGCGTCAACAGTGTCATCTTCCTAAGTTTAGAGGGGAGGCAGCGAAGTAGGAAAAATACTAGTTAGCACATACTTATAGAGCTCTGATACTTAACGGAAAGCCAGGTTCTTTTTACATATCATAAAAATTAAAGGTGACTACCTAGATAAAAAGTAGATGTGAGAAATGCTTAAGGAAAAATTCTTAGAACACAAAAAATGGACAACTCTTGGTGTCAAAATTATTTTAGAAGAAATGCATAGGACAACCTTTTAAATTAATGAAGGAGAAAAAAATGCGATGCTGCTTAGTTCTACTGTAGAGTCCATAGCTGCACTTGGAATTTTTTTCCAGATTTATAATGCATGACTAAATTGTAGAGCTGAATGGTTAGCAATGTCAAGCATGGCCATTCTAAACTGATTATTTTATCTGACTTAAACAAAAACCATCTGAAGCAGTATCTCTTGCTGTGCAGATATATTTTTTTGTTTAGGAAATAAATGATTAGTCTGCTTGCTTTGTTCAGTTATCATCTATGTGAAATAGCTCTTATCTAGATTGTCTAACTTCTGAATATGTGTTTTCACAAGCTGCAATATCATTATAAGCCATATGTAGCTAATAAAGTAGTTGCAAGTAAACTAAGTCTCTGGACACTCTTAAGATTCATGCCTTCATCAGATCTTGTAAAGGTCCCACAATTTGTACAAAGACTGAAAGCAAAGCACAGTAAAGGCTGAAAACTCTGTAGGGCTTTGGGCTACATAATTTGCTTTAAATCATGACTGAGAAACTGAAAAGCTTTGCCAGAAATGTCACATATAGGCATTAATCATGACTTAGTTACTCATCAGTGCTTATAAGGTGCATTTAGAAAGTTACATGCTAAATATTATTGATTATCTTAAAAAAAAAAAAGGGGGGGTGGGATTGAATGGTATTTCTGCATAGCAGCATTCCCACAATTAGTTGCACCTCCAGGGGAATACCAGCCTTTGAACTCTCAATTCGGGAAGTGCCACAGTGCTGTTATCTCGGAATCTGGGTAACATGGCATTTTTTTAGGCTTACTAGTTTATATAAATGCCGTAGGGATTAACAGTAGAGTTGTTGGCCGGGTATAAAGAAAATAAATTGTGCAGGTTAGATGCGAGGGGGAAAAATGCAGTAGTGCAGGCGAGTAGGTTTCAGGCTGCGCTTGGTTTATGCACTTGTTGAGTTGCCTTTGTTTATAATATAATGATACGGCACAGATAAAATGCTTTTAACATTAGTGTGGAAGAAAATCCTGCTCGATGCTGGGTGCTGGGCTGAAAAACAGGCCTCTTCCAACCCTATCATTTATGTGTTTATGGTGCAATCATTGACCAGTTTGACGGGCGGGATGTTTGTAATTGATATCAATTCCATTTTATAATGTAGTTAATGTAGTGCAGTACTCTGTGAAAGAAGTTATGACTAAATTACAGGAATAATTAATGTATAAATTAGCATGGAATCTAAACCCATCTTGCATGCTTAAAAAATAAAAAAGCAAGAGTAAGTCAGTTGGAAGAGGGATGGTTTCAGTCCTTCTGCAGGCAGACTAACACTTTGCCTCTGGTCCTGTGTGAGAGAGGAAGAGGGAACATGGAGCGAAGGGCTTGCAATTGTGGCAAGCTAATTCACAGCACCTTCTGGCCTCAGTCCCACACATTTCACCTTCTTCATTAGACTCATTTTTTTTTCTTTTAAAATGCATTCCCCTTGCTATACAAATCTGCTTTAATAGAAGCTCACAAAAACAAAACAAAACAAAGCCCCTCACCTTTGACTCTTATCTGTCCAGCTTTTGCCTCCCCCCACTTAATTATGCACAATTTATGAGTGCTGTGAGCCCATTTCCAGCTTTATAGCTTATTACCTCCCTTCTCCGTCCACCATTATTCCTTAGGAGTGCCTTATGGACAGACCTAAATGCTTCTGTACGTTTTCCCCTGTTTTTTCAGAAATCTTGGTTTTCACGTCTGCCTGGCCATTGTGTTCCTTATCTCTCCCTGGTGGCTCCATTACCGTTAACACTGCATCTCTCCATCATTTGATCATATGACACATATATAGCATCGTATGGGATGCATCATTGAGTTCCCTTGGTATGATATTTTTCTCTTTTTTTTTTTTTTTCCTGTTGCTCTTCTGCAAAACATCTCAGTCTGCCTTGGATACATTCTTAGGCATGGTCGGCCAACAATAAAAATGAATTCTCAAAAACTAAGGTGTAGTTCTGGGACACACTGAATGAGTAGTATATCATACTGCTTTGCAGCTACCTTGTTATTCAGATCCCACTTCTAGCATGATCTGCCATGCTTGCTTATTTGTCCTGGTAGTCACCTAAATAAATATATGCATGCTAGTTTTTTGCTTTTCTTTTAATATTTTTTTCTTATTAATATAAATTATTAACAATTTGTTGCTTGCACTGTGCATATTTTGTTTCTACTTAGATTGTTCAGGTCTTTGGGAATCCAGGTTCATCTAAGGCCATGTCAGAACTGATCTCTGTAAATTGCTTTCATATAATCAGTAAACTAACAAATGAGCTTGGATGAGCCTATGGCTTGGAAGAGAGGAAAACTGAAATTTAGATTATGGCAAGAATATTTTAATATGTGCATCTTATGTATATTACATTAGAACTGAAAAACTTTCTTCCGTCTTCAAAGTTTGTAGAATATTACTCAAAGCAACATGTATTGTCTTAAAGCTCCAAAAAAAAAAACA
The DNA here is from genome assembly GCA_013398735.1 of Nothocercus julius. Classification (NCBI taxonomy): domain Eukaryota; kingdom Metazoa; phylum Chordata; class Aves; order Tinamiformes; family Tinamidae; genus Nothocercus; species Nothocercus julius. The sequence goes on along the minus strand of VZSV01000059.1, from coordinate 1,359,506 downwards.
AAGTCAAAAAATTCAATTATTCTGGAAAACATACTAGAAACTGCTAATGGGTATTTTTAAGAGACAAATGTTAGATCTGTTAGTGAGTGGCAGTGTGGTAACAATATGGAAAGCTGTAACAACAGAGTAGTATAAGACTAAGAGACATGCCCATGTTTTTTATTTTTCCTAGCTAAATGTTACTAGGTACCTATTGAAATTACTGCAAAATGGGGCACTCATTTTTTTGGGAGGAGATAGTCCCACATTAAGGTCCCTCAAGATGGTCTCCCCTCATGTGGGAGGAGCCCTGAATTCGGAGACAGATGAATCTGCTGGGCACATCTGACATTCCAAATAAATCTCCTTTTTTGTGCTTTTATTTCTTTGTGCTAGGGCCTCTGCAGCGGTTTATGTGGCCGGTGGCTCTGCCCTCTCTGCAGCTGCACAGGAGTGGCTGCGCTGGGGGCTCTGCATGGGTTAACTCCCTCAAACTTGGTTGTTTTGTTAACTTATCTCAGGGTCCGAGTATCAGATGAGTGTGACTGGTCTCCTGCTCCACCTCTTCCTGACTTCTCTTTATCGCTGAAGTCCACAAGAGCCTCTATACGGAAAGCCTGACATACTGGCTTTTTTTTTTCTTTTTGTACAAAGTGAGAGAAGATTCACCATAAAGAGAACAGTGCAGCTTTTCCGATACCAGGAATTTGTTGTGGCTTAAAATTTCATTATTGCAAAATGTGAAATCTCTCTTTTTTTTTTTTTTTTTTTTTTTTTCTGTGCTAAAGGAAAGATAAACCATGAGGCAAAATCAATGTATGTTAAACTGAATCAGATCTTGTAAAGTGCTTAGCTGTAGTTCTTCTGTAAGCCTTAGTTGTCTGAGTGTCTTGAAATCAGATACCATTTTGCGATGCAGAAATATCTACAGGGTAGTATTTTTCTTTAAAAAGGAGCTTTATCCAAAATATAGAACTTGTCACTTTCCTGGTCTTCAAATTCACTTCTAATAATTTATAGTATTGAGCTTTTCTGGAATTTGAGGAAAACAGAAAATTACAAACCAGTCTTATGCTAAAGCCTCTGAAATGATCTGCCTGTTTATAACATAGATCATTAGCCTTTGACAGACTAGCAGGTGGCTCTGTATCTCAATTTCCACCATTTTTGGATGTATGCAGGATTCCCACAGTAAGGAATACACATGAAGTAAGCAATACACTTCCGATCCATTTAAACCAACGTTGCTCCACCCGAGAAGCCCAGTTCTCACTAATGAAAATTAGTGCAAATTGTCCCTTCTCTAGATACTGCAAACTGACTTTATCTGAAGGAGAGCGAGTCGCAGGGGCATTGACTCGCCTGGAATTACCCTGTAAATGCGCTGGCGCTGGGAGCTGGCAGGCTGGGAACAATCACCCTTATCTTCCTGCGGTCTCAGTTAACTTTTCCCATCCTCTGCCGTTGTGTCCGGGACGGCTGCTCAAAGCTGGCAGCGTGCAAAACATTCCCGGCAGATCCTGTGCTGCTGGTTGCCAGGGCAGACAGGAGGCACCGGTGGCAGTTTTCCTGGAAACACCAGCACCGCAGCACTTCCTACCAGCCCCAAGTGAAAGCCGACCTGGTGCCCCAACAGCGCTGAGCGGGTAGGAAACTCTTGTGCAACAGCTGCAGGCGGCAGCAACCCCACGTTTCCAGTAAACGCAGAAATATTGACATAGCTCTTTCTCTGATAACATTTAGAAGAATGGGTAGGAAACTGGCTTGGGTTGAGCAGAGAGTTTGAAGGGAAAAATCAGCTCTCAGCAGGGCTGCGCTGAAGCTGAAATGACTTAAACTTGTCACATCCGTTGGCGATGAACAGATATCTTCCTGAAAAATGTCTGCAAAACCCTGAGATAGCTGGTGCTTGGCACTTCTACTCGTTTTAATTTCTCTCACTTGGTGAAGGAAATAGCATTTCCCTTCTGCACCTGTGAGCCAAGCTCACATACTTCATTTCATTCCATGATTCCATTTATGATGTAAGAAAATAAGAAAGTTTTCATTGAAAGTTATTATGTGAGTAAAAAAGGCTGCTAATAACTGTGAAGTTTGGAGTAGGAGTTTCCATTCATTGGGGGGTTGAAATGAAGCAAGGGCTTCTTATTGCCATGGATGGGTTGCTGATCTGACCCCTGCTACTTGCAGCTCCCGCTGTGCTTTGGGTGTCAGGATTTCTACTGCTTTTTCATTTTCTACCAATTTCTACCATTTTCTACCAATAGTCCATTTTCTACCAATAATCTTGCTTTCTCCCTGTTAACATCTGCGAGTAGGGAATGACCCTTGACGTCAAACTCCAAAAAGCCAAGGACAACCTGCAGCGTTTGCTGTGTCAGGGCACCTTTGAAGCATTTCACCCATGTAAGTTCCTGGTGTCCAGAAATTTAACCCCCTAGCTGGACTTTTGCAGAAGTTAGAGGTTTATTAGTTATTTTCAGTTGTTTCCATGTCACTGTGAGGGTGCACAAACGTGTCCACAGTGACAAAACTGAAAGTAGTTTCGGGGGGAAGTCATGAAAAGGCTGGAGCTTAAGTAAACCAGGACTCTGTAAACCAGGTTTCCCAGGGCAAAACTGGCTGTGAAGTTGCCCCTTGTGTAGCAACCTTGAAGTTGCACTGGTACCCTACGTGGTATCCAATCTCAGCACTTTGTTAGGATTTTTACTAGATACTGGAACTATAGACATTGAAAAAATACCAGCGCTTAGTAATTTTAGTGCATAAGTTGATATATCAGACTGCAATTTCCTCATTTTTACTTTTAAGTGTTCTTGCAATCCTTGTTAGCTGCACACATTTAAAAAATCTTACACCACAGGAAGAACACTTGAATTTTGTAGAAGATTTTGTCATTCAGGAGGTGTACAGAGCCTTGATTATAAGTTTATTTTGAAAATTTGCTTCCTCTTTTGCTAATGGGTGGAAGCACAAGGAGCAGTTTGTCCCAGAACCAGTTTCTCAGCAATGCTTGATAAATGGTTGCTTTTACATAGCCCACAGACAGAGGGTGCAGGGCAGTGCTAAACCACAGTTTGCAGGGAGGTCACTAGAGGCTACTACACCGTTTAAATAAGCATTGCATGTTTTAGCTGCTGTGGAAACGGGCAGAATCTGCTGATGGACTCTATCTGTTGTTCGGATCCCAAACACAGAAGTGCAGATGAATCATTCTGATGTGCAGATTACAGACACAGACATTTAAATGAATCATTTTGTCTAGAACATTTCATTAACATTTTTCTTTATTATTAATTCCAATGTAAGTCCAACTTCTGTTGAAAACTATGGGATGCTGTTTTGACCCAAACGCTGATTGAACTGGGCCAGTCAAGTGCATAAAGAATGGGATGCTGGTATGGGAAATAGTGCTGTCTTTTTTATGCTGCTTTAGCATTTATGTAAAAAGGAATAAAAGTTCAGCAGACAGGAGCCCTAAAGCAAAGGAGGTCTTCTGCTAAGTGCAGTAGAAAATAGAAGTGCAAATATCATGGTGATGAGCAGAGTTTAAAATGCTTATGGATGCTAAAATAAGCAACAGTCATTCTGCTTATTCAAAGTTTCTGCTGAAAGCGGTTTGGAAACTTTTGGTGCTTTGAAGTATGCCTTTGGCTTGCCTTTCTTTATAATATAAATGAAAATGCAGCTTAATTGTGATTAATTAGTTAATTAGTTACTGCAGTGTCTTCTAGTAGTTCTGCAGTAATATTTCACATATAGTTTGTTGTGTGTTTTACTACTATGCAGCAGGAGGGTCATAAGTATCTCACTTTCTGACTTACACCAAGATATTTTTGTTTTATTAAAGACATAAGTCTTTAGTAATAGATTAACTTTTAACCAATTTCTTTAGCAATACAGAGTTAATATAGACAGAAAAATTAAGATCTCATAAATTCACAGCAAGTAATAGAAAAATTAAAAGCACCTGCTACATACAAGAAACACTGAAGGAGAAATACAACCTCATGTTGTAAAAGAGAAGAACTGATAGTCTAAGAAAAGGCTACTGTGCATTTGTTTGAGGCAACCAGTTAAAGCAGCAGCATGCCAGATTCAAACAACAAAGTTTTCTTTTTCTGTCATCTAAAACTGAATATCCGTTTCCAATTTAGGGAGCTGATCATCTCCACTGACCCAAGGACCATATCCGCTAGCCTAAATTGCTTGCAGGCTCTTAAAAATCCAAAGCTACCCACAAGGCGAACTGCACAAAATCTCACCTGGCAGCCGCTGCCTCCTTGGTTGTGACTGCGCGTGCCGAGGGCCCGCGGGCGCATCCTGCCCGTCAAGTCTGCCCCTCTCCAGGGCGAGCTGCGCGCCCCGTCGCAGCGAGGCAAACAACGGGGAGCCTGGGGGAGGAAGGCCGCCCCTGCCAGCGGCTCCCCGTCCCCACGGCCTTCCCCCCGCACATGCCCGCACGATTAATCCCCTAAGCTCCAGCCACGCGCGTCCATTGGCGGAGGGCTCCGCTGCGGAAGCAAGGCGGCCGCAGGGATGTGTCGGATCAGGCTGGCAGAGCGCGGGGGCATTAAGCACAGGGCCTGCTCGCTGCCCCTTGCTCCCAAGCGTGACAGCCGTTATTGTTATTATCTATTTAAACACAAGCTGAAAAGACATAATCGCTATTTGATAAAAGCTCGGCCTTCAGTGCCGTTGCGTAACTGGAGACAAATAAAGACCGCATCGAATTGCAAGAGCTCTTTTGGCACGAGGAGGCAATTTTTATCATGCAAGTAGCTCTTCTGCAAAGCTATGCATGTTTACGGGGTAAAAAAGCAACCCCCTGGCAAAATCAGCCAAACTGGCAAAAATTTTGGCCAAAAAAAAAAAAAAAAAAGACAAAAATTCTGTTTTCTTTGATGTTTCTGCTCTCATAGCTGTCCTGGTCAGGTGTCATACCCCTTCTCACCTTAGAAAAGCAATATTATTTACCAGGAGCTTGCAACACCCGCTTGTCCTCTGTGGAGCTTAGATCCCAATCTACATTACAGCTGAGAAGGAGCCAATGTACGCCCTGAACTGTACGTCACTATAAACCTCAGGATTATTTTAAGCAATCAAAAAGAACATCTTAATAAAAAAACACCTGTAAGGAAAATATTTTCTACTACAGTAGCATTCTTGCTATAATGAGATTTTAGGCAAATGTAAATTCTTTTCATTTGAATAAAAACTCATGATTCTGTTTACCTAACTTGAATACAAATAGCCTTTTAAATAATTTGCCTTTCTAAACTGTACTGAAGAATTAATTTATGTTTTCCTCCTTCCTTCCCAAAGCAGTGAAGCGCCGTAGATGCTTTACTTATTAACCAAAAAGGAGTTGACCCCTAAAATGAATGAATAATTTTGAAAAAATGTATGTTTTACTTAGTAAATATAATATACCTGCTTTTTTAAAATTTATTTTAGGCCATTAGTTGCTTTTTTCTTTTTCTTACAGTACCTTATAAGCTAAAACATAGACTTTAAGGTAACATCTGAAGACTTTTCGGTTGTTGTTATTTGAAATGTAGGCATTTGCCTAGTTCAATTATTTTGTTGTTCATTGTGACTAATCTTCTATCATTCCTGTTAAAGTAAAACATTCTCTTTCCATTTACAATCTTTTTAACATAGCTCTGCTTTTAGGTCCCACTGTAATTATTTTTCATTATATATGCTGTTATTAGGGGGGTTCTATTTGTTAAATAAGCACTGTTTTTTGAATCTCAGAGGCATAAGTAGTTTTCCTTTATTTTCACCTAGCAGAAGGAATCACAGCACCTTGGGCTTCTCCTCACATGCTTAGATTTCAGGTACATCATATTCCTGATACTGACTTGATTAATGTGCAGCATTAATTATGAACCATCACCACTACCTGAAATACAATCTCATTGCTAATGCTTTCATGAAGTTAATGCACAGTCAGAGAGTTTGTAATTAGAAGAAACTTTGTTAATATGAAAGCCTTATGTGAGTACTGCAGGTTTCTGTTTGCATAATAACTTTGTAGTGGTTCAAATGATGAAATCACAAAGTGTTTGAGATGCAGATGTTTTTGATGTTCTGCTGCATCTGATATAAGGTTGATAGAGAACTCTGATAATACTTTCATTAATAGAAGATAAATAATAAAATGACTAATAAGGTGTATTTAGTTTTATTCAGCAACACAATGAATTTCAAAGCTTAATCTTTCAGGAGTGCTTAATACAGTAACGGAGATCCAGGTAGAGTTGGAACTCCAGCTGGATTAATTTGTCAAGTGCTTCTGATTTTATAGTGCTGAATGCTCCCAATCTTCGGCTGATCCTTTTTGCCCATATTTTTCAGTGCAATTGTTTAAATGTAGAAGTAGAAAATCCCTCACACTGGCTAACCCAGCTGGTTCAGAGTTTTCCTAAAGGAGACAGAGTTTATTCGATTCATGACAGGATCATCATTACCGCCCCCCCCCCCAAAAAAAAAAAAAAAAAAAAGCAAACCAACAAACCAAAAAGCTGACATTCCTATATTCTTCTGCAAAAGACATGATTCTACATTAGAACACGGGAGGTTTGAATTTTCTAGTTATGCTGGAGGGAAGATGACAAAAACGGGTGGTTACATACAAGTGGTAGTAATAGTCTAGACAGGGGTATTTCTTCCTTTTCCATTCAGGAGATTTTCACTTGGGCACATTTATACTGAGCTTTAACTTGAATGTCCATAGCCTGAATTTGCCTTCGAGGGCATTGCGTGTGTGGATGCCATTAGAGTCCATGGCGGTGCCTCTGTGGGCATCTTCTGTTTCTGCATACTTTGGATAATTTTATTAGCTATTGTTTGAAAACGTCATTAGACATTAAGTCAGTTTATTTAGCTATTGTACGCTAATCTAAACATGCGGAATATAATACATTGCTCCAGACCCTTTTCTGTCAGCAGGATTTCAGAAGTCCTCTCTTTTGCAGAGCTCAAGTGTTGGGATAAGGCTTTAACCCTGTGTATTTCCTATAAAGACTGCAGTACAGTCTTGAGATGCTATAGCTCACTTCACAGACCAGCAGAAATGGGAGAGGAGGTGTCTGAGAAGAGGAAAGAAGCAAGTCCAGGCCCATGCTGCGATTTCTGGTAAATGCTGAAGTGCAGTTTCCCCACCCCAAATCTCAATTAAGAATCTTAGATTTAAAGCAACAAGATTGCACACTCCAGAGTGTAGTTAGCTAGCAGGATTTCATAGGCACTTGACCATGAAATACTCCCTCCTAGCTTCCAAAATCTGCTAGCTAACCATTACTTCTTGAAGACTTCCAGACTTTGAAGAAAACTTGCACAGCAAGGTGAAGTTATAGTTGTTGAAGGATTATGACTTTTAGAGGGTATTAAAGAAACTTCTAAAGAAAGAAATTTTTAACAACTTAAGGGTTTCGTTTGTTTGTTAATGACTAAAACTGCTCAGGGTGTCCGCAGAGTTTGGAAGCTGTGCATAATAAGAGGGCCTGTTTTGCAAGCACTGCACACCAGCAACACATTTGAGAACCAATAATGTGGTTACTGCTGTAAGCACCACAAGGTACATTTCTTAATGTTGCATTACAGCAGTCTGGCAGGTAGGTTGTCCATCCACCTTTTAACAAGAGCAGATTTGCTAGCCAGGCTAATTTTGAATCATTCCATATAAAATTTACTCTTAGGCTTCCTCTTCAAAGAAAAATGTAGTTGTAAAAAAATGTGTCAGAACAAAGGTTCAAAAACATCAGTCAATACAGCACAATAGCCCTGCAAACTAATTAGGACCATTGTGGAGTCTGACTCTTTAGGAGCCTTAATATAATAAGAGTTTTTCCTTAATATAAGCTATAACTAAGACGTTTTCTCAGGCACAGACTGTTCAGGAGTTATCTGAACTGGATGGGCTCTGTCCACCTTCAGAATTTTCTTGAGAGTGTCCTAATACAAAGGGGAGTTTATTTGTATTTCTTAAGCTGTGTCTTAAGAGTTTGACACCATGTAGAAATAAAAGGCTGAAGTAGTGTACCACTAACGTGCTTTAATTAGTTGTATGTTTCTCTGCTTGAGCTTGAAGGTTGGAAGTATTGCTTCCCCACAGAACTGGGGAATGAGCAGCCACCGAGGGTGCCACTTCAAAGGGGGACACCCCGAAGAGCCGCAGCAGTGAAGCTGCTTTGCAATTCCCTAAATCTGAGGACTGGAATTGGTTATTCTCATTTGTATGAGCTACAGAGCCACCTCCCAGCAAAGAAAACTGAAGGTGCAGCAGCCATACAAAATCCTGTAGAAAAATTTATGCCTAACACAGCTTGATGGAAAAAGAATCCTACCTAATTTTAATAGTCTTAATTTTATTAATCTTAATCCCTTTGTGGCTAAGGGATATTCCTCACACACAGTCTGCAGAAAAGCAACTGATTAAAAATTCTAGGGCTAATTGCAGCTCTTGGTTGCAACTTTGACACTCAAGTCTGTGGTTACTCCAGATGTAGACCTTACTGCTGAAGCAGTAGAACAGCTCTTGCTTTCTACCATTGGTTATTCTTTCTTACCTGTAGTAAGCGTGAAATTCTAAAATGTCACTTGTGCCATCGTTTAAAATGCTTTATTGTCATTGCCTCTGTAAGTATTAAAAGTCAATGCATATAGTCCACGGCAGCAAATGTTGTCAGATGTTGTGTAGCGGATAAGAACTAATATCTAACATTTTGAAATAAGAAGCACCCAGGATAATTTTGGGGATCATTTCACTTGAATTCAGTATCTATTACAGCAAAATACTAAGGTATTTTCATCAGGTGACTTTAAATTAATCTCGGTATTTTCTTTAAAAGAGAGAAAAAAAAGAACTAATAGAGAAACAGTGTTCTGCATGTAGCTAAAATTGTAAAGCATAGTGTTGAGAGAAAAAATAGTTATAAATAATCCCATTTCCATGTGTATTGCTCTGGTTGTTTGAATCTAGAATGCTTTTTAAATCATCTGTTTTAGGCCTTAATATTGCAAACAGACCTTGGATAGGTAGAGGCAGAACTAACTGCGGAAATTACTAGATCTTGTGTGGCCTGGGGTCAGTCTTCCCAGAACTGTTAGCAGTGCTTTTGTTTATTTTTGAACTGCTTTAGAATATGTTTTCCAACTAAATATATGATATTCCATACATGACAGATGAGCAGTACCGAACTTCAAACCATCAGACAGCTTTCCTTTGCCTTGTTTAGAAAGATCTTTTTGATTTGATTTTGTATTTAAAGTGTAATCATAACAGCATGTATCTGTTTAAACCAAACTCAAAGAGTATCACAAAACGACACCTGCTTAAGTCTTTAATTAAAAGTGACTTAATCTCTACGAATCTCCACATACATAAGCAGAAAGTATCTGTGTTTAATGTGTACTTTGAACTGAGGTTCATTTAAAAATCAAAGATTTGTAAATGAAACACAGTACGCTAGACGTTATGATGTTTGACTGGAATCCCTTTTTGTTGGCATAGCCTAGTTTTCTTGATGCTTTCAGCCTCTGGGAACACATTCTTATTAAAAGTCATATATAAGAGGAAAAGAGAAAAGATCAGACTAAAAAGTGTGTATATATCAACTATACATATAACATGCTTAAAATAGGCAAATGTAGCTGAACATGAAATGGAGATTTGCTCCTCCCTCTTGTGATTAATGGTCTGCCATTAAACAGTGGTACTGCCTAATGTATTATTATTTTGAATCAATGTAAATACAAAAATTCACATATATTTTTACCAGTTCTTTAAATTAAAATGCTTTAGCATAGTCAATTAGTCGATACTGAAAACTGTATTTACTAGTAATCTGTGCTTTTTGCTTCATTTGATTCACGGGCTGCGCATAATTTGGCTATCGATCTATATCGCTTTAAGCCTTCACTTTTCTTTCACTTCAATAAAGGACAGTGTAAAGCTCCAATCAAATTCTCTTCTATTAGTGGGAGATACCTTTTCCTTGAAACAGGACTCTCTTTTTTCTTACTGCTGAGTATGTGTGTGGGAGTCATTTGGAAAGGTTTGCAGAGGAATGCTGGTTGTGTTTCAAGATGAACGTGCCTCATAGAAAGAGAGTCTTTTCTGTATTGTTCACAACTGTGTGGATTTTTCTGAGTTTGCAAGAATTAAAACTAAGGATTAGTTTGGTTTAGTTAATGTTTGTTGAAGTTAGTTCATATTCTCTTATTCAACTATCTCAGTTTTTTTCCTGCAAAATACCTCCTAATTTTCTTGAAACAAATGTATAGAAACAAATCTTATATTGGCAGCTGGGGGTGGTAAAGGGCATTAAGTGATAATAAGTACTGAGTTTTAGCTATGAAGGGAAAAGGAAAGAAGTGGAGCCTCTTACTTCAGCTTTTGCACATTCATATTTTCAGATATCCTTGCAAATAACCAGTTGATAGCACCCATAATGGTTTTCAGCACAATAGTATGTCTAATCTCATTTTTACCTATCCTAACACTAAAATTTAACATGTTGCTTGAGACCCTTACTCCCAAATATCAAGAAGACATTCAGTAATGAGGGAGGGGTGAAGGAGAGACCCAGGTAATGGAAAGAGCCCCTGGGCTGGCTGTGGGTGGGAAGGTGGCCCGTGTAACAGGGTGGTACAGGGAACCTCAAGAAACCCCAGAGATGTTCAATGAGCTTGGCTTACACAGCCTCAGACGTGTAACCCTTTGGACGTGCTCAACTTATGTATCTTAAATGAATTACTGTAATGTACATGCATGTTAGGTATATGCTGAATTAAACTAATTGTGAAAATATGTGGAAATACACCCAGGAAGGAGATAAGTGTTTCCTGAAAAGTATTTCAGAGCTAATGTTTGTGAATCCAATGTAAAAAACATTTGTTTTGATTTGCCTTTGACCTCCTCCAGAGCTCACCAAACAAGTTTTGGGTGAGAGGAACAAGACTGTGCAAAGAACCTTGGCTTGATTTAAATGTGGGTAGTTGTGTGTTTTTAGGATGGAGACCCAAATACTGAAAGATTAAGGGTTCTTTCTCCTCTTGTGCTATCATTTGTTTCTATTGATAGCTGTAAAATATTTTGCATATTGTTTGGGTCATTGTAATCTTGTTTATAAACCTTTGAAAGACGGGATTGCATCTGTCCTTGCTGGGGCCCAATAATGTAGAGATACAACAATTCTAATATGACAGTCAGAGAATCATGGTATTTTTCTCTGGGAAAGACTGAACCTTGCATCTCTAGGAGTTGCATTCAGGGAAGAAAAGATGAGATTGTAGATCAAGCTGGTCTTCGGACTGTGACACAGGTACTTCACTGGTAACCATTGACAATGCGTGTCCAAACTCATTAAGGTAAATCCTTATGTATCCTCTTTGCTGTCTCAACTTTGTTTAAAAGAACTGTAGCCAACAGTAGATTTCAATTAAGATTTGAATTTAAAAAATGAGAGTTTGTGGTTATATGCTGTCCACAGCTGTTCTTCCGTGATTATTTTAAATTTTATTTCTCCAGAGTATTAGCAAATGAATATGTCTATGATTGTAATAGGTAGCAGGAAAGTCAAAACAATAGTCTGAATAAATTCTGAATGTTTTCTGTTATTTACAATCTTACAATCAACTGTTTTTGGCAAGACCAAATTCATCATAGATCATTAATTCAGGTTGTAAGGTGACTGGAGAAGGTAGTTTCCCCAAACTCCTGCTCAAAGTAGGGTTAGCTATGAGATTAGACCAGATCTTGAAAACTTCGGAGAGTGGAGACTGTATCACCTTTGTGGGCAACCTACCCCAATGTTTGACTGTGCAAATGTTAAAATGAAAAAAAAACCTTTGTAACCAGTTAGAACATGACTAGGTTACAATTTAATTCTTGGCACTTCTTGTCAGCCTGGTGGAGTGACAAGATGCAGCACTGTCAAGAGTCAGGATCTGTCCTCCCAATAACCTCCCTGTAGATAATGGGCTTGATATTGGTATTACCCTGTAGGTAATGGGTTTCTATTAGGTCTTCCCTAATAGAAATCCTAATCTAAAACAGAGATCTCCCCTAATCTAAAAACAGAGTCAGTTGTTCCAAAGCAGTGTGTCCCCTCTTTCACTGGTAGGGTATCTATTACTTCTCTCATTTCCTGGAGAGTAGTGGGCATGTTCCTTGCTGTACCTTTTCCATTGCCAATTTTGTCCGCTATTCAGTATGAGGGAAACTTTCATCAAGAAGTGCTATAAGGAATGTTCTGGCTCTTAAAAACCTACCAAAATACCTAATTTTGATAAATGACCTAAATTTGATCTTGCAGCCAAGGTTTTAGAAGCTAGAGAATTTGTTGGATGCAAAACAGGTGAACTTCAGCATTGGCTGCATGTACTGAGTTAATTTATATTTAAGGTTATTGCTTACACTGTATTTTGGTGCCAAAGAGTCAATATGTGAAATAAGAAAAACATCTAAAACCTTAAGACAGCTTAATGTAATACCTGACAACATTTTGTTAGTCCAAAGAGTTCTCATATTCTCTTTCTTGCCATTTTACCTGCTGTTGCCACTAAAATTCTTATGCAGGTTGGTCTCCATGCAAAAAAGACTTGTGTATATTCAGATATGTGGGCGTTTGGAGAAGTTTTCATGCGTTTCATTTGCACCTGGGCAATGAGATCAAACGTGTTTTTAGTAGGGTGTCTTGCAGGTGTGTACCTTAGAGGAGTCTTCTCTTTAGGCCAACTTTAGATTTTGGGGTCTCAGACTTATTTAATAGCACCCCTTTAATAGTGCTTTTTAGGTACCCCTAAAAAGATGACTGTCCTTAGAGCTGCATGCATGGAATGTGTAATGTGGCCCTCAGTGGAGACTTTAAATTAGAGACTTGTCTTGTTATAGCTGACATCCTATTAAATATAAGCTTTATGTCTTTGTGCATAAAGTAGACTCAAAGATCCGTGTGGTTCAAAATATTGAAAGTAATAGAAAACAGACACAGAAAAATTGTTGCATGTTTTTTAAAAAAATCCTAAAATGAAAGAGGAAGTGCATCATTTATTATAACACCGTGTAGACTAATGAAAAACATACTGCAGGCTGGGAATTTCTCAAGAGCTGAACTCAAAAAGTTTCCATTCCCGAAAATGCTGTGGGGCCTCCGGCTGTAAGCTTGTGGCTGGAGAGGCCCTATGGTAAACGGACATAAAAAATAACTACTCCATAAACATTCAGCTCCTCTTTCACAATAGTTGGAAAGAAGTTTTAGAAAGTGTTACCAATTGCTACTCGACTCTACTTTATAAAAGTCAATGGCAGGCGGTGGATTACTGTGACGAGAATGTTAAATTGGGAATTAAACACTAGGGAGATGGGAGAACATTACACAGTAATGTTGTGTTCATGGTGCTTCGTGGAAAATGAAGTGATTTGCCAAGGACATCAGAGCATCGCTCGGTACCGGCAGCGCCCTGGCTGGCCACGATGCCCAATCCTGGCTCCCAGCCCTTTGCGGGGACCACGGTGAGCAGCTACCTGCTGCACATGACTTGTGATGCGTCCCGCATCCCAGAGAGGCAGGGAATTGGATACCTCTTGGAATGAGGCTCCTTAGGTGACTCATTTGTGACCCTGGAGAAGGAGGATCGTCTAGGAGCAAATATGGATCACCTCAACTAATTCTGCATTGAGGATCTGCTCAGATTTCCAGAACATGTACAGAAGAGTAAGTAGTGGGTCCAGGAGTCACAATTTTGACAATTACTTTCACTGTTGTAAACTGATAAAAACAATGTATACAGTAACAGTCACACTACACTGCTGTAGCGGTACTTACTGGAGGTGCAGCCCACCAGGATGTCAGTCCAAGGTTGACCCGCTGGAGGAAAAAAAAAAAGGAAAAGAAAAGTGAAAAGATTGTTCACAGATGAAAGAAAGAAGTATTTTAAAAAATCATCAATTCTGATTAAAAATAAAAAATACAGATCACACTCTTTTTTATCTTATGTATCACTGTACCATGATTTGTAAAGTACTTATCATACACAGTGTTTTATTTCAATGATTAGAAAACCCCAAACTTTACGTTTTGCTATGTTTGGTACTGAACTGCTACATGACATTGTGCTTAGTGACCTCATGACTCTAGCTGAAAAGTTGATAGGAAAATGACTGCATCACGGTGGTGTTACCGTTTTATTTATATTTGTGAGGTCAACAGAGATTCTTGAATCTCAGTCCTATGCAGATCTAAAAATAGAATCTCACACAACTTCTCTTTCCACTTTGAACATTATGTTCTGCATAGTGGGTTAAAACTGAAATGTAGAAATGTTAACAGTCCCAGTGTGAAGCATTTGTCATGTAGTATGATCTGTTTACTCTCTGTTATTCTAGAAAGTAGTGGTTTGGCATACTCTGTTTCACTAATTCACTTTGATTACTGAGTATGTATCTCTCCCTTTGCGCACTGTGGAAAAAAAAAACATATTTTAGTAAATTTATATTATTAAAAAAAAGGCACTATGTATCCAGCCAGCCAGAATGCGCAAGAAGTAGTTCGGTATGCAGATTTCATGAAACTAAGGGAGAAGAATGAAGTAGAGCACTAATTTCCATTTTTCTTGCTGTAAAATGAATGTTTAATATTTTGATGATAGGTTTAAATATTATAGCTTATATGATTGAACTGTAGCGTATGGAGAGCAAGGTAACTTTAAGAACAGATAATAAAGCCTGTGAAAGATCTAATCTCTTACTGCTACAGATTAGAAACTTCCAATTTTTTTTGTTATCATTATTTAATGATTATGGTCTTTACAGTTTGCTGCATGGGATTTAGTCAGAGCTACGGAGCTTCACTGTTCAGCTTGGCCACTGTTTGTCCTCATTTCTCACACATTGTGGCTAACATTTAGGGACCCAAGGAAAATAAGCACTGTAACCAATATTTTTCTAGAAATTTTAGCTTTATAATTTGGTGAAGAACAGAAGGTAGCACAAGGTACTATTATTACAAGGCCTCAAACTGAAGGGAATAGGATTTCTATACATTTGCAATAGCTAAGTTGTGTTTGTGATGTGCCACATAGGCGCCAGTCAGCTAGATGAGGTGCATGTAGGGACTTACTTATGCACGTGGCAAGGTGCCGTGCTGAGGTCTGCGTTCACCCACGGCTGGGTGCATATAGAGCTCCTAGATGTGCATGGAGGGAGGTTCTGGCCGTACTGGTCACTGAGTAGTCACCAAAGAGGAGCTTTGCTACTGCTGACCTAGGCTGGGTTCATCTCACTGCATTCCTCAGCGCTCACCCTGGAATGATTTGATTTTCTTGCATTCTGGTCCTTTTGTTTTTGTTGGGTAAATACATTTCCCTCTATGTAGTAAACAATGTTTCAGAAATGATGAAATTACACCATGAATCATAACTGGAATGCTGAGTTACACTCTGCTTTGCGCAACTTTAAACCAATGGAGATGAATAATAGGTTTTGTAGTGACAAACGTAAAATGTGGGTTACAGAAGCTTTGCTGGGAGGTGAGCCTGCTGTTGACTTGGTATAGTCAACGTTCATGGGCCGAAAGGCAGGTTAATCAGTTGGAAAGAAACTTTCAGAACATATAGTGTGAGCATAATATGTTTAGGTAGCTGAAATAACGTAATACCTTTTCATTGTATTTCATTATGTTTGGATTGTGTAATTCTTATTCATGAGGCCTTGGTTTTATAGTGTAACAAATATAAATCATATATAATCCTGAATCAGAATATATAATTTTGCAATGTTGTAATAAAGAAACCATAGAAAGATAAAGAGGAGCAATCGTATAGCTAATGAAGGAGTTGATTTCAACATGTCTTTCGGACCCTGAAGTTGTATGAAACACCAAGTGTTGTGTTGCCCGCACAGAGCAAAGGAAAGCAGTAACCACCCTCCCTTCCCCAGGCAAACCCAGCTGCGGATGCCACAGGGCTTCGGCTTCATTTAAACTGATTCATTGGGTAGGATAATAACATGCACTGGAAACATGGAAGTTGTAAATAAATCGTTGTTACAAGTTGCCTAACACCAAAGAAAATCTTCTTCCTTATTCTGCCTATGTGACTCTCGTCATTTCTGTAAGAAAATGTCTTTATCCTTACGTGTTAGAGTATATTTTATGAACTGATCTAACAGTCCAAGAGCCAAGAGCTCAGGTCTTTGTTCTGTCTGTCAGGAGTCTCCAGAGGCTGAAGGCTGCAGGGCATCCAATGCATCATCACTCACTTTGTGCCCTTTTTTATTCAACAAGCCTGAAGTGTTTTCCTTGCTGTGTGGTTTCACAAGTGGTTGGTTTTTTTTTTTTCCACAAGCAGCATGGGTCTTATCACTGGATCAAACTTAGAATTCACTGCTTCCAACAATTGTCTAATGGATCCACGTGTTTACACAGTGTAACACTGGCATCCACATGGTGCTGTCCAAGTCTCCAGGCAGTACTACTGTTTTGTGCTTCCGATTTAAAAAAATGCCAAGGAGAAGCGCCAGGCATGATCTCCGGGACACAGTAAATGGTCCCTCTGCCCAGCCATCACTGTTGGCTCACAAAATTTAGAAAACAAATTTTTTATTTTTCATCTCTTACTGCTTGAAAATGTTGATCCACAAGATATTCTATCAATGTCTGTGGCATCAATAAAAAATTATTTAAATGTTTTTGAATAAGAGACTGGAAAATAACAATTTCAGAGCTCTTTTCTCTCCTGGATTTCCCAAGGCAAATGGAAACTTTACCCATCTCTATGCCACCACAGCCACTGGTCAGCATAAGACACATTTCTGTCAGGTGTCGCTGCTTCTTCCTGCCACTGTATCTTTGGTTGCTTTAAGTACTTGCATAGTCTTCCAGTGAATCAGATGGCTGAACTGGTGTGTCTGAAAACTAACCTCAACCTGCAGCCTCAGTCACTTGGAATTTATGTGCAGCATGATAAGACCTTTTGTAATTAGCTTGCCAGAGTATTTTGCAATGTGTTTAATTCCTATTCTGTGTGATTGGGTGTAAATAAATCAGTAGCAATTACCTGACAGCAACTTTCCACAAACATTGAGTGGAGAAACTTAGTCCATGGTAGCATTCAGTGAAGGGAAGGGGGGTTGGCCATAATACCAAAGCCTTCCTCTGTTTTAGTGCTCTCATGGGATCTGTCACTTCCACACAAGCAACTGCCTGAACTGGCCAAGTGGCCTTGATTTAACACTGCTTTGTGAACACCACTTCTTCCAGCTGCAGAGTGTCACAACCTCTGTTTCCTTAGCTTAGATTTGAAATCTGGAGCCACATGATTTAGATAAACCACAACTGCCTGCACTTTAACTTGATGTATTTGTTTTGAAAATACCACTGTTCACTTCAAGTTTTAGCTGCTAAGCAAACGAAGTTGATCTACACTGATAAATGGGGGATATTTACCAGCATAGGAAGAAAAAATATCTTCTGCTAAGCAAGCTGAAATAATACTTAACTCATCGATCCCAATGAAAATACTTTGTTAGCATAAACTTATTAAATACAGAAGAATGGAATTTTATAAATAAAGATTGATATATTGTCCCTAATGTGTGGTTCTAATGTGAAAACTCTCCCCAGAACAGTTAATTGCTATAGGCTACCTCAGTGAAGGACAGAGGGCTTACAAAAACGTTGCTGCAGGTTTTGGAATGGAGAATGTTGCCTATAACTGGGATGGCTATGGAGCTATCGACATTCAAAATTAGATTTTATGTGGGCTCCTGTTCTTTGTGCAAGGTTTTGGGTTTGAAGTTAAGCTAACAGGGTAAGCATAAATGATGCTTATCTTATGCTCTGGCCCTGTTCAATCACCAGAAAATATTAGGGCTGACAAGGCTAACTTGATATGCTTCTCAATTAATATTTTTATGCTAGATTAGAGTTTGTATATAGATCTGGACAAGTGATATGTTTGTAGTTACTCAGCCACTATTTGCAACTGGCTCATGCTTGCTGCTCTTGCTACTGTATTGCACCCATGTGTGTCTGCTGCCTGAAGATAAAATCAGCCCAAATATTAATATTGGGTTTCAGTGCCTTAAAGTGTAACTTGTTGCATTACAGAAATCTTTATATCTCTGAGGGACAACTTTAATATGACACTTTGCTTTTCAGTTCTGGGTTAACATGTACAATATGTATCAGTGCCTCTTAACTCCAGGTTCTTTTCTGGCAGCCTCCAGTTCTGGCTTTCTGTCTCCAGCTTAAAATTTATGTTTTTCTCAGTTGGATAGGGAATTTTTTAGTGGTTGTGTTTTCTTGAATGTTTTCTTGAATTACCACACTGCAACCTGTTTAAAAAAATAATCTTTCACAAACATAAAAAAAAATCTTTTGTGCAAAACTGAGATATACCAGAAAAGAAGGAAAATGAGCTGATTTTACATGCGTGTCCCTATGTGTATCATGTAAGTGAAGATGTATTTACAGCTCTAATTTATAAAGATCTTCTACCATTAAGCTTTTAACCATAATGATTTAATTAAAATCTTTATTTTTACTTTCTGTAATTGCCAGTTTGTAGTGTTACTTTGTGAGTTTTATTATTTATTTACTCATAAATGCTCAGAGAAGCTAAACAGAAACTTTGAGGTCTGGGATACTTTCCCAAGTATAATTTAGAGCTGTTGGTCAATCAGTGCTCTGCTTCTGCAGTCTGAAATACAAGTAGCTACAGCAGCACCTGCTAGTACAGCATGTACAGAATGTTAAGTCTGGCAAATCTAAAATCTGATTTTTATTCAGATACTGTGTGGACTGGGCAGTCGGAGGGTGTTTACAGAGGTGCTTCTAATTGTCAAGAACGCATTGCCCAGTGAGACTGTTGAGAAAATTATGTTCAGATCCCAAAAATGACAGTACAATGAAGATTCAATTTTATTTGATTGATTTAGGTAATTCTGCTTGCTGCCAAAGTGTAAGGACCATGTGGGTGTTCTTTTTACCCTTCTTTCCTCTCCTCTCTCTCCCCCCCAAAATAATGCTGCTCAGAACTGCTGGTTCTGAGATTGGTATAAAACAGTGGAACTATTCCAGATTTGAAAACTGCTGGTAGTAGCTGAAAGCAGTGCTATGGATGAAGGGCATGAGCTGAATTCCTCAGCACTGGTTACGTGACCAGCTGGGCCAGTTTCTCGCACTTCACTGTGGCTTCTTTTCTGACCATACTTGTTGAAAATCATTTATGCACGGTAAGATTTAGCCCATTTTATTTTGTTTTTATTTTTGTTTTTATTTTATTTTATTTTATTTTATTTTATTTTATTTTATTTTATTTTATTTTATTTTATTTTATTTTATTTTATTTTATGCCCCAACCTCGTAGGCTGATCTGAGCTTATTTACTCTTCCATTTGGCACAGCTGAGAGGCAGCATGCGCTGTTGGGCTAAATGGCAGGACATCCTGCTGGCCAAGCAGATCCCCAGGTGCCTCCTGGCCCGCGGCTTGATTTGAAGACATGCGTTGTCTTCCAGGCAGCTGGGCCTCGTGCCCCCGGCTACCTCCTGACAAGCTGCAGCTGGGCCATCTGCAGCACCTCCCTTAGTGGTACTGCCAGGTGGCCTCTGATTATTTTCTCAGCTAACCTTTTATCACGAGCGGGAGCAAGAGGAGTTTCCCCTACCAGCAAACAGCATTCCTGGAGGTGAGGGTTGGTATGGGGAGGCAGAAGAAGGGATGGTGAGTACTGCTGTGCTCATGAATGGAGAGGGTTTGAACGTGTTGCTGCAACAGAGGAGTGGGATTTTGCAATGAGGAGGAAGTGGTGTGGTTTGATATTGCTGCATCAAAGTTTTCAGTGACCCACCCGTTTGTTTTGGCATAAACAGCTTTACTCCCAAGCTATGAACAGTCTGACAACTGGACATGTATATCCAGGCTTGTGATCTTCACTGCTATTCTTTGAAGTTTGAGCTTTATGTTTTAATGTTTTTTTTTGGAGATCTAAATGTTTAGGTTTATAATTGTGCCCTTCTAGCTGCTTCCCTGAAGTTATCTTGCAGAATAAATATGCTTTCATTCAACTTTCCTTAAAATAAGGAGGGAGTTCTTTTTCTTGCTTGATGGTTTAATTTTGATGTCTGTGACATTACATTTGGAGGTGTTTGTTTGGGAGAATACAAAGGAGGCGGAAAAAAAGAGGAGAGGGAGGGGGGCAGAGGGTTTGAGGAGCTATTTTCTCTGTTTAGACACAGCTGTCTAATTTTCAGTTCCTGAATACATGTAATGCCAAAGGCTCCAACTTTTAACAGCGACAGCTTAGGAGAGTGTGCTCAGGTGTTCTGGCAAAGCTTCCAAGCCACTTGCAAAAACAGGCATATTTTTTGTGGGAAGTGTCCCATAATTTCAAAAGTGATGCTTTAGAAAAACTTCTAAGGAATTTTATTATGTTAATTGTACCTCCCAAAGTAAGTGTTTTTTCACTTAACCTCTGGTGGGCTCAGTTTCCTTCAGTGTTTGATATCTAGGATCTCAGCATCAAATCTGATATTAATATAGCTGCATTTAGAGAGTAACGCATGGAACAATTATAGCAGTACTTCACTTTGTTACCCAGTACACAATTTGACGTGTTTTAAATAATCTCCACTTGGGCATGCACAGATTATTATATCTGAATTAAGAAATTAGAATATGCTGGTTCTCATATTTCAGGCCTGTTTATTTTTAAAGCAATGCACAGAATTGAGCGTAGGTCATAAATTTCTGTGGATGAAGTGAAGGCTGATTAGAATTTTAATCTGAAGGAAGGAAATGGTCTTGGGTAATGCACTACAGAGCAGAACAGCCCTTCTGTTAATACACAAAACAGTACTGTTTTCTTAAACTTTGCCTTCCAGTCCAATTACCACTTGTGCCTAAAAGTCATCATGGTAATGCTTCCTGTTAGATAATGCAGAATGTAATCCTCCTAGCTTATAAAATTTACTAATAAAAATGATCTTGATTATAAAACTGCTAGATAACAGACTCCTAAAGTTGAATTATAGGTAGCTGTGGCTGATATTTGTTGATAAATGAAGCAGATAGTATATTAAATTGGCCTGGTTCTGTCCCTTTAAATGAAAGGAGATGGAGAGGCTTTCTTGTGACATGCTTTTCTTGTGATAGCATCTTGTGCATTGCCCTCCTGAGGACATAAATGAGAACAAAGCTCTCAGTTTCATAAATGACTTATTTCAAGAATCAAACAAAATTACCAGAATCCGTGTTGTTGGATTTCATTTGAAGCCCTTCTCTGATGGCCTAATGCTCCCAGGACATGGTGAGCTCATGCAAGGAGCCATTCCAGGCAGCTCCTTTACCAGCAGGAGCCCACGTGGGAAGCGGCTTCCCAAGAGATGGGGATCGGCCCGTGTCCTCCAGCCAGAGGAGAAGCTGCGCAGCTCAGTGCGTGCCGGGTACTGACCTTCTCTGTGCACTCACAGCAGAGAGTTGTTAGCACCTTCGATGAGGAGTCGTGTTTTTGCGTTATTGCATGAAAACTGTCAGTGTTGCAGGGAGTATATTATTAGAATAGTACAAAAAAAAAAAAAAAAAAAAAAAAAAAAAAAAAAACACAAGGGAATTAAAATCCTGCCCTTATTTAGATGCTGCATGTGTATTTATAGGCGCGTAACGCCCAAATATGGTCTCTAAACTTGGCTGTGTCTCTTACTGGTTTCTGCAGGTTTATTACATTGTACAGAACCAGGGACAACATTTGGCTCTGCAGCATCGACCAACGTGATTCATATGATAAACCAACTTCTGGCAAGAAAAGAAAGATGTGTATTTGTTTATTTAGTCCTTCAAATGTTAGACCAGACTTTATAGTTTATTGTCTATCTCTAAGATGTTTGGTTTATGATTTTCTCGCACCATTTAAAAAGTCATAATGGTGGCCCACTCTGAAACATCCTAATCCCAGTCCAAAGACATAATGGTTTATGTACAGTCTTTTATGTAAGGAACTTTAGATGTTTTTTCTTTTTTTTCCTGCCCCTTTGATCACTTGTGTAATGTGCATTTGAAGTGCATGTGTATTATGTTGCTTCCTTTTGGTGTTGCATTAATTGCATTCAGTTTTGCATTGAGAAGGATTGAATACCAAATGCCCTTTTCATATGTGTGTATAATATAATTTTAGTTTTCATCTTTCAGTCAGTGCATGGAAGTTGCTAGGATTTGGGGCTTAAATAAAGGAATCTAAAAATACAGTATCAAAGCCAAAGAGCCCCAAATGAAAATATATTTTTATAATTTCTGAAATATTTATACCATAAATCAGAGCAGAAGGAACAAAATATATTCAAGATTTTTTTTAAATTAAGATTTATTGTACTTTTTCATAGTAACAGCACAGATACTCTGACTTTTTTCAGTGACCAGAGTTCAGTAACTAGGAATACACAAGTTTATGGAGAAACTCCTTGTAATGAATCCTTTTCTGAAACAGTTGCATTCGAAGATTCCTTTTCATTCCATCTCTATTAGTGTGGAAAATTGCTAGTGTTTCCTCTCGTTTCCTAACTCCTCGACTGGGATAGCGTTTGATAAGCTGACTGCCAAGGGTGGAAGTGCCCTTCGGAGAGAGATACTCTGTAGGATGCATGAATTCTTTAGTTTCATTTGTCAGAGCTTTCACACCCAGCACCATGGCAAGTTTGGTTCTGGTATCTGCATTAGATAGAGCATTTCAGCAATATTCCCTTTAAGCAAAGCATTATCTGCTGATACATTAAACATATAGATGGTTTTGGAGCTCTAAAGAGACTCATTTCTTTCTGGCTCCATATGTTATCTTTAGTCAGAAAATAAGAAAGAAAATATGTGAGCTGAGAAGTCTTCAGAAATCACATGGAACTGTAGAAGTTCTGACTTTATAGACAGTTTTACAGACTTCAAGGCTGCATGGAATTGTTATTTTGCCTACAAGCTATATTTTTTTTTTGTCTGCTGGCATAAAGTTTTTTGTTACTCACAACCATGAGTGATTTTTGTCACTCATCCAAGTTGTCAAAGCATTCAGAACTGAATTATCATGACAGATTTTTTCCTGTGCCTATTTTAATTTTCCCAGTTTGGCTCCTTGAATAGAGAGAAGAAAGGAGCACTGGTCCTGGGTGGCTGGAAGGAGATCTCCCTTTGCAGTAGGCAAAATGTGAAGGGCTAGCAGTGATCTTGCCTGACGTTTCACACGAAAAGCCCCATAAAGATAATAACATACTAGCATCAAGCCATCTAGTATTAAGATACTCAGAGCTACTACGAAGAGCAGTAGTGATCTTTGTAAGAGGCACCAGAAAGCCTTGGGCCACAACCCTGCAGAATATAACACATGACCCATGGTGGTACCTGCCATGTGGCTGGAAGGTCGCCACAAGCCAACGCTTTGAGCAATTATCCCAAGAAATTGTTAGTTACTGTACAGTAACTACAGCCCTTTGAAATGCATTGCCTGTAAATCCACTTTCCTTTTAATTAAGGGGTCTTTTGGATTATGAAATGTGTGTTAATGAAGATACTGAAGTACTGCTGTGGTTTGTAGGCCTCATGCCGCCGACTGAGGTGTACGGAAAAGCACCCAAGGCGGCACGGCCGCTGCAAAAGGCCCTGGGGGTTCGTGCACGCCGCTTACCTGACTCTTATTTGTGATACTCTGATGTATTTTACCATCTTTTTTAATTCTTATCAAAGGAAATGCCACAAAAGCACTGGGTAACTTTCCCTCTTTGTAGAACTGTGGTGGATCTTGAGGCTTCCTGTTTACAGCATCAGTTGCACGTAGCATTTTGCAGTTTGACCAAAACTGTTCCTGGACTTGTATTTCCAAATGTGTTGAAAGGATATGTTGCTGTATTACTTATTGTACAGGTCTTTTAACTAGCTTTATATCCTTAACACATAAATGCACATAAATGGCATCTCTCAGTGTAACTTTTAAAGTATCTTTTAAATTTTAGAGAATCTGCAATTTGTATGCAATTCTAATGCTTTGTTTGTAAAGGAGAATGGACCATTTGGAGACAAGATTATGGAAATAATTAATATTCAAAACTGTTCTAGTACCAGGGACATTAGGCCTAATTTCAATGAAATAGGAACATAAACCTTATTCTAAGAAGTTTTTAAAAAAAAAAAAGAAGAAAATAAGGCTTTTCTTAGGAGATAAACATTTCAGAAGCCTTTACAGGCCTGCAAGTTGGTTGTAATGTTGAAACCTCTCCATGTGAGATTTTTAAAGTATATATCTTTATATATAAAAGATAGATAAGTAAATGTGATTAAACAGTATGTTGGTGGTTGATCTACTTTTAATAGTTTTTTAAAAACACTTTAAAAATTGATAATTCCTCGTAACAGGAAACTGAGAGCTATATTAGAAAGCTGCTTTTTCCCTTTTACCAAAGTTATGGGCTGAATAGTTTAGGAGGCTTTCCAAGTTAATAATTTATTTGGAGTTAAGAACTGTTTTCCACTTTCAATCACACTTTCAATTTACTTTAAGATTGTGCATTTCACTACTTTTTTTCTGCCTGTCTTAAGTTTTGCATTGATATGAATGTGTTTTTACCACCAGAAGTTTATTCCTTTCACTTAAAAACTGCAGTGACGTATTCTACTATTTGGCTCAAAACTTAGAGCAGGAGTGTATACCTAGATTTTAACAGAGTTTATGGTGTACCTGACCTGCATGTCATTAATTGCACCATTAACCTTAACCTGTGTGGAAGCACTGTAGATCTGAGCTTGGTCAAAATACTTATTTTAAATATTATGAATAGAAAAATGGTATTTTCTAGTAGAATAGTAATGATAGTAACTTATGTGTATAACTTCCTTTCTACTTGGGTCAAAGCCCAGTGATTCTTTAGCTTTCTTCTTCAAAATATTTGATTGTTGTTCTTATATTTTTGTTTAAAAAGCCTGGGATTTGGGCCCCTCCTGTGAATGAAAGATGCTGATTAACTTGAGTGACTGCAGCAGGGCTACCAAAAGGCCAAAGGGGCTGGAGCAGGTCCAGTGTGGAGCGGCTGGGGGAACTGGCCTTGCGTGGCCTGGAGAGCCTCAGCCAGGCCCTGCAAGGAGGCCACGAGGAACATGGAGCCCGGCACCCTCCTGAGGTGCCTGGTGGGTGGCAGCGGCATTGAGAGAAGCAGGGCGGGTTCTGGGAGCCTTGGAGCGTGTTGTGTGGGAGCTTGCGGAACCTCTGACCTCAGAGGTGTCGGTTCCCACCAGGACCGAGGCCAGGTAGCCCGCTCCCAGTTGGGTCTTGGTGGGAGTTGAGAAGCGAGGCTAAACAGTTCTTTGGTTTATGCCAACTCCTTCCTCTTTTGTGATAACAATTTTTTTTCCTTGACATGAAGGGAATGTCTTTTGCTATATTGGTTCTTATAGCATACTTGTGCTTTCCTCTTAAAGTCTTTTACAGTCATTTTATATCAATAATCTGTTGGGTAATTCTAGTTTGAGACTAGACTAGTAACTCCTAGGATCTTGGGAGCATAGTCTGTATTTTGGGCTGTGGTGTCTGAGGGGGGAGAAAAAAGTGTCCTTTTAGATGAATTCTTTCTCTTTCCAAATAGGCAACTAACTAAATGTATTGCAAATATTTGCTCAACTCCTCAAATATTGGTTTAGGTTTAGAAAACAAATTAACCTAGTGTTTGAAAAATCAGACATTTTGTACCTGAACACTTTTCTGTGTCATTATTTCTGTCAATGACAGTAAGTACATTGACCAAAGTAACAGTTCCTTCTTACAAAACTTAGGTAGGTGTACATATTCTTGTGACTTTTAAGTGTTACTGTTGCTTGCATTTACATTAAAATAGTGCATTTCTATGTTTGTATTTTAGCTGTTGCAATATGGAAGGGCTTGTCAAATTACACTCTTTGATGTTGGAAAGGTGGGTTGGCTTGTTTTCTTTGTTTTCCAAAGAAACTGAAGGTGTGAAGAATAGTTATACTTACAGTATTATGCCAGCCTGCCAGTCCTGGGTGAAATCATATGTTTATATGCAATATTTAAATGACTTAAGTTATAAGATGGATAAATTATAGATCAAAGTTAAACTATTAAGCCAGCCTGTTTCCTATTTTTTTTTGGGGGGGGGGGTGGATTTGGTTGTGTTTTTCCTTGTTTTGTGTTTATTATTGTTACTGTGTGTGTTTGTTATTTGAAGGGATCTGAATAATCCCTTCAGGGATAATGCAACTAAGAGGCAACTCAAGGGGAAGGACAAAGGATGGCAACATGGGTTGTCTGCTCTGTCTTTAAGTACTGTGACCACGTCTTGTCTTGTATTTGTATACAAGAAAGCTAAGCGAAGTGGGAGTTTTGCTCAATTTTAGCTTCCTATACTTTAGTCTAACCAGCATCTTGCTACTGCAGATACAAATTAACATGGCTGCAAAATCTGACAGCTCCAGTTGAAGTCTGTTTCCCTTGCTATTTGTTTCTGGATATGCTTTGTAGTATTTTTATTGTTGTGTCTCTTTGTGTTTTTTTTTCTTTGTTTTTGTAGTCAGGAAGTCAGTGTATATGCTGTGCAGCTAAACACTGTTATTCAAGGAATAGTAGCTATAGCAGACAGAGAACATTATCTTAAGGGAGAAAATATTTGGAAAAATAGCTTGTCTAAGAGGCTGGAGAACAGAGAAGGACTCATGTTTTATACTGATGTTTTATGTATTCTGAGAATGGGGCACTTAGATTTTTTTGTTATTGTATATTAGTTATATTAAGCTTTTGGAAATTATTTGCTTGCATCTGCAAGAAAAACATTTTTTTTCCAAAATGTTGCTGTAGGGAAAATACTTGGTTCGCATTGTTACGGTTTTAGTGCAGATGCTGACCCTCTGTGTAAAAAAATAAAAAAATAAAAATAAATAAATAAAAATAAAATAAGGCAAATGGTTCTTTTATGTTCCTGATAGACTGATTGGTGCCTTGTTATACTTTCTGTTTTTATTATTCAAAGCATACAATGTTGTCATTTTGAGTTAAATCACAGGTCATATTCCCAGTCATACACTTAAATACTGCATCATTTTTTAACTCACTCTCCGTTTTGCTAAGCCTGACCTATTCTGAGGTGTTTACCTGCCCTGTCCTGGGCAGTGCTTTCATGGTTGTGTTTGCTCTTGGTTATCCCTCTCTAAATGGCTCTGCATTTAGAAAAGCAGCTATTTCAGTCACACTAGTCATATGGTGAAAGGTTGTAGGTTCTCCACTTTCCTCATGTGTTTACTTTTGCCTTTGATTCTTTCTTCCATTGTACTCTTTGTGCATTTCATGTGGTTTAGCACATCCTTCAATCTTCTATTTTCCCTTTCTTTTTTCCTTTTTTTTTCCCCCCTCTCCCTCCATGTACAACTCTGTATTCCCTTGGGCCCCCTTCCTGCACCACTGTGTCTGTGTGTGCTCTTATCAGATACTCCTGCACTTTGTACTTTCAACTCAATTCTGTACCCTCCTACATATAAACACTGTTGCTTCTGACTTTCCTGAGTTTCTGGTTCCTTTTGACTGAAACACTTCCTATTTCCCCCCTGCCTCTCTTGTCCTGCTCTTATTCCCTGACTGAACTCCCTGGAAGTAGCATTACTGGTTTTGGCAACATAATCAGGCTGTTGATGACTGATGTGCTGTTGTGTTTAGCCTGATTTTAGGCACTCTGAAGTAAAATTGTGTTTTCTGCCTGTGCTAAGGCAATCTATCACACTGAAAGTAGACATGGATGATCCAAAGTCCCAAACTGCACATGGCACTCCTCAAAAGCACCAAATGCTGGAAGATCTGTGATATGAGGGTTGGTAAGCTGAAAGCCATCATCTCTGGGTACTTAGAAGGTAGGATGACATATATTCCTCTTGCCTTTGTTTTAAGGAATAGTGTCTGAAGCCAGAGAGGCTGCCAAAAACGTGATTCCACAAGCTGCACAGTCACTTGCTCCCACCTTTATATTGCCTCTTTTTGCTGGCAGAAACGTTCACAATGAATTGACTCAGGGAACGATTTGTTTCTGAAGTAGCCTTTTGGGGTTTAGAGAGGTAATTTTAGCCCAAATGAGTTTACAAGACTGCTCAAATGCATGTGCCAACCCAAGGAGGAGGTGGGAGAAAATGGAAACTGTGTTTTTTGGCAGCAGTATTGACTTATGCTGGTTTAAATTGTTCATTAAACTATTACCAGAGATTCTTTTATTCACAAATAAAGCTTTTAGAGCCTGAACAGAATGATTTGTTTGTATTAGCTTTTTTACTGTAAGCAAAATATACTACATATAATTTAGAAGCATATTACTTGTACTGCTGCAGTCACTCTTTGATTCCACATATAATAGAAATTATTAACTTGCTAGAGGAAATAATGTGGATGTTTTAGTGTAAGGCGCAAAGGGGAGAAATCAGAGCTTTGTGTAATGATATGAAGCTTTTGGGCAT
This sequence comes from Nothocercus julius, assembly GCA_013398735.1. Classification (NCBI taxonomy): domain Eukaryota; kingdom Metazoa; phylum Chordata; class Aves; order Tinamiformes; family Tinamidae; genus Nothocercus; species Nothocercus julius. Next base: position 1,331,041 of record VZSV01000059.1, on the reverse strand, counting down.
ATAGACAGCTTAAATGGGCTCACAGCTGCTTAACATATGCCCTCTGCCTGAACTCATATTTATCACTTGATATCTGACTTCTCTCTGCATACCAAGTATCAATCACATCAACTTTTTGCTATATAATATTTGTCAGAATGAGCTGAATCATTATGGGTCTGGATTTAAGAATATAGAAAAATCAAGCTGAAAGAACAAAAAAGGTTTTTTGCATTTATTAAGCTTACTTAAATCAACTCTTTGTTTGCTGGAGTTGGTGGTTGCTGCCTTTCTAAGCAGTAATTGCCCAGTGATTTAGAGTTCATTTCTCTTTTGTTTGGATTTCATTTGCAAAACCATTTAGAGTTATAAAGCTGTCAACTTAAGAACATCTATATGCTTTGGGAGTGAGTTTGTGTAGTGTTGGTGGCGTTCCTTGTGTTTTGCATTCCATTTGAATTCTCCAGTTTATGGCATTCTTCTTTGAACTGGTCTTTCAAATATGACTATCCTTGTAAGCCATGTGGCCTTCTTTAAAGTAGGAAGAATCTTCAAAGTTGTTAGAAATTGTCTGAGGTTAGTCATTATATAGAAGAAGGTAGATTTCTTAACCATTGTGTCCCACCCTTGCCAAATCTAGTCTATCAATCTATCAGTAGTAGAAGGCTCTGCTTAAGCACTTTCAAGTGCTGCTTAAACACTTGAAAATTAGCAGGAATGGCTGTAACTAGAATTGAATCATAGATCTAAACACAAAAGAGAAAGGGCCGGAATTGGTAATTATCGTGATTACAGGAATTGAAAGAGAACAGAGTGCCTATCAGAATTCTCAGATCCCTCAAATAATAAAAAAGCTTACTAGTTGAAAACTATTATGCAAACAGTATTGCCTATTGTATGGAATTTGATTTGCTAAGTTCCCCTTCTGCGGGTTCCTTTGGTGACTAAGCTCACCTTTACACAGTGTGGAGTATCTGTGGTCTAGATCCACTGTGAGTCTGCACGTGGTTCATTGCTAGGCAACTCCCACAGGTTCTGCATGCAGGACTTGGAGTAGCATCTCTTAATCTCTCTCTCTCTTTTCCTGCTGTGCTGTTCTTCCAGCAAGCACAAATTACTCTTTCAAAGCTATCTGCAACCTATCTCCACTCTAACTGTTATCCTATGTGCTGTGGAGATGTTGACTTACCTCCACTAATGATTTAAACATTTACCTCTGACTGCATTTTCTACTGACCATCTTCAGTGCTCTTTACTGTGCAACCCCATGTGCACTGAACAAGCTCTGTGTAACCCCCAGCTGGGCTGTCTTATTGTCCCTTTCCAAATCCTTGCTTAAAATTCCTTTCTCTTGAGGCCTGCAAAATGATGTGATGGGAAAGCAGGTATGTGATACACTTAATTCTCTCTTGGTGAATTGGTTTGTACTTTCTTGTATTCTGCATGTTATTTTGTTTATAATTATCCAGTATATATATTTAATTTGAAAATGATTTGGGCCACAGCTGTCTTGTTGTGTGTATGTGTTTATTGTTATAAAGTATTCATTCAGTCTCCTGCATACTTTCATAGTAAAAATAACAAGTAATTACAAAATGGGAGGTATCTTGATATGCGTATACTCTATTCAAACCATAAAACGTTTCTTCCTGTTTCAAAGATCTTAACTGAATAATAGCCTAAATGGCTTACAGATTAAAAGATAAAAATGTGATTTGCCTCCTCAACAAAGATGTACAATTTAAGCTATTCATATAAAGTTTGAGTTAATTGAAGTGTTATACCTTCCATCCACATAAATTATGGTGTTTATTTAAAAAAAGGGGGGATTAGTGATATTTTTCAGTGAAGTCTACTGAAATGCAAACAGGTTTTATGAAGTATTTTTACTAGACAGTTGACAGGCTTTTATTTAGGGTCTTAAATCATAATTGTTTTTCAGTTTTCTGCTCTGCCTCACAGAAGCATAGTGGTGGCACACCTGATGCTATTAAAAAGCAGATGTCATTTTCGTGTTCCAGGACTGTGTGATAAACCTGGAAATTCTATGAATTAGCATCATACATAGATAGCTATCAGGGAGCTTAAAAGAACAGAAGTATGTAAGGCATTACTATTTAAGTAAAAATTTGGGAATAGCTTGCAGTTAATTTTTGAGACTGAAAATATGGATATAATTTTTAAACTTTTGGGAGACCTTTTCAAACTGTCAAGTAATGTATTCAACTTATTGCTTTCTAGAAATCACTTTTAGTAAGACAAAATATTTGGACTTGATCATTTTGATTGGATGAACAACAAACAGACCCTAGAGGAAAGGTAGATGATCTAATTTGTACAAATTCTTAGAAATAGTGTTCTCTTACACTTTTCCTTAAGATGAAAACTCTTGAGGGGGAGAAAAAAAGGGTAAGGTACCAGTGGAGCATTATAGTACTTGTTCCTTTTAACAATTTCAAATTTGGTGTACAGGTGTTCAGAGGCTTCTTGCAAATAGTGGAAATTTTTCCCATAACAAAACTTTAGATAGGTGAGATTAAAGCCTAGTATTGATGTCCTTCTGCCTTGAAGAATGCTTCATGTAGTTCGCTATGAAACTCAACCTCTTAACTCTTTTACCAAGACAAATTGCAGGAAGGACAGTCAGTGTGACTTAGGAAGTCTTGGCTATGGCGAAGTGTGATTTGTTGTTGAGGACAGAATACTTCTGCTATGAGGATACCAAGGATAGAAATGTGAGAAAATAGATACCCGTTGGTTGTATTTTGAATCTAAGGAAACAAAGCTACCCGTTACCCTCCAGATGGCCCTGGTCTAAAGTAATAACCTGAAGGAATGAGTGATTGGTCAGTGAATCTGCTTTAATACCTTTTGCAACTTGAACATGTCTTGCCTTTTGGTATGACTTCTGGGATATCTATGTGGTCAAAGCTCTTCTTAACAAGAAGATAAATGATACCTTTTTTAATGTGTGTTTGTAAGAAACATGTTCTGTTAATAGTAAACGTGGTTGAAACTCATTCTGTTTAGCTTCTGAAAAGAGCATCACTGTCAATAAAAATATACTGTGTTGTGCTTTGAAGTTATTTATATTTTTCTGCTGAGAGAACAATGGGGAGGAATATCATTCGAACTTGAGAATGATGGTACCAGCGATGTGCATTGCCTGAGTCTTCATTTACAATTTCAGAAAGGGAATGAGTCCTCCCTTGGAAGAGGATGAATTTAGCTCTAAGAGCAGTGAGAAGTCATTTGTTGATTGCTTTGGAAAAGGTGCTCGGTTTGGTGGTACAGACATGGAGGTGGTACCAAGACTCTTCGCCCTCCCGCGAGAGTCGTTCAGACTGTGTTTGTGCCTTGGAGGCTTGGGATAACAAGGCACAGCTACTGTGCCAGCTTGTGTGAAGTGTCCCCTTGGGATCCAGAGAGGAGGTGGAGGAGGCATCCAGTGCCTCCCTTGGCCATCAGCATATAATGTGACCAGCACAGAAGGGGCAAGCAAGGTGGCTTTTGCCTAGCAGGTGCCTATTTATGTTTTTTGCCAGTGTATTCCTGCCATTGCTGGAGAAGAGATGTATGTGGCATCATTTTTGCCTGTCTTGCAAAAGGCAGGATTTGATTTCACCCTTAATGTCTCATTGGAGGTTTTTTTTTTTAAAAAAAAAATTAGTTAAAAACCCATGAGGGATTTCTTGATCTATGTTTCACCTGTATCATAAACCTGTATGTTTAAGGGGGTATCCGTTTAAACAACGCATGCATCAGAGTAATGACAGAAAATACGAGTACCAAGTAACACTAAGTTGTTCTTGAGCAGTGTGCCAGAACTGCCCCTTGGCTGCAGTAACAAGTAATTGTAAAGTTCTTTCAAACAACATAATCAGATTTGTAAGCGTTGAGAATGAATGAGATTAGCCCATGTTGCATACAAGTTGTTATAATTTATGGTATAAAACAGCACACAGAGCTCAGGGCAAGTATGTACTGTATGTGGCTGCTATGGTGATTAAAACACAAAAATAAAGCAGATAACTATGCGCCATACTAGAAATTCATTACTGGCAGTCTTTCAGATCGCAGGCTGTTTCGGCTTGCGGTGTCAGGAGTGTTTCATAATCCCGCATAGCAAAAGGGACCTCCCGGGGCAGGGAACACAAAGTCTTTCTGGAGGGGAGGGGTTACGTAATGGCCTGATTTTACCTTGTCAATAAGCAAAATGAACAGAAAAGTGATAAAACAAAGGGCTTTTAACTATTTTATAGTTCCTTGAAGACTAGTGTCTGGACGGAATTTGGAAACTGTAAAATCCTAATGTTAACTTGCTAACTCAGAGTTAGCAAGGAGGGAGGCGAGGCAGCCTCCAGGAACTTGAGCAGACCGGTGCGTCTCCCATATCACACCCCATCCCGGGAACGCTTTGGAGCTCCGTACTCACCTAGGTCCAGGCTCTGCTCACGTGTGTCCTGGCGTTCCGGCTGCTTTCAGGTGTGGGGAATGCCAGTTTCAGTCGTTTGTTTGCAGTGCCTGCGGGAGTGTCCTCAGCCAGGGGGGACAGTCCATCCTGGATGGGGGCTTCTGCTGAGCGTGGTCCCGCCGGTGCTCCCTTCCCTCGCTGTTTAACATTCTTCTGCTGTCACATCCATCCCCCTCCTGCAATGCAGAGCGATGCACTTGTCTGATGGAGGCTTTTTCCAGGCGGGATTCAAATGGAAAAACAACCCGTGCGTTTCCTCACTGTTGTTGAGAGAGTGAAAGGAGCAAGGAGACTTACAAGCGCTTGCTGCCTTTAAATCCCTGTCAGGATCTGCCGAGTGCTGAAAGCAGTGCAGCTTGTCATGGTGATCTTAGCGCCTAACTTTCCGGGGGGAGGGAGAAAGTGGGAAAGCAAGCCGAGTGCTGGAGAGGAGCGCGCTCGCTTCCCCCTCTGGGTCCCTTGCCGACTGTTTTTATTGATTTCGCTCACTGGAGGCCAGCTAGCTCGCCGGAGAAACACTGTGTAATGTGTTCTTTCCTGGCTCTCATTAGAGGAGCTCAATGCCGTGCGGTCACGGTGCCGAGCGCGCCTGGCACGCTGCCTGCGCGCTGTGGTACCTCTCCCCGAGGCAGCGCGAGCGCCCGGCTCCGGCGAGGCTTTCCGAGCGCTCCCGCTCCACTCCCACCGCCTCGGAGCCCAAAGCCATTTTAAACTGAAGTCATTGGTGCCTGTCAAGGCTTGTCACCAGTTTGGTGATGAGGAAAGGGATGGATGCTGTGACACTCAGGCTCATTTCACTAAGTCTCCCCCCTTGGGAAGGGAATGAAGGGGGTTGTGGATGCACATGGCTGCTAAGGGTGCTTTCTTTTTTTCTTTGTGATTCCCATCTTCCCCGAGTGGTTAACGTGGTTTAATTAAGGCTAAGAGTGTAAGTGAGATACTTCAATAAATATGTGAGCCTTCCTGGCAGGGTTGCAGCTGCAAGCGAAGCAGAACTACACTCCCCGTGACAGCATTGATGATGTTGTCATGAATGATCCTGTAGTATTCAAGATTGATACTGCTAGGGGAGAAAAAAGGTGTTAACTTGTGCTTTAGGATTAACCTGTTAAAATATGTATTTTGTAGGAAGAAATAATCTGCAAAGTGGGACTCGACAGCTAGTTTTCTGTAAATCCTGTTGTTCTGTGTGCCTGTAAATGCTTCTGTTTGATTTAATGACCTGTTCAATATCTTCTTATTCAGCAGTTCCTCCTGACAGGGCTTTCCGAACCCCTCATCACTGAATGCAGTTATGTGAGATGTACAAGGATCACATAGGTTTAAATTAAATCAAGTTCCAAGCTAATAAAGCTGCGTTCATCCTCGATTAGTTGCAACTTTAGGATGATATCTGATCACTTGTACTGAGAAGATACTTCTGCATGTAAGGGCATTGGTAGTTATTCTTTTTTATTTTTTTATTTAATCTCTTTATGTTTATCCAGATCCTTGAAGAATCCTTTCTGGGATCAGAAAGATATAAAAGCTTGTTCTTATTTAAATCTGGCTTCTTGCAGAACTTGTTTGAGGTTTTTTCTGCCTTTTCAGAAACTTTTCCAAATCATCCTAATGTAATTTATTCCTAATGTTTTTGTTGCCAGGAATCAACATTATAAAAGCAGCTTAGTTTTATGAAGTTTTTTGAATTGTTTCTTTATGCAATATATAATTAGAGAACAAAACCTATATAATTCTGCACTCCTTGATATAAGGAAGCATATTGATACAACTGTTGCTTTTGATTCAGAGTTTACTTTCTGCATAATGAAAAATCATATGCCCTCTCTGATTATGCTTCAGTTTATAAGATGCTAGCTAATAGAGAATACTTAATACTCAGTGAATACTATAGCTGTAGTTGTAGCATAGTTTGTTCTTCATAGTTCTCAAACAGTAAATAATTTGTCAATCTTTCTTTGTGAATCTTGCATCTAAGGATTTGCCAGCCTTTCTTCTTTGCAGTTTTTGAACTGTATTTATAGATTTTTTTTTTTAAGCTGGCAGATGGCCAGTTATTTTATCTGGGTTCATACATATTGTGCAAGAAAGAAACAGAACATTTTGTATGCTAAAATAATGGGGCAAAAGGCTACTTGTAAGCAAAATTCATTGTGTGGCTGGTTGGTAGCTTCTACTTAGTCCTTGGCCAGTGAACAAAGCCTCCTTTGATATTGCCCTATATTAAAAATAATGGAATAACGTGAGCTTAATGAAGAAACAAGGCGATACAATGCTCCTACTATGAAAAATGTGGTCATTCATTTCCTTAACTTTCTCTTTGGCATTCAAAAATTTGAAGCCTTCTTTATACATTTGTCACTCCTAATCATGTTAATTTATTCTCCTGTATTTCTGATGTTTCTTGTTTTGCTGTTCTACAGACTTCTGTTGTTGCGCTGGTAGAAAACTACAGAAGTCCTCTGACTGTTGGAAGAGCTCAGTTCACTGGTGGCAGTGGTAAATTCAGTTCCTTTCTCCCCCGTGTTTTCCAGTTATTTTCCTGTTCGCTTTGTGGAGTGCCCTGTTCCAGCAGATTCTTTGCATTTAGTTCTTTTTATCAGGGTAGATTACAACCGGGGTCACCCAGAGTTTGTCACATTGCTCGCAGAGCCCCTTTGCGCCGCCGGTTGCTGCAGCATGAGCAGCGCACTTGGCCCCAGCAGAGCCAACGGGTGTGTTGTGGTTTTGTCTGTTTGCACTTAATGCTATGGGTTGGGAGGCAGGGCTGAACCACCAAAGAGGCAGAAGTTCAGCCCTGCACAGGCAAACCCCAACGGCAAACTCATATAATGTGAAAATTAGGTTCTTGGTGGCTGTTCTCAAAGTTCCTGACTCTGTTCAACCTTTCAGTGTGCTGGCAAAAAATAGCTGGTGATGCAAGTGTAGGTTTTCTAAAAGACTGATAAGCAAGAGGAAGGAACAGAAGCCTTTTAGGAGAGATACTAAATTCCACTCAGGTATGAGGCAGCAAAGATCCCTTGGTTAAGCCTAAAACTGGTAGCATTCAAAAGTTGACTTACTAGTCTGCTGAAGTACAACAAAATTAGCTGTATTTGTCTTTGCCTCTCTTACTGCATAAAAAAGGGTCTGATGTCTTCAGGAAATCCTGTCTGGGTAAAATCTATCTATTCCAGGCTGCCTTGCAGCTACAGCTGTTTCTTTTCTGTTTTGCCTTACAGAGCAGGTCTGCTTCGTGCTGTTAGGTGCTCTACTTGCTCCTCTCGGAGACAGCTGCCTTTTGGTGATGGACAACTTCATTCCTAACTCCCACTTAAAAGCTTTTTCAACTTGGGCAATATTTTCAAGTTACGAATAATAATGGAAAGCTTCAATTGGTATGTAAAACTGCTATGGCTCAAGCTATCGACTATTGAGTCAGATATCTCAGGCTGTTTGTGCTGTATTACTACACTTACCTGAATTTAAAGACTGGCAATGATGAAGGGCACCCAGTGGGCTGTCACAGCCCTCACACATTGACCCAGGATAGCACGAACTTCAGGAGTTTGCTCAGGGATGGGATGGCTCAGCTCGTGTCTCCTTACCCTTTGCAAACATGATGTGGATCTTTAATGACTATATGCATTAAAGATTTGAGGGATGTTCTCTTACTTGGCATCCAGTGGCAGCATCTGTCTTAGTACCTGTTAGGCCTTCTGGAAAGCTTCCAAGTAGAAGACTCCCACATTCCTAATCACAGGAAGAAAAAAAAAAAAAAAAAAAAAAAAAAAAAAAAAAAGCCCTAGTGCTCTGCTCTGAATGTCATTCATTTGTGTGTGCTGACCTGGCCTGACCTTGTTTAGATTGGGATATAATGAGCTCGTGGCCCAAGGTGGCATGGTAGCAGGCTTTGCAAATAAGCAAATGTTGTGGATTTTTTTTTCCTGCATGCATGTGTTTTAAATTTATTACATCAATAAACAAGTGTATCACGTGCTCAGATACGGACTTTACAATGTTGTAGTGAGGAATAAATTGTAGCACTGCAAATTGCTGTGTCACTTTATAAATGCAGAAGGGGACAACGTGCAATATTTATGATTGTGAAACAATGAAGCCCTAATTGTTTTTTGAATTTAAATGCAGATGAGATAATACTAAAATGCTTAATCTGAATTACCTGCAAGTTCTGGGCACATCTGTCAGATAAAAAGCCATCTTAATGGGGCAGGGAAAGTAAGATTAAAAACTAGTGCTGTTGATTTAAGATAGGACAGATGCATCAGTAGAGTATCATAACAGAGACTAAGTTAAAATAAATAAAGCTAGATGTTACATTGCCCTGAAAGGTTTGGGTTTGTTTTCTTTTGAGTCCTGGGCTGGGAGGGAGAGCAGTGTTGGGACTGTGCTTAAGTTATTGACAAAGCTGCTATCAGTCTCAGTGGAGAATATGTCCCCAAATGCACATATTTTATGAAGAATATAAATGTTGAGGCCTTCAAATAAAAAAGCAGTTAAGCACAGGCTGGTACATACCACTAGGCTAACAAAACTGGCAGGTAGGGCTCAAAGTATAACTGTAACTAGAAAAAAACAAACAAAAAATATCTGAGTTATAAAATTCCAGGCATTTTCACAGCAACCGTCTGGGCAGTTCCAAGCAGAAGTCTAATGAATCCTATTTTTGTTGGACGTGCCACATCCAACGGGTACCTTAAGCCATAAATCCCGACTCCCTGAACCCTGGAAGAGCTCCAGGCCCCATGGGGGAACGAAGCTCTGGTTTCCGAGGGCTGCGGCGCGGGAAGGGTTGTGCTGGCAACAAACGTTGTCAGGGCTTGGTATTTATGGTGGGCCCTACTTATAGGGAGGCAGCAACTTGTTTTGTTTTTAACAGAGCTGTGTCGGAGCGAGGGGTAAAAAGCTTTTGATAACGTGAGGAATGCGGAGGGGGAGGTAGGAGATAGGCGGTTACTGTATGGCCAAGGCGGCCGCGGCCTCGTTATCAGACCGGCTGTAAGGATGTGAGGCAGTCACTCTATTTGAAAGCTTCGTGGCTCGCAGAAAAGTAAACAAATTCATTACATTATTTTTAAAAGAAGATTAAATGTAGTGTGTCGTCTGTTGGGCAGCTGCTGCGGTAATCTTTTACAAACACTTTATAAATGACCACCCTCAGTGTCTTCTTGGGTTTTCTGTGGCTGCTTTGTTATTTTAGTAAGTACCAGCGTGCCTTTTTGAAAGAAAAATGTGTCCTGTAAAATAATGACATACCTACCTTCACCCTAAGTATTATTTCTTCCCAGAATAAGTTATAAAAGTTTTCTATACAAATGGAACATATGCTGCTTGTGTGTGCCCATGTCTGCACATGAAGGCTGGCTTTTCTGTAAAAATAAGTATTTCAAACAAGAAAAGCATGTCTTCTATGTTGTCCTACTCGCTTACTGTAATGTCTGTTTTCTTGCCCTTTTTTGATCCTTGAAAACAGGAGGTTTAAAAGAGGAGTCAGGAGTGAACTTAGATGCCACATGAGCTGGTGCTGAATGAGTGTTTAGTCCTCAGTAGGTGATTTTGGTGAAGAAGATTATGGGCAGGTGATGGCTGGTGTGACTGGCCTTGGTTTGCATGTCAGCAGTAATAATGATAGTGCCATGCCTGGGGTTTCCTTTCAGAGCACTTGGCAAACCCCAGCTGATGTAATGTGAAGAATCTGGCACTTCGCAAAGATGCTGGCTGAAACCCCTTTTTACAGAGCCATGGGTCTGTGCAATTCAGGTTTCAATTACAAGTTTCCATAACTGGAGAAGAGAGAGTCTAAGAGCTTTGCTTCTGTCCTTTGTTTACCCTCCTGGGGGTCCTCATGCTCTGATGGAGATAATTTCACATCACCTTATTCCAAATTTAGTTTGCCCCCATAGGAGACTCTTTCTTGCTCTAGTTGTGTTAATGAATCCAGTACAACTGCTTCCAAGGAAGTGGGTTAGTTGATGGAGTCACTGGAAGTCGTCACAGCTTGGTAGGCATCACAGTGACATTTTGCATTTCTGTATGTAGTTGTGTTTCCCCAGTATCGTGCATAACCACTCTTAATCTTGTTAAGTTGTGAGCAAGAAGCTTAAACTGTGTCTTGACAGAAAATGCTAAATATGGCTGGATATAAAATGGAAGCCAGACAGCCCAATTCAAATCTAAGCTCGTGACTTAGAAGTGTCTTAATATTTGCAGTTTTAGGTTGACTGCAGATGATAGTTGAGATGTACTATAACGTGGCATGTAGGAGCAAAAATCCCTGGTGCTCATTCTAGAAGCTAATACTAACAGTATTTTTGTTACAGGGTTTCTCTTTTTAACTTGTAGGAGTAGATGACGTGTAAATGCTCTTAAGCATGAATACCTTTAGCCTCCATTATATTGCAGTGCCTGAACCATGGAAGCAGCAAAGAAGCAACAGTTCCAGGTGAAGGTGTCAGTTTTATTCAGGACTGTATCAAGTCTGTAACTCTCAGATAAGCTAAGAATTAGCTCAGACAATTCAGTCAAAAGTAAGGCCAGAATAGTCCAAGAGTCCATTTCAGAATGTCATTCTTCTCATTGCTCAGTTGTTACTGGGAAGCTGCATGTAAGAAGTGGTTTCAGTGTCCAAATTCCTACTGCCAAGTAATTAGGGTTCTGAAAAGGCTGAATTTCTCGAGAAGACATGATAAGAGTGGTATTTATCCATCTGCAGTGAGAATTGGGAAGGGGAATGAGTAAACAGCCATCTAGTGTTACACTAGCTGGAGCTCTGTATAGTTTCAGTTGATACCTAGCCATTGATGCTGGCAATTCAGTGGGATCATTGCCTGGAAAAGTCAAGGATCAACAATTAATGATGTTCTGGGAATCACTGAAATGCGTCCGAACTTGTTATTAAGCAGGTTTGTATTTGCATACTGAGCAAACACTTGGTTCTCAGTAAAACTATGTAATGCTGTTCATCTGTATTAAATATTTTCATTTTTATGCATTCATGTTGTCAATATGAATTGCTAACTGTTCAGCCTCTAAACTAAAGGAGCATCTACCTTTGTGAGATATGTATGTACATGCAATATACTCAAGAAGATCTAGAGCCCTTGGATGAATTTGGTAGTTGTCACGTTGTCTCTTCTGCTGTAGTGGAAATTTCTACAATAAAGATAAAGCACCTGTGTAGAAGATGCATCTTCTCAGTCCAGGGGAATCTGAGGTTACAGAATAAATGGCCTCAACCTGTGGGTCACAGGAAAACTCCACTTCTCTGACTTCAGTGTGTACATGTTAAAATTAAACCTCCACACCCTCCTTCCATTGCCAACAGCCTGTGCTGCTCACATTTCTCCTTCTGGTATGAGAGCAAGCAGCACAACTAATTTTAGGTATCATGTTTAATATAAGCTAGAACATGTGCAGATTACTGTATTGCTGAACACAGTATAATCATCTGTAGAGGGGAAAACACTGTTTCTGCAATGTCTTTATTTGCAATGTTTGCAATTCCATGAATTGGGCAGAGTGGCAAGTTGATGTAAGTACAGTATACAACTTGAAGCATCTAGTTTGAAATATTTATTGTGCTTTTCAGTTGCATTTCTACATATTAGTTTCTGTTCCTATAGTAATATAAAGATTTTCTGTAATTATTATTTTAGGCAACAAATGAAGAGGAAGATCATACCGCAGAGGAAGATCTTACCTCAGAGGAAAGACGGAAACTAGAAAGAAAATTAAAGAAAGAGCGAAAAAAAGAAGAAAAAAAACTGATGAGAGAAGCTGGGATCTCTACTAAAAAGGAGGAGCCCAAAAAGCCATCAGGATCTGAGCTGGCTCTGGCCTATTTAACTAGGTAAGAATACTAAAGCCAGTACAGATGGTCCTAAAGAAGTAAGCTGTAAACTGTGTCAGAAATTGAGCAAGCTGAACCCAGTAATAAGACATTAAAGGAAATTCCTGTAATTAAGTGCTAAGTTAATGTTTCATCTCAGTTGATATCCTTCCGTACAGTTGTTTTAATCATTTTATTTAGATCTGTTACAACTGAAGGATTCCGAGTATGGTACAAACATTTTATAAAAAAGACAGTTCCTGTCAAGATGTTGTAACTGATACATGAATATCACTGGGTTGCTACAATTATGAAGCTCAAAGGCTTAAAAGGATTGCATTGAGTAAATTAGTTTCATTTATTTAAGGCGTTGTTTTATTCCTTTATTTTACTTATATAAGCAAGTTTCATGAAATGGATTAATAATTATGACATCTTAATGCATATCTCTGATATTTGGATATTTATAAATCAAGATGGGGTTATGCCACTATTTTCAAGTTAACAGTGCTTTGTCTTTGTATACCAAAGTGTGTAGCAAGGACAGTGAGTGATTTTTTTTTTTTTTGGATTGGAAGTAATTAATCTAGTTAGCCTACTTAGAATATTTAAAATTCCATCATAACGTGAAAACTATGGTCTAAATAAAAAGGATTAAAAAGACATTCACAATATAGAATGGATAATAAGCGGTCATGTATAAACAGGAAATTTTTTTTTTTTTTTTTTTTCCTGAATTGTAAAATGTTCCCTGTCCCTAAGAACTCCAGAACGCTGTCATGTTACAAATAGTAAGTTAATTCCAGTGCTGCATCTCTGGCCATGCTTAAAATTGAAGCATTCAGACTGCATCAATTGTTGCTTACAACTTTCAGCAGAAAGGGAGGAAATTAACTGCATTCCAGGCGAAGGACACATGCATTTTTGTTATATAACCTTCAGCATGCAGTGACAGCAAAATGACAAATATTTTGATCTGGAAAACAGCTGGAAGAGTTCAGCACCGTTTTGAACTGCAAATGGCTTGATGGTGGTGAACTGCCATCTGTGCAAACTACTCTGGTATCTGCGTTAGTAAGTGGTGGATATAGAAATAATGGTTCTCAGCTTTGGAAAGCAAAGTAGTAAGCTGTGGGTTTTTGGTTCAAATCCACTGTTATCTTTATGGAGTTTCACCTTAAGTGAGAGAATATGAAACCTACTCTTTGAAGTAATTTCCATTAACCCTTTCCAAATTATCTTGAAACAGTGGCACCTGCCTTGAAAGTCCAGTGGCTGTGTATGGCAATGGTTATCAGGAATCACCTCATCAATAGCTTATTTCAATTTCATAAGGTTAACAGGGGGGGCTGTAAGATGGTGCCAACATAACCATAGACAGTGTTCTAACCACAAATGTCATTTGACCAGCTTGTACTATTGTAGATGACTGAAAAATAGTATAATCCTCTTCTACTTCAAAAGTGTTTTTTTTTCAACCCAACAAGACTGGAAAAACACCTGGATTTAAAGTCAGGGAGGTGATACATTGTGTAGGGAGAGGAAGATAAAATCCCAGCTCTTGATCTCCATTGCAAGAATCCTGGAAACCTCAGTAGATGAGGGATTTCAGTCTATGTGTTTTTGTAGTGCTACAGGGATGAATAATAGATGGCAAGATAAGGTAATCTTGGAGATGCAAGAATTCAAAATAATTGGAAGTAAACAAAATGGTGCTGTACATTTATGTTTTACCCCACCTACAATAAAAAGCCTTATGTTAAATAGGATTGCTAAGTGAAGTGGAATCTTAATTCCCTGGCTATGTGTGAATCTCCTGTAGGACAGGTGGAACGTGAAATACTGTAGGGGTAATTAAAACTGCGATATTTAGACTATTCACATCACTGGAGCACAACTGTATAGGGCTTTAGCTTTGGAGAGAAAAATCCTTTAATTTGTTTTGATGAAGTGTCTTCTGATAAATTTTAAAATAAAGCTGATTTCTGATAAGTTTTAAAAAGCAGTGGAAGATTTTTGTTGCACATTTGGAGTTTTGAGATGCACAAAAATTTATTTTGTAGGTAACATCTATTTTTAAGAGGTGGGATCATCTTTTCTGATGGGTGGAGTGAAATAAAGAGCAATTCCTCACTAGAATTTAAGCAGGGCTATCTCTTTTAAGCAGGATGTCAGGAAGAAGTAGCAGAAATCTAATTGGAGAAAATAAAGCAGGTTGTGCTGGGTTTTGTGTGGGGGATGCTGTACTCAAAGCCCTGCTTCTGCAATAGCTTTGTTTTATTGGAGGAGGAAAAACAAAAAGGCAGAATGGAAGTCTGCGGGGCACTGGGTGACTTTCACAAAGACCTGGCTCATCCTTTTAGCCGCACTGGGTTAATGAAGAGAGCGTTTATGAGCGGCAGCAAGGCAGGCAGAATGCGGGCAGGGCCACGCTGCTAATTGGGTATTTTGCTTCCTGATGCCTTTGCAACAAACAGAGCTGCAATTAGGGTTCAGTTCAGGCTAATGCTTAACGTGGATGCGTTGGTAGCCCAGACCTGTTTCATCAGAATGAAACCAGGAGCGACACACCAAGGTTGGCACACACTGAAGTTTTGACGTTCTTCATCTCCTGGCTTGTGTTTCCTTTTCTCTCCCCTTGCATTGACCTGTGGTGAGGGAAAGGAAAAAGGGCTCTGCTTTACCTGTTTTTCTCTCATCTTTCTCTACAATGAGATAAGATTTGGCAGCTTCCCAGTACAGTTCTGTCTCAGAAATCGCAGCCTGTCGATGGAAATAGAAAAAAAGGAAGCTCTACCAACACCACGTTCTCTACTTTTACAGCTTTCCAGGGAGGGCAGAGAAAGATCTGAAGATAGAATTAAAATTAGGGCACTAAAGCGCAAAAAAAAAAGTTATGAAACTGAGAAAAGGGGGGGGAGGGGAATGTGGGATGAGGAATTAAAACCAAGTGGTACTGAACAGAAAAATGTATAAAAATCACTGGAGAGGAACTGGGAAAAGCAAAGATGAGGGAGTGGTTAAACAAATTGCGCAAACCTTTTCCTTTTGATGATATGTTATTTTTATGATAAGTGACAATTCAGGTTTAAAGCTGAGATGAAAAATTCTCTCATTTCCTTGCTTCTTTCAAAATATAGAATAGAAATTCACACTTTTGTGAGCATTGAGTGCTTTCAAGTGAAAAGATGTTGCAATTCATGGGAATGCTAATTAGACTTAATTACAACCTAACCTTCCATGGTGCTAAAATGTTGGCAGAACGTGTTTGTCTTGGCAAATTTCTTGCTCCTAGAAATGTTTCTATTCTTATATTTGGCTTAAAAGTTCATTGCTGTATGGATTTGCACATATGGTTTTATCTGTCACCCATCAAAGTAATAGGCAGATATCCGAATTAATGTCACTAGAAGTATGTGAAAGGCTGATGATGTGTTATCTGAAGTACACAGAACAGCTGATATCTCTCCCTGGGTATTGCTGTGAATTACCTAGGCCTTGAAGTATTACTGATCACTTGTTAACGTTTCAAAAATTAATCTCTGGAGTACGTTCTTATCTCTGTAATGATCTATATTATCTTAGTAATTTTGAGAACGTTTCCCAAAATTTCCTATTGAGTGGGCAAGTAGTCTAGCTTGGTTAACAGAATATTTATTTAATTGAATGCCGCAACTAAGTTGTGATACCGTTGAAACAATGTTGAACATAGGATAGCTGTTTATTTTCTGTGCTGGTGGAATGAAAAAATCTCAGATAAAATGGTATTACATGCAGTGGGGAATTTTCAAGCTGAGAATGATGCTTCTTTTCAGAGAACATATAAATGTTGGGCACTAAACTCTTGTATCTAATACGTATAATCATGTAAAGTTGATATTTATGCCATAGCTCCTGCTGGAGGAGAAGCCAGCTAGGGAAGGGCATTAATAAGTAGCTTAGTGTTTACTCAGTGACAGCATCTGGGAAGTCTGTGGTTTTTGAAGTGACCAGTAAACCAGAGTGGAGGCCTGTGCTGGATGCTAAAGGGGCAGAAATACACAAGAATCTTGAGCAAATGAGTGAGAGGAGAAAATGGCCCTGCAGGAAGTCGTGGAAGTGTGTGAGGTCCCATGCTAGGGACCTGGTAGCTATCCTGGGAGAGCTTCTGGGCAAATAAACCCAAGCTCATTAATTCTGAAAACCAGTTTCTAAATTTAATGCAAATTGAATAGGCTTGTGTCAGGTTCAGCGCATGTCTTACTGGTCCATAACACTTTTAAGCTGTTCTTCTCATAGTTTAAGCGTTGCTTTTGGTCTGATCTAGTCAGTTATGATTTCTGAGGTCTGACCGCAAATTTAGAAGAGCGGGGCAAGCTGCTTCATTAGTACCAGCCTTAATCTCTCCTAGTTTCGAACATGGCTCTCATGTTCATGTCTCACAATCAGTGGCTTAGCCTTCAGATACTAAGAGTAACAGATTCACTAGAAATCTAAGCATATATATAATATTTTTCTTCAACTGAGTTTGAGTTTGATACTTCTGGTACTTTGGTACATCTGGTACTTGAGCTTGACAGCAGTTAACATTCAGTGTCCTTCCTCCTTCCACCCTCCCGAAAAGACAGCGGTTTCATATAGGGAAGGCATCGTGGATTCTGGGAGGGAGGCACAAATTATGTGTCTTTGAGACCTTCCCTCTGGGGATATGTAAGACCACTTTATATATAAATAAGATCACTTCTTGTTTGGAAGCAGATCTGAAAAAACACTTAGCTCTGATTTTTTTCACCTTATGCTGAGATTATATCGTATTCAAATAAGTTAAAATTACGTTTCTTAATTTACAGTATAACTCGTATATAAATATATACAGCATAAATCATCTGAATGGTTAATAGCCTCAGTGCCTGGGTATCATTCTATAAATCCTTGAATGTTAAACTGCTCTAAACACTACAGGTCTTCCTCAGAGTTTCCACAAGGCTTTAGCAAATTGGTAGAAGTCTCTCTCTATCCAGACTTCTTTCTCACTTCAGTGTGACTTTGCCGTTGTCCCCTGAATGCAATTAGTAGCATACGTGATGGCTGCAAGAAGGGCCTTCATGAGCTGCTGGACTGATATAGACTGTAGCACAGAAAGCAGAAAGTCTCATTACAAACTCTCTCTACATGTTGAAGGCCAAAATTAATGAACGAGTTCCCTTTATGAAAGGGAGATGCAACATTTGCAAAAGCTCATCAATTATCTTGAATTTCACAGACTATCAGAGAACTAATCAAATTGTTAATCTCAATTAGCCAATAGCAAAAATACTCTGTGAACTTAAGAAAAGCTATTGTAATTAGAAAGGAAATTGTTGCTGAATTTCTTTTAAGAACTGCGGCTTTAAGGTGTCTTGGAAGAGTAGCTTTTCCTGCTTAGGAAGATTAGAGAAATAGTGATGGCGAATAGTTTTGCTTTAATAATTGAAGGGCTATTTTTTAAAGGTTCAGGGGCAGGCATTAACTATGGATGTAATTAATTTATTCATGCATGCTTTTGGTGATTTTTTGTCACATTCATTAATTATATAACAAACCTTATGAATCCGAACAATCAAAGGGGGGAAAATTTGCATTTGGCGCTGTTCTGCACTGGGTTTTCATATGAACTGGCTAGGCACTTCCCGCTATCTGATTTCTTGTGCCCTTTCTAACACTATAGAGATCTGAGATTTTTATTTTTCGTTCCAACTTTCTCTATTGCCTTGATTTTTAATTTCTACCAGGGTCTAACATGCCTTTAAGTGGAATTCCTCTCCTTGACCTAAATCAGTGTATCTGTAAAGCTGAATGGCAGACTGGTATTAAAAGTCCTTCAGTTCTTCCACCTTTTAAAGGAAATCTCTGTGGCAGAGAAAGTTTTATCATAACAGTAACAGTGAGTTAGGTTATCATCGTCCCATGGTCCTGAATAATTTCAATAACTCTTGGCCCTGGTAGTACCCAAAAACTCTGCAAACCAATGGAGTTGATCTTTAAGCTGTATCATGTTGGGACGTTGTTTAATTTGCGGTCTGCTAAGCCTTCAAGCCCCCCTCTTTTTTTTTTTTTGAAATCCGTTGCTCACATTTGTGACAATTCCAGCGTTGGCAGGAATGTTGGCTCTGACTATAATAAAATTTTTCCTGACTGTCACGTTTCACCTCACGTCAGCCTGGCTGCAGCAAAGTGACACACTACCCTATCAGAGTTGGATTTATAATATACATTGCCAAATGTGAGTGGTCTCATTATCATCTGATTATTCAAACTGAGCATTTAGGGTTCTGTGGGTGTCATGTTACACTCCAGTAACAGCAACACAGAGCTCTTGCCTGTTTAATCAAGATGCATGACTGCCATCTGACTTGGTGATTTTCAGGGCCTATGATACTCATTGACTTCTGAATGCGCTTTTGGTTTTGTATTTTGGTGGCAACTGAGAGGAGAGACTTCTTTGGATCCGTGCCCGTGTTTTTTCTAATCCCAGAATGATATCCACAGGGTTATTATTGGTTATTATTCAGGAGTTACTTTTAAGCATTAACTTCTTGATGGGGCAGCTCTTTTTCTCTGAGGCTTCTTGCTGCAACTGAAGATAAATTTGTTGTCTATTAAAGCTAACTGAAGCAAACAGTATTGGAAATTGCTGCTTAGCAGTAAAAGTAGTGGTGGAAAGTAAATATGAATATCCAGAATACTATCCTGGAAATGCTTCCAGATGGACACAGTTACATTTTTTTCATTTTGATTATTTCTAACAAATCCTCTCCATACTGATATATCAGTTGCTAGCATTTTGAAGAACTAGATGCTTGCAAATATTTTTGGATGCATTCTGCCATTTCTAGCTTGTTGTGTAAGCAACTCTGATTTCTAGAGACAAAACACATGATTGTTTTAAAGAATCTGAAAAGCTGGGTTTTAAGGCTTTGAGCTTACTTACAGGTAGATGTTCTTAGATGTTGCAAATACTTCTGATGCTAATTTCAAGTCATTCAGAAGTAGGAAGCACCACCCAATGCATGATATTCCCATCAAATTAGTGAATGTTTGTGATTCAGCTAAGCTTGGGAAAAGCAACCAGACTCATAAGATTTTTTTTCCCTGAAAGAAGCCTTGTAGGATTTAGTTGTAAATATTATTCTAGATGAAAACCTTTCTATCTCTTATATGGAGTAGTTTTGGAGTAGCTCTCTGATCCATTTACTTAGCACTAATGCATGGCTTAAGAGGAGAGAGCAAGGGAGGCTGGTGTCTGTGCTAAGTTTTCAGTCAGAATTGGTAGCTGTGGCATCTTACTAAATCTGCTCATTGTACTATTTAGCTTTTGTCTTTCTAAATCTTTGAATTAATTTTATGGAAAGTCAAGTACACATCTCAAAGCATGTTTCAGTAAAAGCTGAAGAGTGATGTACTTTGAAACCTTCTGTCTCTTTTCCCCCTGTTTTCAGTGTGAAGCAAAGCTGTCAAAATATTTACTTGGGCATTTGGTTCAAACAGTCTCTGGGGGAAATGCTATATTTAATTAGTATCATTAACATGAATTCTCAAATCCCTTTTGAAATAGCATCTATCATTTACAGTATCAGCTGAAAAAAACAGCTAACCATGCCCATCCATACATGTATTTTTTCTTTAAAAAAGTATCTTCTCTGTTTTCCAAGTCATAGTAATGGAATTTTGCTTTTTCATAGTACCCTTAAGGGTAATGTATACCGTATTTTGACAAAGCAGCAAAAAATACACTAATTCCTATTATCATAACAGTAGTGAGGCATTGTATTGCATCATTTTTCAGATGGCTAAATTGAACAGCAGTTGAGTTTGTGATTCACCAGTGCCCTTGCACCATCCAGAGGTCCTTTCAACCTAGTGACATGGGGGAAACTAGACATAGATTTCTTTTTATCTGAACACAGGGCATTTTCTTTAGCCCTATATTAAAGCCTGATCTCAACAGACGTGCAGGACTTTCTCAATTCCTAATTCTGGAAGAGGAGCTTGCATAGATTTTTCTTTTGGTGCTGTTTCAAGACATTCTTAGAGGCCATGAGCTGCTATACTGATTTTGGGGTCAGCAAGCAATATGTGGATTAATATTCCAAACCCTTAGGCTACTTAGAACTTGCTGTCTCCAGTGGTCTGAGTTTTACATCCATTATTTTCCCTTACTTTTCACAGCAACAGCATTGTAAAATTAACCTAGTCTTAAAGGTTTATTGTTGTTCACATTAGCAGTGGTCCTTAGGAGTATTACATGATCCGAGTAGCTTTATTCCCATCTGCCACTTGATAGAGCTAGGAACAGAAATTCCAAAGTTGGCCAGCTGCAGGTTAATGACAGGACTCTTAGTCACATATATATGATTTTCCTCTTGTATGATTTTCTCACTTCTGTGTCTCAGGCACATATCTGTGTGTCAAACAGGATTTGTGCTTCTTAGGATCTCTTGTTCTCTTAACACCTGAGGAGGCTTTCCATTTTCTCTGGATAAATGAGGGTGTCTGAGACCTTAGTTTTTATTAACAAATGTTTCAGTAGGATTTTAAGGATCCTCTCAAATCTACTCAAGTTGTCAGAACTACAGATTGTATTAGCAGTAATTAACCATTGTGCTGCAAAATGCTTCCTTGGATGGGGAAAACTGGATTACAGGTGTTAAACCTATGAGTGTAGAGGTTTAAAAAAAAAAAAAGTTCAGGTTTCTCTGACTAATTTTTTTCCTGTAAAATAACTTCTTTATTTGAAAACCTAATTAAGAAAATTTAATGCATCCTTTTTTAATGACTCATTTCCAGCAAAATAAAATTAATATAAATTAATTTTCTTAACATGTAGACATTAGTTTACATTAATATCCAGCTTTCATCTGTCCATATTATGCAAAAGGGGTTACATCTAATCAAATGATTAAGCAGATCTAATTTTTCACCTGAACTGACTTCTAGCAGCCTTGTGAGATATACTAGGGAGAGTTGGAAGCAGAAGTCTTTAGTAACTGGCCAGTCTACTTCAGCACCTAATCCTGAGAGTAACTAGGTGCTCTTGTTTCCCACCGCAGTTGTGAGTGCTTAATGCTTCAGTCGCTTTGATCTTTTCCATTTGCCTTGTGGGGAATCTTTGTGCATGACCCTTTATCCAGGTTGCAAAGAATTAAAATGACTCATTTCACATGTAAGATAGCCTTACTACAACAAACTACCTGTTGGTATTTTTTAACTATCAGCAGATTGCAGAGATTCTTTCACAGGAATAAAATATCATTGGCAGTAAATGTTTATCTTCAAGGAGTATGAAACACAGCTCTTGATCCCATTCTCTGAAGTCTCTTCACCACCACCTCTCTAAACCTCTTGCCTAGTGCTTGGCTCAGAGCCCAGGCATTTCATATTTAACTCATCTTCTGGATTTTGGAAAAGGCATTCTCTACTCACACATTTTCCTTTCAGACTGTACTCCTGAGATGGCAGAAATGCAGAAAGACAGTTTCATGTTTTTTCTTTGTCATAACATTTAAATCTAGAAGAATTAACACGCCTGCTCACTTCCTCTAACACATTTAAACTATTCATCCAAAGCCCAAATATTCAAAATACAGTGGAGAGTAGTTTTGTAGCTCTAGGAAATCATTTAGGTTAGTCAGCCAAAGCCAAAATTAAAATTTAAAATGCAGTTGGCAATGATTATTAATCAGTTGGCTCCAGGGAACTGTCAAGGCTTCCTCATCAGAGTTAGAGTAACAAGCTATATTTTTGAAATAATAAAACTGTATCATTAATAAAACTTGTCTCCTACTTCACACATTTATTAATATGGTGATGTCCAAAAAGGCATCAGTAATTACTTTTATATGAATAAGATAAAGTTGGAATGGGAGCCATCTGCAGGAAGCAGTAATTGGCAGATCAGTTTCTCTATGCATAGGTTACTCCGTCTTAGTAACACAGTGCACGTCACAGGACATCAGGAATGCAGAATCTGATACTGTCCTGAATGCCATCATTCAAGGGTGGGTTTTGCTGTGGAGTGAGAGGTACTTAAAAAAAATACCAGCTAGACTGAGAAAACCTGAGTGCGTTATCTACTGCTCTACAGCTTTATGTTGATCTTGGTATTTTTATTACTGATCGGAGGCCCGGCTGGGCTAGACACTTTCACAGGGTGCCTGCCTCACTTGGTGACTTCAGGGCTGCTTAAAATAGCACATGCATAATAACTATATAATACCAACTTTCCACTCCATATAGTAAGCAATAAATTTGTACTTCGGCATCCTGACTATCTCAAAGCAAAATCTGTCAACCAGGAGCTTCACTCTTCAAATCTTTTTCTCAATATTCAATTCTTTACCCCATCTCAAAAACTCCCTGATAGATTTTCATAGGAAGTTGCTTTCTCTTCTAGCATTTTCTTTTAGCATGACTGCTTTGAAAATCATAGTATTTTCTTGTATTTCTGGTATTTTCTTATTAAAACCCTGAAGTAATACATTTTTTTTAGTTCTTGCTAGCTTTTCTGTTACAGAGATAGGCCTTAATTAAATGAACTTTTATTATTATATTATCAAATATATGGCTTCTCATAGCAGCTTTTTTTTACCTTGTCTGATTCTCTTTTTACTGATCTTCTTAAGTCATATAGCTAAGTATAGCTGTTGCAGGGCAAACCAGCACTGCTGAAAGCTATAGGATTTTTCATCTTACCAGCAGAGCAATTTTAGGGTAAAGCACCTCTGGCTGGATAGGATACACATGAGTTGGTGTTCCTGTGGTAGATTTGCAGCCCTGAGCAATAAAATTGATTCTTCTAGATCTGGCTTGAGAGGACTTGCGTTGCTCATCCTGGTGAGCAGTAAAGCCCAGTGATTATTTGCTTGAGCTGAGACCGTCGCAGCACCTAATCTTCTTTCAGCAATATGGAGCTACAGCCTCGCAAGGAGCCCTTTCAATCTGATTACAAGCTGTGTGCTCCTAAAATCCTTCCTTTGATCAACTTGGTAGATATTTTAATCTGTCCTTCAGAAAATGCTATGTAATTCTCACTCAAGCATGTAAAGATGCTGTAGAAAGATGCTAAAGAGCTGTTAATGACTGTTATGTAGATTAAAATTCTTGAAATGGGCAACTGAAAGAGGACAAAAGATATGATGTTTCAATGCCTGGGAGCAGAGTAAACAGTTTTTAAAAGAAACTATTGTCCTTTGCTCTTAATTGTTTAACCTTATATATCTCTCTATATATAGATATATATAAATGGTGGGGTTTTTTTGTTTGTTTGTTTTTTGTTTGTTTGTTTTGCTCCTTTGGTCAGGAAGAGTCTTTAGAAGTTTAAAAACTGCTTTAAAATCTAAAAAGAGGGTGAAAATGAGCTAGTGGTTACCCCTAAGCTGAATCCTTGTACTGGCAGGAGTATTCTGTACCACAGTTGGACATTATGTGGTATAATGGTATAAGATAGAGGAGAAGAGAAATGACCCTATTTGCTTTTCCTAGGTCTGGTAGCATACCCTTCCTCTGATCATCAGAAAGCGTTCATATAAATGGATTGCTGCCAATGTTTGTAAACGATTTTACTGCAGCTGGCTTGTTCCAGGATTTTCATACAGACTATGGGGCCCTCCCTACCTCCTCATACCCCCCAGGATGTTCTTCATGGGAGGGAGGCAAAACAGTTGTTTTCAGTTTTCCTTTCCCTTACTTCTCGTCTAGCCATTGGTCTGATGAGAATTAAGTGCAAGGAAAGATGGACATCTGGAGAGGAGATGGGCTTCAACACAGCGTTGGGCTGCAGTATATTCACTGCAGGAGCAGAACAGATTGGCTCTGAAGTGCTCGTATTTCTTTTCTGCTCCTATGATAATTAAACTCTCTCCTTTCTTTTTATAAGGGTATGTGAAATAAAAAGCATATTTAGCATAGCAGGTATTAGCTTTGCTCTTTCGAGCTTACTAATGACCTTTCTATTGCTGCTGTAAAAATAGCATCATTAGTGCTAAATATATTTTTCAGATCGAAATACAGTTTTGTTGTAGACAGGCTCCTTCAGATACCAGTAATTAAATAACTGTGCTAGAAAAGGATTTTTAAAAAATTAGATTTTTTTTTCCCCAGTGGAATGCTGGTGGCAGTTGCAGATTGGTTTTGAGTTGCACTATGTACATAATACCATAGGTAAGAGATACAAGCTCTATTGATGATCTTTTGTATATGATTTTGAGCCATTGTTACAGTTTTCTGGGTCAAGTTTCCACTTAATCCGTCTCATCTGTTTATACTCTGAGTGCTTCAAGGATCTGTCTCATGTTGCTTTTGAACAGTGAAGGAGGAGGGGAATTTCTATCTTGGCTGAAGTTTCAGGATGCAAACATAATATAAAATGTTACAAATAATGGCAAGTGATAAAAGTACACATTAGAAAAGATATGCTGTGATGAGCATTTTATGTAGATGTAATCATAGTATTGCTTTAAGGCACATAAGTCCTTTGTTTTTGCTGTGTAAATACTATATAAGAAAACTCTGTGGCCCTTTTTCTTTCCTGTAGACATACATTCTGTCCTCATATCAGACATCAGGACAAACTTAGATACTAAAAATTAGCATGTTTCTTCCTTTGTGGTTGCTCCTTAAACTAAAACAAGTGTTTTTCTTCCTGTCTTTTCACAGGTCTTTAGTTGTTATCCTATGTCTAAACCAGATGAAAGAATAAATTGAAAAATTGTTTTTAAACCACAGATTCAAAATTGTTTCCAGGATAGCTGTTCTACCAAAACCGTGGCACTGATTCTAAAATCTGTTGCAAATTTTATAAAGTTTTTGTTTGTTTTTGCTGTATTCCTGGTAAAATATCTTAATGCTGCTTCATCTAGGCAAATAAGGAAAATCTTAGGAACTTAGAAAAACTGCACTGTGATGTAACAGCTTCCGCACTGGATTTGACAGTGTTGGCGCATACATTCCCAGGAATGGAAGTTGAGATGAACAGAATCATCCATAATGTGAGAAAATCATAAGCAAAAGTAAAAGATATGACCCTCTTACACCTCTGTCTTGATTAACATCAGAAGTTATTGAGTCTGATTTCAACTACAACTATTCCAGTCAAATCTTTAGAAATCTAGATAGAATATAATTTTGCATATTTTTTCCAAGTGGGAAAAATCAGCATCACGCATGCTTGAAATGAGATTCTCTGTTATCTCAAGTACAGTTTTAGGGCATGGTGCAAGCTGGCTTTCTCAGCACTCTGCATTCCCGTGTTCCTGTCAGATCCCTGAGATTAGTTGCTGGCAAAGCTGCTTTTGGTCATTGTGGATATTTGTTGTTGGCAAAGAAAGTAATTCCCAAAATCTTTCTAAAAGAAATGGATTTTAAATGCCCTGAAAGCAATAGAAGAAAGACTAAATATCCTCAATAAAAACAAACACTTGTACATTCCCTTTTAATTTTATGTGTTATGGCTGGACAAAACAATTATTATTCCTAAAGCATTATCTGCATTACAGGGCTGATATAAAATTTCCATCAGTGTTGAATCAAGCTTTTAAATACCTTTAAGGGAATTGTTGTACTTTATAGAGGAAACACCTGTTATCTACACTTTTCTGATAGGGCTCTGAGCACAGAAATGATCTGTTCTGCATGGCTTGCAGAGCTCTGAAGGAGCAAAGTGCTTAACCTGATTCCTGCAAGCCTTAGCCGAGGGGCCTCTCTTCCGCTCACGCTCTTATGTAGGACACTTAGGAGAACACGGGTGAAGATTTAAAGATGAGGTTTCACTAGAATTAATAACTAAGTGTATAAAAATGGAAAAGTATCTGGGTAAATGAGGTGTGAAGAATGTAATAATCTTTGCAGAGTGTTACAGAACACTGATTCTATTATATCCTTGCAATGTAGCTCATAATGTGGTGTAATGAGCAGATCCTTTGGTCCATTCCTCCTCACAGGATTCAGGGAAGCTTGTGAGAAAGACATGAGGGTCCTTCAGGCTAAATGACAGGAGTGGAAGTTCTGCTGTGACCTGGTCCTTAGGGCTAAAAAACCCTTTCAAATGGTGTCCTGGGTACTAATCATGGCTGGAAAAGCCAGTGCTCTGTTCCAGAGTCCGCTTTACCTTGGACAGATACCCATTCTGGAGGATGCGACCGGTTGTGCTGGACAGTAAATGGCACAGAATTGGATGGAGAACAATATTTTGGCTAAAATTGTTTACATTTAGCAGGAAATAGTGCTCTCAGGAATGTTCTTGGTCATTAGCAGTCACTTGTCTGCCTTTTTGGTTTCTTGAAACTTGTCTCTTACCTAATAATCTTTTCAGTTGATTTGTATGAGTTAAATGGCTGTTTCTCAGCATAGTTCTTGTCTACACATGGGATATTATTTAATAATTGTGGCAGCTTTATGGCGTTTTCTCCTGGGCAGTAGTCTAAACAGATACATTATTGTCTTTCTGAATCTAATTTGTAATGATAATGTTTTTCTTGTACTGTATTTCTGGAACCAATTTGACTGCTTTCCCTCCTCCTTTTTCTCCTAGAATATTTTGGGCAATGCTCTGCCCTGCATGCTGGCTGTTTTCTTCTGTGTGTCTGCTTATGCTAACATGTCTCAAAAAAGACTTTTCTGTCAATATATTGATAAGGGACATGGCTAAGCTTTTTAAGGACATATTATGCTTGTGTTGAGCAGTTGGGATGCTACAACTCAACCATGCTTTGGGAATAAATTTGCATAAGAGATTTGTGTACGATTAATGTATGGAATGGATATAACTTGCAAATGTATAAATAAATAGTGTAGCTTACAAAAACAGCAACGCGTTTTGAAGATTTTTGAGAAGAGGAACACTTTTCACAGGACAAAGTCTCAGATCTGTCATACGGCTTATGCTTTTCACATTACAAAAATTGTAATCCAAACTCTGTTGCCACACTTATTTGATGTTAAAGAATTTTAGACGTACCTTCTTGTTCCTGCTGTGCAAGTGTACAGCATTTCCTGTAATAGCTTTCATGCTCCTGTTCAGAAAGGTGAATGGTTGCTGTTAAAAGAAACCTATTTTTTAAAACTAGTAGAAGTAGCTTCCTGCAGAAATTCCAACCTCTCTCATTTGAGAGCCACGTCTCTGCTATCCAGAGAAATTGCACACGGATGAGCGTCTTCACCATAAAGTACCAGCAAGAAAGGCCCTTTTTTCCCCTGTTTACTGTAGGTTTTTCACATTGCAACCTCTGTACTGTAGGCAGTCACTGTAGGGCTGCAGGCACCAATGTCTGAATTGTGTTTCCCTGCAAGTGCAGGGAGAGAGTTGTGTGGGGTGTTTTTTGTGTGTGTGGGTTTTTTTTTTTTTTTTTTTTTTTTTTTTTTTTTTTTTTTTTTTTTTATTCTATGACTTCTGGCACTTGGCTTTGGAGCTCTTGCTTTTTGTGCAAGTGGATTTGTTTGTTTCTCCCTCTCCCCCCGCCCCAATTTTTTGCCACACAAGAGACCTACAAACCACTTTATGGGTTTATCATTGTTCATGTAAAAATATTACATATTTTGATTATGGTGTGTCTTCCCTGGTTTTTGTTATCTGGATTTAAGAAGACATTATTTTGTTTATTTTTTTTCCTTTAGGCTTTCTGCAGAGGCTGCCATGTTACCCTTCTGTACAAATGTGTGGTCATGTTCTTCCAATTTCCTTGAATTGACTGAACAATATATTTGCTGGTGCAGCCTTCACTGAATATGAGCACTCTTGTGCTTTATTAGACATAACAATGTTTAAACAATACTAATTCTCACACCCAGCTGGCTTTTCACTTGATTTCTGTCCTCTCTGTTGCTGTATAAAACAGGCTGGAATGTTACAGACATCTTGCATCCCACCCTCTGGAGACTTGTTTTTCTTCAGAGGAAAATCATATAAGCACAAAATTTGTTGTTTTTTGTTTTTCTCTCATACTTTCTGTTGGGTGTTTAAATAATATTTCAGTATTTTGACAGGCTTTTGTACACTGTAAGGTACTATTTTTTTATGCATATACCCTCAGGGGGGAAAAAAAGCTGTATTTTATGGTGAAATTTGTTAGTTTGCTCCTTCATTTATGGAACTAAATATGTTTGTCTCTTCACTTAAGTTGAAAGCAGGTGTATTTTGTTTTATCCTCATGCTATATGTAAATTTGCCATTTTAAGCCAGTTAAAATGTGTTTCATGAACAGCCAAAGAACATTTGCAGATGTTAGTCGTTTGTTTTCTGCATTCACTTGTAATAGTATTGAAGCAGCCTGAAGTTTGGAGCTGAATATTGGAATCACAATTCCAGGGAGGAGTGAGGCAGTGCAGTAAACTTCATTTAAGTTGCACCTTGAGATAAATCCAAGCCTTAAAACAAAAGTATTTGAAAAATGAAACTTCTCTGCTCTTTAGCAGTCAGCAGTTTGTTTGCTGTGGGGGAAGCTGTGTTGAGGGCTCACGCTTTATTTCCCATGTCCCAAGGTGTGTTTTAACCATTAGTGGGATGTGTGTTCTGCCATGAGTCTCTCCAGTCCTTTAGATTTCTTATGAATTTAAAATAATTGGTAAATATTAATAAAATAATTGGTAAATATTAACTTTCTTTTCCTGTGAAAGCTGGGTAGCCTTCTTTTTTTTGCTAATACATGTGTGCTCGTAACTGTTTAACCACAGTGTTAGGAAGCTCCATATAGCACATACAGAGCTGTTGGAGGACTTATATGAAATGAGTAATGAAGAATGAATCTTTTCATCAGACTATTTAGGTCATGTTTTTTTCTTTTATTGCAGCTGGTCTGAGAAACCAGAAGAATGGAAATTTCAAAAGACAAGACAAACGTGGCTGCTTTTGCACATGTATGACAAGGAGAAGGTTTGTATTAACTCTCCTTTTTCTCAATATTTGGCAGTATAAAGTTTTATGCATTAGTTATAGCTGGCCTTTATTAACCAAAAGTTGCCTTAACTATTTATCGACGTTAAATGCGAAAAGGAAAATCAGAAGCTAGAGAGGCATTGTTACTGAAAACCATTGACTTCATAACTCAGAAAACTTAGCTCAGACTTAACTTCCCTCAAATGTCTGACCTTCGTGGTATTGAGTGGAGGGTTTCAGATCATTCATTTTGTTATATAATAGAACGAACAAACCATCTAGTCGTTTGAACCATGGCTCATTTAATGATGCATATAGTTGACATTCAGTCAATTTTGGTGATTATTTTTTTGCATCTAAACATTTAAGTGTAACCATCTTTCTGACCCAAGTAATTAAGCATTTCTTAATCTGGCTACCTGACATAGTGTTACCTTTATGATTAGAAATATGTTTAGAGAACCATATAATTAAAAATAGAGCTTCATGAAGCTCTAAAATATTTGCACAGTGTAATACTTTGAAAAGATTAGTCAGGGAATACAAATCTGATTGCAGGTATGCAGATTGCGCTGTCCTTTATTTTGTTTTTTTTCTTTTAAAGTCTGTATCAACCTTTAAGAATTTACATATGCTCTTCAAAGCTACCTAGAAATTGGTTTACAACCAAAATGATTGTTTTACCTGTTTACTTCAGGTGGTTGTATTAAAGTGTCCTGGGAAATAATTAACTCTAGCATTCATTTTTAGTGGATCTGTATATCAATGCATGATTTAAATATGTATTTCTCAGCACTGAAATGAACACCTTCTAGTTTTTTTTTAAATTTACTGCGAGTGTGGTGATTTATTTATATTTCCATATTTTTTCTGCCTAATAAGGTGAGATACATTGAATATGAACCTTAAATAATGATTAACATCTGCATTTAGGTTCAGTAAAGTTAGATAAAATCTCTTCCTTCATCAGGACTGCAGTGAGGGCAGACCAGCTTCTTTGAATATGTTTTCATACCGAGATCCAGCTTCCTGTCCATTACTAAGGAAAATGTCGGATATCTGAGCATGACTACAATACAAAAGGAAACATGAGTTTCTTTCCTTCCTAAGCCACATCTTTGATCTCTTGATGTCACCTGCATGCCTACTGAAAGGCCATACTTAGACGTATATTAAGTTTCCTAAACTGATATGCCACTTTCTGTAAGAAATATGCTGAGATTCCTTAAATTTAACAGTCCTTTACAGCATTATGTTTTTTGACTCTCTTTAAAATCCATCTGCTTGTTGGCTGACAGCTACAGAGCCAAGTCTGTCTACCTACAGTGTATATACTTCAGGGTCCTATATAAAATAAACACTAGATCATTTGTTGATTTCAGAGTCGCTTGGCACAGCATCTGTAGGAAATAACTATATTAGTTGTCTTCAGCTTCTGGACTGCACCCCCGAAGCTTCACAGAATGGTACCTGCAAAGCAAGCTTGTTCTCTGTGCCAGTAGCTGTATTTGCTTCACAAAATATGTGGTCTTCTGCCAATGTGAAAATGCTTTGAGTTACGCAGTATAATTTTTAAGAGATAGATGACTTTTTCCTGTTATTTCTTGGATTTTCTTCCTTCATGGTGGCACTTAGCTGCTGAGCGTTCAGAAGCTGTCAGTAACCATTTTTGTTTTCAATACTTCCAGTTCAGTCAGGTCCAAGGTGTATTAGCTAGTTAAGATGTAAGGGAGAAAAAGAAACAAAAAAGAAAGAAGAGAAAAAGATCAAAATTATTTTCATTTCTTTTTTTAAAAAAAGAAAAGAATCCAGTAAGCATCACTTCTACTTTCCAGAGCTATGGTTAAAAGTCCTGATATGCAATTCCAAGCCTCCCCAAAATCTCATCTCAGAAGGATTGTGTTCCTTTATGGAAAATCTCACCAGGAGTCCTTGAAACTTCAGCTCTTGCAGTACTGTATTTTAAGAATTAAAATCTTGATTCCATTAACTTTTTGCTGACATTTGGAAGGAGACAAGAGCACAGCCCCTGCTATGACCCTATGGTGTATGTAAGTTAGGAGAAAATATAGTGCGCTCTTGTCTGCGTGTTATTCTTTTTATGCTCTTGGTGAAATCAACTAAATTGTTGCATTAAAGGAAGAAAAAAAAAAAAAAGAAAGAAAGAAAAAACCCAGACTTTTAAGCACTTGTGCTTGAGGATGAACACTAAATGCTTGTAGGCCTCAGGCAGCCACATGTCTGTCTGCAAATGTAATCTTCCTAAGTGTAGAGTAGGCTTTTAATGGCCCCTTTAAGCACTTTGCTTAAATGATATAATAATAACTGCAATTCTGCACAGTGAGATATGACTATATCATGAGGTCTGAGAAAAAGAAGCATAAATTAGGTAGATAATTTGGCTGGGGTATTGAATACAGAAATGTTAAACTTTAAAAAAGCCAGGACTGAGTTTTTGAGTACATGGGCACTGTCATGTTGAACTTGTTTGTGTCTGCGCATTTTTGTGTTACTGATACCAGTTGACTACGAATAGGAAGGATTTCAAAAATATAGCCATTTTCATTATGTTTCTATGTGTTTGGTGTATTATAACAACATTTCATGTATAATCAACTTCAGTATTACTATAAAATTCTTATTTTTAATATCTATATTACATGAGAGCATTCCTTGGAAGAATTAGGAGGTTTTTCCATAGCATGTAAGTTCTAAGGCTGAGTGAAGACTTTCTGTGATTTACTACTTTGTAATATCTGAGATGGATTTTGGCAGCACTGGAATGTTCTTTCTTCTTCTGCTTTGGGAATGATAGAAGTTTTGGTGATCAAAGTTATACTGCCAAATGTTGATGGAGAAGTAAGTTGTAAATTAACTATCTGTTGAAGTTCTGGCCTCTCTGAAATGTTGATAGTTTGCAGAATTGAAACAGCCCTCAATTAGCCTCCAGTCCTTTGAATACTTGCGTATGTGTTTGAATTGACTCACGTTGACAAGAGCTTTTAAAATTATGTGTGTGAAATGAAACATGGAGGAAAATATATGCCGGCTGAGATGACTTTAACATCTCCTAATTGACTGAAAATATATCCTCTTTTTTGAGTGAAATGTGCTCCCCAGATACCCAATGTAAGGTTAAAATAGGCTTTATTGTAGATCTGTTTGCTTAGCACTGTTGAAAATACACTGGCTTATGGTTTAAAGTAGGAAATAAATCATTCAAATCTTTGCTAGATTATTGCCAAGATAAATTCAATGTAATGATTATTTAAATTGTACATTGGACCAGTTAAGCTAAAATTTAACCTCTTACTAGGTAATTAGAAAGAGAAAGGTGGGGATAATGCAGTTATAGGTGACTAAAGTGCTTTTAATGTTAGACATGTTTGGTTAGGAGGGCCTATCAAGTTAATTTGATTTAAAAATTATATCCATATACCTGAATTTAATTTGTTTTTCAAATTTGCTTCTATCCTCTTGTAAAGGATTTTGTCCAACTCTCCAGCAATTGTTCGCTAGTGGTGTCTCATCTTAGCAAGCACATAATTTTGGGCGGGGGTGAGGAGGAGAATCTCAGGCTTTCTCAGATACTTCCAGCCAAATTCTTTCCTCAGACATGTGCATGTTTCTGTCACTTGAATTCAGCATGGTTTGCATACATGTACCCAAAAGTGGGATTTGGTTAGTGCTTTTTTATTTTTTCTCCCAACAATCCTTAAAGGTTTGAGATCATATGCAGGGAGTGTTTGCATTTGCTGCTCAACATTTCCACATCTGTTTAGAATTTGCTGTCAGAATCATTGCCCGTTGGAGCACATGACAGTCGTGTTCTGACGACCTGGCCCTCCCAGCAGCTTCCACGTTGGCAAGAAACCCTTGTGCTCAGTGATGGGCGCTGACAGACACAAAAGCTTTTGCTGTTCCTGTAGTAGTCTCAGGTGATCGTTTGGCAGGACTGTGGAGGAGCACTGAGAGAGAAGGTAAAACATTTTTCTTTTTTTTCCTTGAAGGTTCCAGATGAGTATTTCACCATTTTGCTGGATTATCTGCAGGGACTTAAAGGCAGTGCACGAGATGTAACCGTGCAGAAAGCTGAAGCCCTAATGAAAGAACTTGATGATTCAGATGCGGAGGATGCAAGCCTGGTGGAGAAGAGTGAGCGCATACGCCAAGTTCTGCAACTGCTGTCCTGAACGTGCCCTTCCTGGTGGAGACAAGAATAGAACATCGCATACAGATACTGAAAACTAATTGCAAAGACATTTTCATAAAGAATCTTAATACTAAATTTTCCAGGCTTTGTACCCTGTTTTTTTCCAATTAGTTATTTATCATGTGTTATGGTGATGTCAAAACAGAACCTCATCTTTGGGTCACAGACATGCCATCTTGATTAAGAGCAATTTTATTACATGTCTGTCAATTAGCTTTTTTTCTTGTTTTTTTTTTTTTATCTCTCCACACAATTACTGTTAAAGAGGAGCTTTGCAGTTTTTAATAAGACTATAGCAAGCAACCAAAAGCCAGGAAGTTCTTTAGGAATGGCAGCTTTTGCAGTGAGCACAGTGCAGTGCTAGCTCAGCCAGCTGTGATCTATCACTTTCAGCTTTAGAAGCATGTCCTTTGGATTTGGAAAAGATCATTTTCAGTCTGAACATGGGTTATATAACACAGTTTCTTATTAGTACTTTAAGTGGTGATCTGGAGATACTGTCAGCTTTGTAAGATTTCCTTTTATATTTTAAAATTTTCAAATGCTTTATGACAATTGTTTAGATATTCAGATAATGTACAGCTGAGAACAGATGAAATCTTTTGAAAGTATGTATTAAAATCATGTGATTGTACCTAAACTTACACTGTGATGAGAAGTGCTGTGCTGCAACTGCTTGTGTATAGCCTGCCAATACTATGTTTTTGTCTTTCTCTTGTAATTATTGTCCAGAAAAGTTTTTTGTTCATTTTCTTTGACATGGGGCATTTGTTTCCAATGAACATGTTCAGAATGAGACTTTCAAGACCAAGAACATTAATAACTCAAAAGTTGAATGACTGGCTTATTAAATAAGACTCGTGTTTAGACAGCATTCTTGACCTTACTCTTTAGTGTTTCTGCAAAAAAGTTCATACTTTTTTAATAAGTATATGAAATGTGTATTTTAAGAGCGACTGTCCTTGGGAATTATGACTTTAATTTGGATGGGTGGTGGAGAGAAGAGTCTATGATATACAGGCCAAATTTTTAAATCGGCAGCATTTGAGTGAACGTGACAGTCTTCACAGCCATGAAGTGCCACCAGTAGAAACAATATTCCTAGTAACACTTATGCATTCTGACTTCAAGATTATATTTTCAGCCAAACAGGATGAAAGATCCAGCATGTCCTACTCTAAAGCAGTTACTGTAATGGAGATTAACTCAGCAGTGAGCAAAATACAGCAGAAGTGGCCGGTCTGTGGCTGTGGAGCTGCCACTGGTTCTGCTGAGGGGGAAACGGTTGATGTGGGCTGCAGCACCCCTTCTCTCAGAGGGTGAATACAGTGTTCAGACTGTTTTCCAAAGAGGTGGAAGAGTTGGCGGCACAGGTATGATGCAGGAGGAAAGACGATGTGCAGAAGGGTTTGGCAGAGCATCGAGAGGAGTGCTGGGTGAGAGGGCGCCGTGAGTGGAGAGTTACCTGGGAAAAGTGAGGAGAACCGATGGCAGAAAGGTAGGAAGCCTGGGTTAGAAATGCAGACTGTCACAAAGCTTGAGTGCATTTGGGTGAAGGACCACCTTCATACTGTGGCCACCAATTTATGCTCTAAGGATGTTTCTTCCCCCATCCCCTTTTCCTTCCCCTTTTCTACCACTAGTAAGGTTACTAGTTGGAAGGATCTTTGAGGCCCAAAGCTATACAAACAGCTCCTAGTACAAAAGCTGGATAAAAGGATCTGTAATAAAAGGATGTGATGCTGATGTTAACTAGTGAAAGATCTTTGATCTTGTATTTTGTATCTGAGAACACATACTTGAGAAGAATTACTGTTATGCTAAGGAGAAGCGGATCCTGTCCAGCTCAGGAAGAAGGAATTTCTAAGGGATGAAATTTTCAAAGTTTCTTTCTGTGACTTTATGATTTCATTTGAGCTGTCATAGAAGATTCCAGTTAGATATCTTTGTATTATCTCTTAGGTATTTGGAAATTACTATTTTTGATTTGTGTTGCTCAAAAATGTGGTACTGCATTGTGCACTCAATACACATTGTAGATCAAAAGCACAAACACATTGCAATCATATTTTGGAAAAGCCGTGTAATAAGGATTGTAAAAGCAATATCCAGGCAGAAAAGATGTGAGCCTTTATTGGCAGGTTTGACATACTTGTCATGCTTTGCATTTTCTGTACCTTAGTTTCACATGCAAGTGTTGACAAAAACTGTAAAAACAGGCTTTCTAGATGAATTAAGTTCTAGATCATTAGTATTTCTTTTACAATAAATTAAGATTAAGATAGTTTATCGTAATAATATTTGGAGGAGAACAAATAGAGCCTCTCACAAGTGCAGTTAGAGCCTGCTGTGCAAGATCTTGCTCTGCTGTCTTCCTCAGCTGCAGTTCCAGCCTTCACTTCAGTGCTGCCAGTTTCTGGGTGAAGGGAAGAGTCATCAGCCTTCCAACTCTTCTGGAAAATCTGGAAGCTAAAAGCTTAAAAGGTAATAGTTGTTACAGGTGAGTTCGTGAGAGAAAGCAAGGTATGTCACCTGCCACGTGTTTGTCAGTGTATGGTACTGTCCAGGTGTCACTGGTGTCTAGAAAGTGGGTAATAGGCTTGTAAAACTTCTGCTTTATTTTACTGCTGTATATTTCTTGGGTTTCAAAGCTCCATGTGAAACATTTTAAGTATTGTCTTATTCTCGGTGGGGTAATGTAAGCAGAAAAGGACATTTAATGGCATTTTGATCTTTGCCAACCAAAAAGAGATTTTTCAGAAGTAAAAGTCATTTTTGCAACACCCGTGAAACAAAAATCATTTTAGGGACGTATGAATCATTAGGCCCATTGTACAGATGAGATTGTGAGGATGCAGATGGTTTACCCAACACAATGTGCAAATGTGATAGCATCTCTGGCAATCAAAGTCCCTCTCTTCCATATGCTGGTCACCTGGGCTGCTTCTGCTTCCTACTCAGCTTGGCATTATAATCTAGGTGTTTACATTGCATGATGAGTAAAGATAGCAAGATTTCCTCCATGATTTGTTTTAAATTCTTAAATATGTAATTACCTTCATTGGATTCCTGTAGCTGTTCTAAGCTATGCAGAAAGATGTGACCT
Organism: Nothocercus julius; assembly: GCA_013398735.1. Lineage (NCBI taxonomy): Eukaryota > Metazoa > Chordata > Aves > Tinamiformes > Tinamidae > Nothocercus > Nothocercus julius. Next base: position 1,294,556 of record VZSV01000059.1, on the reverse strand, counting down.
GTTACTTCATTCACTTTGTATTTGGTCATTCAGAAATTTTCAAATTTCATGGTGTGTGAAGCATAGGCAATCCTATGGATACAGAAGGGACAAAATCATGGCTGTGTATCCGCTTAAATCAATCTGTTGTGCTAATAAAAATTAGATCCATGGCTAGAAGAAATAGCATGTACAGACTGACAAATTATATCTTCATCATCTGCCTGCTCTAATTGTCTTCTAGCTGGGTTAATCTGCACTGTGGAGCTCTGACTAGGAGAATTCATATCCTAAGAGAATGCTGAAGTCAGGACTTCTAGGCAAAATAAAGAAGCATTAATTACTCAAAATTGCTTAAAGCTGGAGTTGTGCCTCTAATGGCAGCACTAATTACTCAAAATCTGACAATGTAGAAAGCTCTCCCTAATTGGGCTGATCTTTGCTATGGATTGTATATCTTCTAGGTTCTCTGCTGTCTGCCCACAATTTTAATTTGTTATCACCATTGTAAAATTACTGAGTAAGTGAATTCTCTCTATTTGGAAAGAATATATTGTAGTTGCTGAATGTGTAGTTTATTTCCTTTTCCACTCCTACTGCAGAATAGCTCTGCTTTTCTGTTAATTTATAAACAAGGTGACTCTTGGCACATCTCCTATCATTCAGCTAGCTTAGAAATTTACTTCTTCGAAGGTTTTTTTTGAACTCTTGGCACTGAATAAAATGAAGACACAAACATTTAAACCACATTTCTGCAAATGAAAAACAACGATAAACAAAATTTCTGAAGTCAATCAATCAGAAAATTATGAGGTATAAGAATGAGAATTATCTGTATAATCTTAGTTTTGCTCCTTCATGCATATGTAGTATGATGCAACCTTTAATTATGTCATCACATGCTGTATTTTTCATAGTGTCTTACTGATAAGTCATTCAGTGTCTTTTCTTGCAACTCTTGCATTATTCTCATGATGAAAATCCAGGTCTACAAAGTCATTATTAAAACTACAGAAGTAACTTTACTGTGTGGATTTGATCATGCAAAGATGAAATAGGTGGGAACTTTCCTATTGACTTCATTTGGCATAGGATCTGGTCATAGACATTTCATCATAAATGTTCCCTTAAAACATTTTTTAAAAGTTCTGATTCATTTATAGTCAAAATAGTGAATTTATGTTACTTAATTTAAATCTGGTTTTGCTGACGTAAAATCTTCAGTGGTTTATTCTGGTTTAGCCTTGGGTTTCCTTTTATGTCTTCCTTTCTGTATAGCTGAATGAGCCAGTTATTTCTGTCCCTGCAAATAGGGATATTAGTTGTTTACAGCGATTCCAGTCATACAAGGACACAATTAAATATTTTTGCTGTTGCAGGGCAAGCCTGTTTTAGCAGCGTTTTATAATTACATGCTATTTTAAATTCTTCATAACAATATACATAGTAAGCTAAGATGGTGTTTAAAAAAAAAATTTAAATACTTTTTTCCTACAAAAAAGGGAATACTAAATTCAATTAAACTACTGAATAAAAGGTGGGGGAGGCCACAGCACACAGTGGTTTATCTTTCTATGTCAAAACAAAGCTGAATAAGATGCTTGTGCTACTAGGAGAGTTTGGCTGGTGTTACAGACACAGAGGGAGGGACCTTAGGACAAAAACAGAAGAATAGTCATACAGTTGCACTTACTGATTTTTTTTCCTTACATGCATAAGATTTCTGGCATTCCACTATGAAACCCACAAAAACACCTACATCACAAAGTTAAATAGGTTTCAAAATCAAATACTTGAAGGTCAAGAAATACCACATATATATAAGTTGCCAGAAGAATTTTAACTACCTCTTTATGCCTCCAGCCTGGATACTGAATGAAGGGGGATTTTTTTTTTTTAAAGTATGTGATCCCATAATTAAAGAGTATTTCCATTCAGCCTTGTTTGCACATGAAGGTGAAATTTAGTTTCATATAGCTTTAAATATTCCTCTTTTTTTAAAAGAAATGGGATAGATGATTGAACTATCACATGGCCCTTTGTTGTTCCAACAATCATCTGTTCTCGTTGTGGTCCTGTGTGCATTTTATCCAGTATTCTGTGTTGTCTAGCTCAGACTGCAAGCCTCCGGACGTGTGATCTGTCACTCTCGTTTGCTTATAGCTAGTCCTAGCTGTGGCGTCGTGGAGATAATCGTCTGTTCTTGGGCTGATTTGGGCCTACAGAAGGGCTTTGAATGCTCCCGTCCTCTTCTAAGCTGTTGTGTTTCCCTCTCCAGGCCTTGGCAGCTTCATTTGGATCAGCCTGGCTTTCCTGAGCTCCATGAAATTGCCTGAGTCCAGCGCCGTGACGCTGCTTGCGGAGCTGGCCGGGAGAGCGGTGGTGTTCGGAGCGGTGGGGCTGCAGGATCCCAGCTGCTCGGGATACTCGGCACGTGGCTCAACGCCTTCCTGCGCCTTGGTGCCCGTTTCCCATGTTGGGCTGCGCAGTGCTGCAACTGGTGTATTTTATCAGCTATACTGGTGTATGTTTGTACTTTTTGTGGGTTGAATTTGATTAGTCAAACTGATTTATGAGCTATTTGAGTATATCCAAAGCTTAAGCTACAGCCATGGTGTTTCTCCAGTAGCATAGCCATATGTAAGTAGGTTTTTATGGATTTCTCAAAGATAGCGCTCTTTATAGAAGCAGAAAACTCTTGCAGGCTCCTGGGGATGACTGGACAGCACCTTAATTTACCTTGTTAAATAAAACCAGTCTTTCCATGAGCTGTCAGAAATACATGTTGACAGATAGACTAGTGACTGCAGACAGCCAAGAAACCTTGTATGGGCACCAAACATATTAGAGGGCAAGAATGACAGTAGGGAATGTAACCTCCTGAAGTTGCGTGCTTTTGGTTAAGGCAAAGTGCCACCTGGCACAAATCCTGGCTGCCATAAGGTTAAAAATAACAAATAGTATCCCTGTTACATAAGGAAATCTTTTGTCCTTGTTTAATTGGGCACTATGATACACAGAAAAGAATAAATATGTAGCTTCTCTGAACTCTTGTGGCTACTGCTTAGGACCAAAACAACTAAAAATACCATAGTTGCTTCTAAACAGAGCCTTGTATACAAGCTACTGGTATTAAATAGATGAAGTCTGTGTAAAAGGCTAATGTCTAGGCATGCTTTTAGAAGCATAAAACCAGTTCTTCATACTGGTGACACCTCAGTCGCAGGAGAAGGGATCTAATCCTCGTGTTCCTTACAAAAACCTTCAAAGTAGCTGCCTGTTCCAAGCCATCAGTAGACCCTGGGGATGGCTGCAATCCTTCAGTCCAGTTCTGCCGCTCGTAGCAGCAGAGCGGAGCAGCTCTGATGAGGCAAGTTAAATTGAAACTTCGCGGTTTATCCCAGCAGTGCATCCTGTGCTCACTCACCTCACCTGCGTGCTGTGAAGCCTGCAGATCCCTTACCAGAGAGGAAACAGCTGCTTCCTTTTCAGTTGAACTGGCAGAGTTTTCAACCCTTATTCTGGGCAGAGGAAGGCACTTGGTGCAGACCAAGAAGAATTGCATGAGAAGGACGTGTTACTTCTTGGGAGCTGTCTCGATTTCTGAAGCTGAAACTGGAAACCAGGACTCATAGAAAAGGCAAGTACTCCGGAATAGTGACATTTTCTTTCGAGACCTGCAGATCACCTTCTCCTTGTTCTGATTGTGTTCAACATGAGACACTTGGTGAGGAAACTGCAGTTGATGTTCAAGCCAAATTCTTATGTTTCTACAGAAGCTTTTCCTGAGTGAGAACAGCATAAGTGACTATCTAACTGCAGCTGGAAAGTGCAGCTCTGCTTGTGCTTGTCACCGTCTTGTACACCGTGTAGCTGTGATATCTTCTAGGTCAGTGCAACCTTTACTTAGAAACCATTATGAATGTGTTTTTGAAGCTTCCAGTATTTGCTGTAATCAGGAATATTCTTCAGCGGGTGTCCTCACAGTTCTATTTTCAATCCTGTGATTTACTCTCACTATCTCCTGTGTACCGGAGACAATCTGCTACCAACCCTTTGGTAAAAAACTCTGTTCTGGTGCTTACCCAGGCAGCTAGGACAGTAGAAGCCATCTGGGGTCCTCAAGTCCTGTGTATGTAATATTCCAAAAGAACCAAAGTATCTTTACAATTCATTCCAGCTTTCTTTCCAAGGAAGGATTTCCATCTCAATTGTCCCTGCTCCTTCATCAAGCAAATTCAGACTGTATGTTCTAGATATATATAGTGATCTTTTAGTTAAAACCGATTATGCCAGTCCAGGCCTCATTCCGGACAGCATGTGGCTTTTGGAAATAAGGGGAGAGGGCAAACAGATTATTTAAATCTTTAAACTGCCTTAGATAAATAGAAAGAAACCTCTAAATAAAAGGATGCTCTGATAAAACTTGTGAGCATCTGCCTCTTATTGGGGTACTGTAGATGTCTGAAATAAGCCTACATGCTTATATGTGGAAATAATATAGTTTGTGTAAGAAAAGCTGCAGTCAAGCTGACAATTACTTCCAGAGATTGGCTCAGTCTTAGAAAATATTCATTGGATCTCTAAAAAAAAACCCAGGGACTGCCCCTCTGTTTTCTAAATCCTTTTTGATATTGTTTCAGCTGTCTTTGGACAATGGAGGAAAAAATAAGTGACCGCAGAGAGATCCAGAGTACATCTTGACATTGTTTAATGAGAAAATACTGACTTTTGTTGAATTACCCAGTTTAACACAGAGCAGGCAGAGACTGACTTCTGTTTTAGATTTTAAGTCTTGGTCTCTGTAGAAGATGCGTCTCTGAAACGTGACAGGTGGGTGTTGGTTTATGCTCTTTCTTGCTCGAGTGTTACAGATGATTGATACTCAAAGACAAGAACGAAGGGAATGTGACAAATGCAGTTCTTTTGCAAACAGTGCGTCTTGCATATCTTTCTGCTCTACTTGTGCTGATACTCTCCTTTCCTTTTAGTAGAACTGCACTGCATACAATAGAATGTGTCTATCAGCCTTGATTTGCATCATTGCTGTGGCAGTGGGTCTTGTATACCTCATAAAACTGCTTAATAGTCAAATTAAACTTTTGACCTGCTGCAAGCCACTGATGTTTTGAATCTTCAGCAGGAGGCTTTGAAGGATGTTCTGAGGAATCCAGCGTTACTTCTGATTTAGGCAACTGAATGCAGATAATAGAGAACACGAGCTTGTACTTCAGATGTTTTATGCACAAAGGAAATTTCACTACGATGCTGAACTGCATGAATGATTATTGAAAATGGCAACTGCAATATTCATTTCTTCATATCTGAAGTCAAGTAAATTGCTAATACTTGTACTACTTGTACTTTTTTTTTTTTTTTTTTTTCCCCCCCCCACTCTGAGAACTGAAACTATTTCCAAGTCCCTCATTTGGCCATGGAACTTCCTGCTGCAAAGATTCAAAAATAAGTTACCAAGTTCTACAGCTGCTGCCCTATGAAAGAAAATGTGTTGTAACATTTCCAGGTGATTTTCTTGAATACTTGAAAATGCTAAAATAAGTCTCTCAAAGGAGGACATATATGTCAAATGTCTTATCTAGGAAATCCTGCCATTTTTCTCAGATGTGACCTTTACCTAGGTCATCTTATCTTTCTTGCAGACCAGCTAGTTCATTATAAAGGGCATCTACTTCCCTTGAAATGGATTCAAAATCCAGCTCAGTCCTTTTTATGGATCCGAGAAAGTAAAACGCTTGTAGTCCTGTTCTGATTGTCAGGATGCTAAGGCTGTAATTCAAGTCATTAGGCTTAGTATATAAAGCCCTTCATAATCTAAGTCTTAAGAATCTGAAAGGTCACTTGCTTCAAATAATCCTGAACAGTAAATGTGAAGCGTTCGTGATGACTGTTTTGATTTTAAAGTACTTCTTAAAAAAATATTTTTATGTCCCTAAACCATATGCACTTTGTTTCAGTAGGACATGCAAGCAGCTTGACTCTCACACAACATGATGCAACAGAGTTTTATTTTTAAAATATTTTAATAACTAGATTGAAGGGATAGGCAGTTTGCAAAAGGCTTTGAACATGTAGTGTTCCTGTGGAGAGATCTCTGCTGCAGATAGACTATCACCAAGGCCTCCAAAATCCTCCCCGAGAGGTGCCCATGCTGAGGCTTGTGTAACTAATGTGAGCAAAGGTGCCTTGAGCGATATAACCAGCAGGACTTTGCTCATCCCCTGATTCAGGCAGCCCTGGGCTGAGCGCTTTCCTGCAGCAGACGGGCAGCTGGCGTGGGCAGGCGCTGGGCAGAGGAGGTCTGTCCTGCAGACACCATGGCCTGTGCAAGGAACCACAGGAGTTCTGATGCCTGGCAGTGCAGGAGGGTCCCGTGCAAGGAGCGCACAAAAAGTGCGTGGTTTTGTTGGAGGAAAGGACGTGGAGCAGAACCTCCAGGTGCCGGGAGACACCTGGGGACACCTCCTCATGGGGAGGATTGCAGGTGACGTTCAGCACGAATGTTGCCATGTTGCACCAAGGGAGGCATTTCCTTACCTAGTTTCTTAACCTGTCCTCAGGAAGATGCCAGGCAGGGGAAGTAATGAATGACAGGTTATGCTTAACCCTTTTATGTGACGCTTCGAATGCCCCCTCTTGATACCTGCTACTGCTCTTCATCCGTATGTTTCTGCTGAAGGCAGAATGCCTAGTGTGAAGAGGGCTCAGTGACTTTCCTTTTTAATATATCCTTGCCTTTCAATTTGTTCAGTACTTGGAGTGATTTCATCCTCATGTAGTATTTATTGAATGATGCTCTGGATATGGTTAGTTCTGTACCCTGAAGGGCTTTCTTTTCCATTATATATTAATATGTAACTTCTATTAGCATCAAGGCATGGTGCATGCATAAAGGAGCACTGAATAGCTAAACTGTAGTTAAATACTTGTGCCTCCCTAGCTTTTCCATATAGAATGATTATTAATACTTTGTCCTTGACATGTTTCATCTGAGGATCCTGCCACAAAATGCCTAGCTCGGAAGGCCTGATCATCCCTTTATTAGAGAAGGAAAAAACAGAGGGAAAGAGATTAAAAGATTTGCCAGCAACATAGAACAATCAGTGGCTGTGCTGAAAATAGAAACCAGGCTCCTGGTTTCCATTTCCCAAATCTGGCCTCTAGACAACACTACTATATTGAAAATGTAAATGCAAATATAGAAAATAATTTCTTCTCAAACCTTCCCCACTAATATTTTATCCTTTTAACTCTTTGCCTCACAGAATAAGCTGGTAGCCTGGCACTCAGATCAAAGACTCAGTAACCAGATGGGCTGTACTTACTGAGCAGGGGGAAGGAAGCAGGACAGAACCACCAAAGCCTCACAGTGACCAGAACGCCCATGGAAGAAGGTGGGAGGAAGTTTGTGTCTATTTTGAGACAGAAAAGTATTCAGTAGCCTCAGGCTACTGTTCAAAATATTTTGATTACTGTATTTAAGGAAGCCAAAAGTGATACTGTTGTGATAGTCAGCAAGTCAACCTTTTATATTCTAGAAAATATTTCTCTTTTAATGTGCCACAGATATGAAGTTGGCAGTTTAAGAACATGCTGGCATTTTAACTGTTTGGTATTAAATTTGCAGATGATGGGGAAAATCAAACACAACTGAAGTTTGAAATACATAACCACGATGAGTTTCACAAAGGAACTGCACAGCTGCAGGGCCTCTTAATCTTTGAAGCTGGAGATGCTGGCAATGCCATTAATGGGCTCATTCCTTTGGGTTTGTCCCAGCTTTATTTCTGTTCCCATATTGTTCTTCTACACTGTAAACGGTCTTGATGATCAGAAAATAAAAATAGCATGTGGATGCACCCCAGCCAAGCAGCCAGAATAGACTGCACAAGCAAAACTGAATTCAGAAATGCTGCACTGAGTTATGGCAAAGAGTCCATGTTTAACACTTTCTAAAGAAGCAATTAGAAAGGAGTCTCCTTTTAAAGGCAAGACAGCTAATCAGCTTCAGTGTGGTCATTACAGGATCATAATGAACGTGAATTAGGGCTAAATCTGGCAAAACCACTGCTGCGTATGTCTTCGTAGGAACAGGATGTGAGATGTCACTGCACTTGCTCAGAAATCCCCTGCAGAGCTGGTGACATCAGAACATAATTCTGCACTGTGTCATCTGGACCTCTGAAAATGAAAGTCAACGTTACTGCAGCCTGTGAAGGGATTGAGCCCCATGTGGTATGTCCCAAATTACAGAATCACAGAATGTTTGAGGTTGGAAAGGGACTTTGAGAGATCATCTAGTCCGACCCCCCTCCTCAGGCAGGGGCACCTGGAGCACATGAGTCACATCGGGCCTTACTCCCTTTCCTTATGCTCAGGCCTACTCCATTTGTTTATCCTTAGGCCTATTCCTGGTGTTTACCCTCAGCCTCCCTTCCTTTCTTTACCCTGGGGTCTTACTCGCCCTTTTTACCCCCTGCTCTTAGGCAGCACAGGATCCTCTAAAATAGCTCTGGCTCAGCAGTTGGGATGGTGGGAGGCGCTGAGGTAATCCTCGTGTGGGTCTCTGCACTCTTCTGGCATCCAACTTTCACACCCTTTGATCTAGGCCTCGAGATCTGTTCAATCTCAGACTTTCCAGCCTATAAGAGGAGGTATCTGCTAGCTAATAGTTTAAACATTTTGGGTTAAGGCACTAGCAGCTGCTGTTGGAAATGCGAGAGAGATTTAAGGGTTCTTAGGTTAAGAATGCTAAACCTAGGGAGCTTTCTGAGCCAGGGAGAAGGTGGGCAGCTGTACTGCTGAACCAGGCGTGTTGTCCTGACATCCCTTCAGCCCTGGATTTATTTGTTTATGCTTTTTTAAATTTATGTGTTGTTATCCCTGGTGATGCCGTGTGCATTGCTCTGGCCAGGTTTTCCTCAGGCTGGAAGGAAAGAGGTTTCTTAGCAACCTGGGGGCGATGTATGGATCCTACGATGAGAGGATTCCCCGCTTGGATGGAGAGGATGGTGTTTCCTGGCAAGCCGGAGCCATATGGATTGGCCTGGCCAAGTCCTTAGCCAAAAACAAAGGATGACGGCTCCTGTTGAAGTTAATTCCCGCTGAAGTTAATTTTAAGCTCTTACATCAACTAATGGGAAAACCTAGCTGACGTCGGAGGGGAGGAGCGCTGAGCTCGGAGCCGATGCATCTTCACTAAATCTTCTCATCTTCTCATTGCTCCATTCAGCTGGGCTTAGGTAAGTGACATGAGAGGAGATGACCGTGTGAACCACAGCAGGAAGCTAAGGAAATGCCCTGTTCTGCAGCATTGGGGAGCTCCTTGATCTGAGGAGACCTCAGAGAGGTTGTGCTCTCGCAGGTCGCCTGCCTGACTGCAGAGCCCTGCTGTGACGGTGACGTGGGACTGACACCTGGCGGTTCCCAGGTGCGGGTGGTGCTCAGGCTCATCTGCACCGATTGGTGCAGCTTCCATCAGAATGAAGCTCGTCAAATGGTGGGACAGGACCCAGGAATTCCTTCCTAGAATGTGCTTTGAGATTATAGTGGGCTTTCCTTTGTAGAAAGGAGAGTGCTTACCAATATTTACACTGTGGTTTCAAATATTTTATTCCAACAACTCAATTTAAGTTCTCATAGCCATAAAATTGCAAAACATAATGTATACTGACTGTTTCTGTCTCTGCCTCCTAGCATCTTCTGTTTTACTAAGGCTTTGGCACTCTCAGATTCTTCTAATGACTGGGAAAACCTGTTTAGGAAAATCTTTTGTAAAGATTTTACAATCTTCATTGTTTATATTTGAAATTATGCTAGTTTTTCACTAGCAAAATTATTGCTTTTTCCCTTTCTTGATGGCTTAGCCAGAGCAAGACATTCACTGGTGAAGGCAGGAGGGGATGTGGTTTTCAGTATTTAGCTGGTAGCTTCTGAAACATGTCAGATTTTGTGAGGTTAATAACACTGTAGCTACTGATGTGCTTTAGTTTCGTGGGGTTTTTTTTTTGTTTTTTTTTTTTCCCCTCCTGATTCAAGACCTTCTGTCTGTGACCTGATTAGATTTTTACTGGCTAATGACCTACGGAGCAAATCTCTAAAGATTTATTGCCTGGTTCCTGAAGAATCACTAGAGGAGGTCAATGAAGTTGGCCAGTGCTATAATCCTTATTTTGAAACAGGCAAGCAGCTCATTCACTTGCTCCAGATTGATAACTATCCATGCTGTCAACACAATCAGATAAAACTGCTGCATTTTAACTTCAAGTTACTCATCTCATTAAAAACTAGTCTATGACCTAAAAGGGGCATCATGCTCCTTTTGGTGATCGGGCATGTCCCTTTGCGATGTGGTTTGGCCATTCAAGACGATGGTGCAGTGAAGTGCTTCACTAGCAGTAGGCAAACTCTACAATTTGCAAATCCCTAAAATTCTTCCACAGGAGAGGTATGGATTTGTCCACAACAACTATTAATAATAATAATAAAAAGGCTTGTTGAAATGGCAGTGCTGAAACAGGAGATGGACTGCAGGAGCTGAGAGAATGCAGCAAAGTTATGGGACCTTTATAAAAATAATCTACAGAGAAGCCTGTATTCCGCTTAAACCATTGAAGCATTTTAATTCTTGTCTAACAAATGTCTGGTCCATGGATCTCAACAGAAAGCCACAAACCCCTTCAAACTCGGTAAGAACTGGTGCTCCGGAGCTCTGCTCGGATATGGTGGGAAGCTCTATCACAGAGGACAGGTTTTCCTAAAGAAAAAAATTTGTGTCTTGAAGGCTGATTTCAGTCAGCAACAGTGTGACTGCAGTTTGGCTGCTACAACTTGCCTCACGGCTGTCACCGCCTGTTAACGAACTGAAGAGAAAGGTCCGAGGGAGCTGGTGCTACTTCAAAGAGCTGTACCCAGTAACATTTGAAACATAGTTTGAAAGAAAAATAAAGGGAAAAGGGCTTTTTTTATTTTTCCCCTTGGGAAGCCTGTGGTCACTTCCCGGGGCTGCCCGGCCTCAGCAACGCAGAGCCAAGCGCACGGCCGAGACCACCCAGGCGCTGCGGGTCCTGCCAGCTCCTTCGTCACTGCTCTCCCCTCACACGAGTCCGGCAGCCAGAGGGGATAAAACGGGATAAAACAGTGTTTTCCAGACTGCACCTTGAAGAGCCCAGCCTGGAATCGCTTTTTTTTTGTTTTTTTTTAATCTTAGCAAGGTTGGCTTTTGTTTGCTGTGCAGCAACACGGTGTTCGGAGGTAGCACTTTGCCTGTGATCCATGTTTGCTTTGGAAGAGTGGTCGGGCTCAGCCTCTCCCTTGACGCCAGCAGGATGGCAGTGGTGCTGGAGATGCCACCCAGAGGCCAGGGCGTTGTGGGCAGCGATCGAGGCCGTTCCTGCAGGTCTGGGGGTGGCAGTGCGGCCTCTGCGGAGGGACAGGCCCTGCATCGGGGCAGAGCTGGCCACCGATGCCACCAGGGAGCAGATATAGGGAAAGCAAAGATACTTTTTTTTTTTCACCAAGAGGGGAAAAAAGGAAGAGTAGAAGACGAAATTTTTATTCAGAAACAGAGGAGCAAAAAAATATATTTATTTTAAATATGTAGTGTTTGTAATAGTGTAGCATTAAATACGTAGTGGTTTTAGCACCAGCGAAAATGTGGGATTGAAGCTCTGTGTACTTAGAGGCCCAATAGATGGGATGAGAATGCCAGGAAATGAGAATTTAAGAAGCACAGCAAATCGTGCTCCGAAATACCCTGCAGTTGCATTTGGACGGGGGAAAGGAGCTCAGTACTGTCCTTGAGGGAATCCTGAAGCCTCGAGAAGGAGTAAAAAAAACTGAGAGCAAAAATTAAATCCTGTGTTAATTATTGCTCAAAACTGTCACAGGCTCAAAACCATCAGAGGAAGGACCTTAGTGAATCAGAGCTTCTTCATACCTGCAGGGAGAGACTATGATGTGGCTGCATGTGGCAGGGACTCTCTTTCCCAACTACAAAATCCGTGACTGTTTTGAGGCCAACATACTGTTTTAGAGCATCTCTGTGCTTCTTTCTGAATTCTCCTGAGTCTTGGGAAATCACCCTGCCCTTAAGTGACTGTAAAGGTTTGATTTTTCAAAAGGATCATTGATTCCTGGATAAAGATTAATACTCATTTTAATATTTAACTTAAATCGTTATGTGAAAATGTTTTTTTCGCACTGCCGAGGGAGATGCTCTGATCTTTGCCCAGATTGGCCTCTTTCACGAGTTGCTTCACCCAGCAGGTAATAAGTAACTTTTCCTCCTGCACAGAGTGCGGGGAGAGGGTTCGTGTCTGGGTGGTTTTAAGTGTGAAAAGATGCAGATTCTCCTACTGTTTCCTGCTCAGCCTTCTTTCTGCCTGCAGCCTAAAACACCTTTCTGAAATGACTGCAGGGAAAGGGCAGGAGCCGGGCTGGCCCTCTGGGAGGGGGACAGCCCCCGAATGCAGCAACAACGGCCACATTCACAGCGCTGCCCATGCCGGGCAGAGCGGTGCTCCGCAGGGTCCTTGAGACGCTTGCTCAAAGCCACATAGAAAGTCATTGTCCGAGCAAGGACAGCAGCGCGGATAGCCAGACTCCCAGGCTCCTGCTCTCACCACAAGAAAATGTTGTTTGCAACACAAGTGGGTTTGTATTGGAGGGACTGTTCCAAGGCAGTTTTTCCAAGGTTTGAAGCAGGAAAGGGTGCAAACCGAGATGCTGTTCTGCCCAGTCACTGTCCTGCCTGCCTTGTGGGGCAGGCTCCTGATTTGAATGCGAGTTGCAGCTCTTGTAAATACGGAGCTTGCTCCGCTTGGAACAGTCCCGGTGTGTCCTGAAGGCCAACCCTATAATATCACAGGAAGGACTACAAAATCCTTGTGACATAGAAGGGCTCAAAAGACACATTATACACTCTTCTCCCACCTACAGGACTGTTGCACAGCTTGTGAGATTGGAGTAGTTTTACAAATGTAATGTGTGTTTTTTATAATAGCTCTGACAGGTCTGACTCTGTTAGAAGCTGCCAGTAAGCAGTTGGACAGCAGATATTTTACAAGGCCTTCCACATATATATTGATTTAATAATATACCTCTCTAATGCACAATATTTCTTATTGCTTCTGTCATGTAAAGAGCGAAAGTGGAACCGCTAACACAATGCTGCAAGCAGGAGGAAATATTCCTCACTGTAAGACTCAATGATTTAAAAAAAAAAAAAAAAAAAAAAAAAAAAAAAGGGAGGAAGGCACAAAACTGAATTGTGACTCTGGAGTCTACAGCAGAGAATTAGCTATTAGCTTTTCACCACCTCTGATGGGGAAAAAGCACAGGGAGATCAGCAAGTCTGCATTTATACAAGCTTTCCATAATGTAGCCAGCAGCAAGGAAGAGTAAGGAGTGTAAAAGTTTCCTCTTAGATGTTTTCCACCAGACTGGCAAATCATTCAAGCCCGGCAGCTCAAGGAGTTTACATTTCTGATAGTAATAGTCAATGTGTTGGAAGAGCATAGAGATAACAGGGCACTTTTTGTTTGTGAAGTCTGAGCATCTCTCTGGCCCTTCACTGGGAGAACACACAAGGACTCGAGCGTGGAAGAGGTTGTCCGCTCGGATTGACCTGGAGCGGATATCTGCATTGGCCAGACCGGCTGCTTCCATGCGAAACGTGAGTAATGCATGAAGGGCTGTTTGGGGTTAGTATTTGTAAATTCAGGGTGAAATGAATAGTTAGACAGAAAGGAATGGATGTGAGGGAGGGATGACGAAGAAATGTTAAGAGAGATTTTGTGATCAGTGTTTAATAATAAAGCAGATATGGGATTCAGAGGTGCTGAGTAAATTATTGCAGGCAGAAGAATCTGAGCTCAGCTTTGGGAATAAGGGAGATCTGTCCTGTCCCACTGTCGGGGGCACCGGCAAGACACTACCACCACTAGCAGTGTTTGGACTTTGCCTTCTGCACATGTAATGCCCAGATTTTCTGGAGAGCTGGGGGAGGAGTGAAGGGTTATGCAAAGCTGAACAAAAGCCCTCTTATCAGTTACTCTAAATAAATATAGCAGGAGTCTTCTAAAACACCTCTCTCAGTAGTTTGACTGAAAGGCAGGCTCCACCAAAATATGGCTGCCTTCCTGTCCCTCTTTATTTGTGGGTTGTGCGCATTGCTTTTATTAGCTGCACTCTACGTTTCAAAGGGTTTGAGACAGTCATCTTTGAATTTGCCTCCTGGACCATTTCCTCTTCCGGTGATTGGTAACTTGCATTTGCTGGATATCCGAAGGCAAGATAAGTCATTAATGAAGGTAAGGAACAAGTATCCCTTGTTATCAGTGTATTCAAGAATAGCACTGGCCGTTTAAAACTCTATCACCAGGAGCTGTTCTAATTGTTCAGTGCTAAATGCAATTTAAAAAAAAACAGTAGCTTTTTAAAGGTTTAAATTGTCTAAGGAAACTGCTAAGTCTCAACTCTGGAAAGACTGATATTAAGCATAAGTAGTTCTTGTGTGAGACATTGTGCACATTGAAAAATATTTGTTTGCGTTACTCCAGACCTGTGAACCTAAACTCTGTCACTTCTTGTGTTGTGAAATACTTGAATATATTTGTGCCCATGTAACTGAATTGAAAGATGAATGCTTAATTATGCTTGCCAAAAAATCTCATATTTGTTATTCATGTGCCAGTTTTTCATGAAAACACTCTTTAATGTAGCATGCTTCAGACAAGAGAGGTAAGACAAATCATTTGAAAAGGCAAATGACTTGAAATTATGTAAGACAAGTTTCTGCACAGGAATTGCAAGCGCCTTGTGTCTGCAGTCCAGAAAGAGGAGGAAATTTCAACCAGTTTATTCTTTCAGAGCTGAAATGCAGGACAGTGGATGTTCCACGTGTCAGGACAACAGGGTGTGATTGATCAGGATTGATCACCTAACTCCGTGTTCTAGGTTGGCAGCAGACCTCCAACCTGCTGATGCTATTTCTTGTAAAAGGAGTTGGCTTCCTGCGCTGTTGTCATCTCCATGGCATGTGAGGGTTGTCCAGAATGCCTATGCGGATGTGTCCTCATCCCTGTTCTTGTTCCACCATCCAGCCCTCCGGAACTGGGAAGCAATGGCTGGACTGCGTTTCCTTTCAGCCAAGTCCAGGAAATCTGCAGAGGAGGATAGGAGTGGGATTGAGTTGGTGCATGGAAGAGTTGGAAGAGTGAGCAAAGAGAGGTTGGAAAGAAGGGGATATGAGGACCCAGGAGCGTGGCAGTAGCAGCTTAGTGGAATATGGACATAGGGAAAGATGTAGGTATTAGGCAGAATGATTGGGCATCGGCCGTGTGTGACTTTCCCAAAGAATCGGCCAACTGGGAAAGGAACCTGCTGCCAAGCAGACATGGCTGTGACTGCTCTGCCCCGACTGGCACTGACGTAAAGAACTGCAAAGGGCAGAGGACAGGGTTCACCTGGACTGCAGCGATGGGCAGGATGAGGACAAGTTTGATGTGAAGATGCCAGAATGGGCAGGCAGAGATGTGTAACAGGACGTTGCAGTTGGGATAGAGGAGCAATAGAGGTGACAACAGAGGCCAAGAACATGACAGACAAGCTGGTAGCACTGGGGCTGTCTGCGGAGGAAAGCAATTTCTGAGTTGGTAAAGCAGAGTCTTTAGCAGTTGCTGACCCTGTACAAGCAGCACCCTGGAAATGATTGCGGCTCCTGGGCCAAGGGCTGTTCCTCGGGGAGTGGCTGCAGTGCCGGGCGCTGTGGCAGCTCCTGTTCTTCCACTGCTGTCCCAGCGTTGTGCTGTGCTGTAGCTGCCCTTCCCGCGCTCACGGGCAGACGTTCCCCTTGCAGGCAGGTCCACGTAATATATTTTGTGTTGGCCTTGTGCAATTGTAGTAATGACTTGACAGCTGACTTGCCAGAAGGCTTTTAAGGTATTGGTGAATGAATTACATGAAATAGGAAATCCTCCCTAAAAGGAGAATCCTTAAAGGACTTCATCATGAAAGTTGCACAGTACTTGTTGCAGCAACTGAAACATTATTTTGAGTAAATGGCTGAACACAGAGTCACAGAAGCAGAGAATATCTGAGGTTGGAACTTGAGAGTTGATCCAGTCCAACCTCCCTGCTCAAGCAGGTCACTTAAAGCAGGCTTCCTAGAGCAGAACTGTGTCCAAAGGGCTTTCGAATATCTCCAAAGAAGGAGACTCCACAATCTTCCTAGGCAATCTGGGTCAGTGCTCAGTCACCCTTGCAGTAAAAATGTTTTCCCTTCTGTTGAGATGGAACTTTCAGTCTTTCAGTTTGTGCTTGTTACTTCTCATCCCATCACTGGGCACCACTTAAAGGAAACAGGCTCTGACTTTTTTACGCTCTCCCTTCATATATTTATATGTATTTGTAAGACCCACCCCCTGTGCACCTTTCCAGGCTCATGTTCAACTTGCCATCCTCTAGGACACGCAGGTCCTTCTCCACAGAGCTGCTTTCCAGCAGGTCAGTTCCCAGCCTGTGCTGGTGCATGGGGTTATTCCTCCCAAGATGCAGGACTTGCCTTTTCTGGAACTTCATGAGGTTCCTCTCTGCTTTGATATATCCATTCTAGGTGAGTCATGTTATACATCTTTGCATTAATTGCTGTAATAAATAAGGATGCCTTGGTTCTTTCATCCTCTTGTGGTCCTCTGTAGCATTGCAACCTGACAGGTCAGCACTTGATCCACTGCTGCCTGGTCGATCTTCGTAATGCTTTTGTGCTATTGTTAGTATCATAAGTGTCATGTTATGTTCTGCCTGTTTTAATCTCCTGGACCAAACTGTGCGAGTACAATCGACTTGGACTAGGAGTGTGATTATTAAAACTGTTGGACTAAGTAGACCAGAGTTCATTGCTCTGATTTCTGTTTCGAGTGGCTCAAGGCTTAAACTTTGGCAGCCTTCCAACCCTCCTGACCGCAGAACAAGGAGTGAAGGCAATTCTTTAACTGCTGCAGCAGGATGCACTGCTTCCACTGATGAATTCCTCGTTGTGTTTTTTTTTCTGTCTTCCCAGATTTCAGAGAAATATGGCCCTGTGTTCACTGTCCATTTGGGGTTCCAGCGGACCGTGGTGCTGACAGGATATGAAGCAGTAAAAGAAGCTCTTCTGAACACTGCTGACGTGTTTGCAGACAGACCAGCTATACCCATATTCTATCACATCCAGCATGGAAATGGTATGAGCAGTTTATGAAGATGAGGACGTGTTTACTATGCTGTTCTCAAATGCTTTCTTGGAATTACAGCAGTACTTAAGAGTCTTTTTTTTTTCTTTTTCTTTTTTTTTTTTTGTTTTTTTTTAGAGAGAAATGCCCTGGCATTTTGTTGTTGTTGTTTTAGAGATCACATTTTGAGGATTTTTTGCAATAGAGGGTGAAAGTTATTTTTTTCACATGAAAGCTGTGGTTCTTATGCAATCTCTTTGCTGCAGTAACTGGGAGTTCAGACAAAGACAGGATCATGCATGAGTCATGATAAAGACTGCAAGAACTGGCAAGAGTGCAATAGCATGGGCTGTTCATACCTCAAACAATTACTTCTGTAAACAGATTTTTGGCATGCTTCTGAACTGCATGTTAAAAAGTAACATATTGCCCAAGACTAGACATTGAAAAACAATGAGGGGACTAATCCAAGGCTGAAAGGAAAAGATCTGATGACCTAATATGTATAGAATGTGTACTGCATGTTGGTCTTTTTCTTCTCATTTTATAATAGCGAGGCCCAGTGTGAGGAAGGGTACCCTATGCTACTTTCCTAAGTAGCGTATGAAGACATAGATTATGTTCTGTCCTTGAAGCCTTCCTAGGAAAGGAGGACTTCTGAATTAAACCCAAACAACTCTGTGTCCTCCTGGCTGAGTGTTTCCAACTGTGCTATTGGGGACAGACCAGCATAGCATAGCACTAAAAAGTAATGCTTGAAAATTCTCACCACATTTCAGCTTCTCGCAGCTCCTCCGTGGGAGGAAAGATGCCTCCCCATGGCCCATTTCTTGTCTTCCTGCACAGCAAAAAGTTCATCCTCTAAAAGACCAGCTGCTAAGTGAAGTGGTTTGTGTTTGTGATATGGACAAAACAGTGTCATCTGCTCCTAGCCTCTGAAACAGCTGGGTTGTTTTTTTAGGGGAAAAAACAACTCAGACTGAGACAAATACCATATAAAGTGCATTTTACTGTGTATGGCTGCAAGGCTTATCTAGAAACATGTGAAACACAGAGCTTTGGTGTGAACAGTGATTGATCTTTTAAACGATCGGCTTTTGAACCTACCTGGGCATGTCCCTGCCTCGCTCAGCCCTGCAGCGAGCACTCCAGTCCTCTCCAAGCAGGCTTTTCCAGGGAGCGTTGTCCGGAAAATCTCTGTGCTTCCCAGCTGTGTTTTCAGTGTTTCTTCGAAAATCCCACAGCGCCTTGGTAAACGCAACATGCGATTCCTCCATAGGTGTGTTCTTTTCTTCTCAAGAGCTCTGGAAAACAACACGCAGGTTCACCATGGCAACCATGCGGGATCTTGGCATGGGAAAACGACTCGGAGAGGAAATGATTCAGGAAGAGCTTCGCTTTCTTGTCGACCTGATCCAGTCGTTCAAAGGTGAGCTGGAGATTTGGCGATGAAGCATCAGTTCTTTTACGTTGCTTTACAGAGCCAGCGTAAAGACATCTGGTTGCTCCAGAAATGACAAATACATTTTGTTCAATTTTAGGTGAACCTTTCAGATTACGATTTTTGAATACAGCCCCCACCAACATCACTTTTGCTATACTCTTTGGGAGAAGATTTGATTATAAAGATCCGACATTTGTCACTCTCTTGAGACTCATAGATGAAGTCATGCTCCTTCTTGGCTCTCCATTCTTGCATGTAAGTTGCCCGCTATGCTGAAATGCTCCAGTATCTTGTCTGAGTTGGTTGGTCAAGCAGATTTCTATTGCTGGAGAGTTTTTGAGAATCTTGAGGGCATTGAAACTTAAGATACTTTGCTCTGGGTTTTTCCTCCTTTATGAAATCCTGTTGGATAAACTACAGTGGACAAAGAAAGTCCAGCATGACACAGTAGTGCTAGAATGAACGTGTGAATGTGACCTTGCCAGCAGAAAGCAGGAGCCCAAGAGCATCAGTGGAATTCCACACTATAGATTCTCACCTTTACATATCAATTTTTAGTGACTTTATCTAGCAAACTTTGTAGTTTAAGGTAAATTGTTGTCCCCCATGAGGAAACAGACCCTAATGCAGGACAGCTCTGGAATTTGGGCAACCTTCTTCAACATTTCATAGTAACTGTGGGAAGAAAAAAAAAAAAAAAAAACACTGATGTGTGTCTCGAAAATGTTTGTCACATTTTTCCAGAGAATTCAGAGGGATTCTAGTTATGTTTTATCGTTGTTTGGTCAATGTTTTTCCAGCTTGTTGACAAGGTACCAGTAGTACCTAGAACAACCACCCAGAAAAAAGCAACTCCCACTCCCAAATATTTGTAGTCCAAAAGATCTCAGATGGAAGGGACAGGGTCATCTCTTGGAGAGAATGACTAGGGTTTCTTTCTTTTAAAACACACCAGTGATAAGACTATTCAAATATTGCCTTTCCGTGTGCACGTACCACTGGAAATAACCTGGCCTGTGTCAGTTAGTCTGCTCAATGCTGCATGACTGTCCCAGAATTAACTGCACCAGTTGTTGTTGAGGCAAGTCTGTGTGTATTTAGGAGTTAGAAGGGTTTGTTATTTTGGTCTCTTGATCCTTTTCAAGAAGCTAGTGAAGTTAGAGAGGAGGGATTGTAGACATGATTGCACTGGTGGCTGTCACCATGGCATTAAATCAACTGTAAAGTGAGGCCACACTCGCTAAACAGAGCAACACAAAAAGTGCACCCAACTACCTGGGGTAGTTCAGCAAACAGCTCTTAAGCTTAATCCTCCGTCACAAGGACAAGACTATTAGTTACTTAAGATAATATCAAAAAACATCATTTAAAAAAAAAGATACTGATGAATTTATCGCCAGTATGAGAATTACTTACAAGAACAAAAATGTATAACATCCTTTTTTTTTTTTTAAAGCAGGCTTAGATTTTGCAGAAAACGGCAAAAAATATAAACAATTAGCACAAGGTAAAGCATGAGACTTGTTGTTTTTGTTCTGCAGCTGGTTTATTTATAACATTGAGAAATGGTGTAAGTAACCCCTCCGCACATAAGGCGAAACTGTTTATTGTGCTGTGAAATTTAATGGTGCTGAGAACTGAGTGTAATTGATTTATAATTCATGTGAATGTTAAAAATGATGATCTAACAACTTTAAAACATAAGTATTTTGGCTTACTAAACGTTTGGGATTTGGGGGATAAAGCAGAATGCTTTATCTTTTTGCTTTATTACCTCTTTAAAAATGTAATTTCATTGTTTCACCAGTTTACTATCACTTTCCCTTAATTGTATTTTTTAATTCATGTTTATAGGCTATGTCTAGACAAGCCTGATAGACTCATTTATTTCTGTAGAGATTTTTTAATAGGAGGAGACATTTTATATACTAAATTTTTTTAGTTACCAAAAAATGAGAGACTCCAATAACATGTCATTTGGTTATGCACCTAAATAGTTTCTCCCTTATTATACTTAAGTTTTACAACATAATGAGTGTTTATTTTTGTTTTAATCTTGTTGTGTGTATTTTTTCCCTTTTTAGTTATTTAATTTCTACCCATTCCTTGGATTTCTCTTCAAACCTCACAAGATGATACTGAAAAAAGTGGAAGAGGTGTGTGTGATCTTAAATAAACGCATCAAGGAGAGCAAAAAAAACATGAATGGAAACAACTTGACGAGCTACATTGATGCATTAGTATTCAAACAGCAAGAGGTATTTAAGCAATATATTGACTCCTAGTGTGATATCATATGTAGAGACACTCGAGGTTGCTTGCCTAATGACCACGCTCTACTGAGGTCTGCATGGAGATGTTTATGTTTGGGATAAACATTCTCTTATTGTAAGACAGATTTGGTAAATGTTCTCTTATTGTAAAACAGATTTTTAATCCTTTTTAAATACTGGGTACTGCAGGAAAGGCAAGAAAGAACTCACTAGATTATAGAGCATGGAAATGTAAAGCATGTCCTCAGGTGTCAGCTATGGTCCCTTCCTTACTGAGGAAGGCATCATACTCACAAACGCCGCGTCAGTATCGCATGAATCGTTCTCTACCCTCCACTCCCCACATGTGACACTGCCCCTGTGGCACCAAGCGAGGCACATCTCATGTCTTCTCAGGCTTCTCAGGATCCACAGACATAGACTGGAAATGCTGAGTGTATTAGGTCAAAGAGTTTATCAAAATATATATATATATATATATNTATATAAATATATATATATTTGGCAAAATCTTGAATGCCAAAATATCTCTACTGAAACTGAAGCATTTCTATGCTGAAATATTAATGCAGTGCATTGTGTAATTCACTTGCTTCCCACTCCAGCGCCTCTGAAGACTAAGTTACCCCCTAGGATGGTATTTCCTATGAGGTTTTGCAGGGTGCATCCCCTATGGATGAGAGGCATTTTATTATGACAATCATCTCTAAAAAGAAGTGTCAAAAACTAACAAGTAGATGTGTCTTGGACTGTTTGCAGAAGTATTCACATATATAAGGGTGGATGTTGAAGGGGGTTCCCAGAGAAAATGTGGATTTCCAGCACTTTTCTGCATTGTATGATCCTGGGTTTGAGAGGCCGCAAAGAAAGCTTATTCTAGTTGTACCTTTTTCTTTTATTTCTCCAAAGGAGAAACATAAAAGCAATACCTCCTTTTATGATGCAAATGTACTGGCCTCTGCACTTGATCTGCTCATGGCTGGCACTGAGACAACATCCACAACATTACAATGGGCCATCCTGCTGATGATGAAGTACCCCGAGATTCAAAGTAAGACACCTTTTTGGTCTTGCTTTTCATACAGAGAGCACAGTCTGAGCAATTTATGCTGCCACTGAGGACCAAAGGATCCACTGGGTTGTTCTCATCTCTGCTTCCAGGGGCTGTGTCACCTCCTGCCATGCCTCTCTTCATTGCCCTGGGTCATCTGCCAGCAGTCAGCATGGGTTGGGGTTTGGAAAGTGCTTTGCCACTGAGGAGAACTCAGATTATGTCTTTTCCCTGTAGGAAAAGTGCATGCAGAGATTGAGCAAGTTCTTGGCCCTGGTTGTTTGCCTACCTTTGAGGACCGCAAAAACATGCCATTTACCAACGCAGTGATCCATGAAGTGCAGAGATTTGTCACTCTCCTGCCACATGTTCCACGGTGCACCTCTACTGACACTTACTTTAAAGGCTACTTCATCCCTAAGGTATGTGCTTAGGTGCTGCTCTAAAGGCTGAGAGTGGGGTGGTCCCCATGCAGCACGTGGTGATCTACAGCAGGAAATGTCCCCGGGAGAGGAGGAGCTGAGACGCAGGGCTCTTGACGGGAAAGCAGCAGGGCCCTACTTCCCTGCCTGCTAGTGTCCAGGGTCACTTCATGGTTATACACCCAGCTTCCCGTTTCCTGTAATTTCACTTTTCTCATCCAGTCCTCATAACTTGGAATCTTCCTTATTCTTTTAATTCCCTCCCTTGGTATTCATGGCCCTATAAAACTGTGTTGACTTTGGAGTATCGCAGCATTGTCTCATTGACTGAGGCTAGCAGAGAGTTTGACCAGGGAGGAAGCCTAGCTTACCTTTCCCTTTTGCTTCGTAACTTGTAATAATGCTTATCAGCGTGCCCTAGTTAACATACTAGGTAGTAAATCTAGCACAGTGGGTATCCCTATTAAGGGTCTTTTGGTCACAT
Source organism: Nothocercus julius (assembly GCA_013398735.1). Lineage (NCBI taxonomy): Eukaryota > Metazoa > Chordata > Aves > Tinamiformes > Tinamidae > Nothocercus > Nothocercus julius. Next base: position 1,271,672 of record VZSV01000059.1, on the reverse strand, counting down.
AGAAGTTCAGAAATCAGTTTTTGAGTGGTAGAGGCTGTTTTGCAGACATAGCTCAAAGAGAGGTGAGATTTATGAGGTTGAATGGGCAAAGCCAGATGTTTGCTACATCTACTGGCTAAAGCTGAAAGTGGTTATGCTGCAGGGAACAACAGTGATTCCTCTGCTCACCTCGGTGCTGCTGGATAAAACGCAATGGGAGACACCAGATGAATTCAACCCTAACCATTTCCTTGATGTGGATGGGAACTTCGTGAAGAAAAAAGCTTTTCTGCCCTTCTCCACAGGTAATGACAGTGTTTGATCTTGCACAGAGTTCAGCGTTCTCAGTGCCACTCAGAAGACAGTAGTCAAGGGACAGGATGAGAGTCTCTGCTAGGAACAGCACACAGGGTAGTTGTGGTGATATCTCAGAAATACCTGCCCTGGGTTCAGCCTCTCAGCCCACACACAGAGGCGCACTGGGCCCTGCTCTATTGTTTAAAGACACCACTGGGAACTCCAAAAGGTTCAACGCCTTCAAGCAAGAGTCTGCTTTGCCTTGGGAAGGCTGATTTCCAGGTTCAGTTCCCAGATAAAGTCAGAGCCTGCAAGAAATTGCACAGCCCTCTTCGAATGTGTGTTGGAGACAGTGGTGATGCGTGCTGAATACCAGCCTTGCTCTTTTGCATTTCTGCCTATACTGCCCCTCTCTCCCACTACTCTTACCAAGTAGCAGAGCAGAGCTGTTGAGCTGAGCCAGAGCTTACCTCATCATGCTACAAATGGCCGTGCTTTTGGCATTGCAGGGAGGAGAAACTGCATCGGAGAAAGCCTTGCCACGGTGGAGCTCTTCATCTTCTTCACAGGCTTGATGCAGAAATTTACCTTTAAACCCCCACCTGGAGTCAAAGAATCTGAGCTGGACACAACTGCAGAGGCTGGATTCACCATGAGACCTCATCCACAGTGTGCTTGTGCTGTGCTCTGGGAATAAACTCAAGGCTCTAAACCAAGAAAAATCCATGCAATCCATGCAAAGCACAGAGTACAACAGATGCACAAAGCAGAAACCAGATCCCTATGCAGTAGAAACAATTGGTGTCTTCTTACTCAAAGACTTGCAAATGCTTAAAATAATGTTATTTTTCTAAGAAACTGAGGAGATCCAACGAGTAAAATTACCTGGAAAATTCCAGCCACATATGTGACCGAAAATTGCAGGACAGTCACTGCTTTCCTTTACACATTAAATACATGACGTAAGAACTTACGCGAGTTCTGAGTGTCTGGAGGAGAATGTTTCTTGGTAGTGTGTTATTTCTGCATTTGGGGAGCAGTATGAGGTACATCTTATCTCATACCTCTGTATGTATCTCATCCCCATATCCCAGCTCTTTTCCCATTGCCGGATGGGGATTCCCAGCTAACATACTGTTTCCAGATTCCTCCTCTTTCTCTGTGCTATGGATGTTCCTGTACTACCTTGCAGGCTTCCAGGTACTGAATCTTGCACTTTTTAGGTTCCTCTTCCTCTGAGGGATCTCAGCAAAGTTTCTTGGGACTCTCCAGCCTTTTCTGGGCACTGATTCTGCTGCTCCTGCACTGATATAGGACTTAACAAATCTCTGAGAAATCACAACCCCTGTCTGCTACCTCTTTCCAAAGGTAGCTCAGATGCGTAAGCACAAGCTCCTTTCAGACTGCCAGGTTTGGACAAACAGGGGTGCAAACACTGCAAAGATGCTTCTAAAATGTTCTTTCCTTAAGTGTCACAGAAGGCGAAAATCCAGGCAGAGAGGGAGAAAACTCATGCATCTCCCTTTGCCTTTCTTTTGTGAAATTTGTTGGGATCCTGCCTTACATTATTATCTCTTCTCCTGAAAGTACTAGAGCTGGAACTTCACCTCATCCTCTCATCAATGGAGGCAATCGGACACTTCCCAGCAGCTGGCTTCTTCCTTGGTCTGAAATGCTGACTGGAGGCCACAAGGATCTCCTAAGTCTCCAGTGGGAGCCGAGTTGAACCGTTGTCCCACATTGTTTGATCTTGTAAACCCATGGGAGAGAACGAGGTGGATGGAAATTCCCATATGCTCCAGGAGGGGAAGGGGAAGACTCCTCCTGTTCCCAGCACACCACCTGATTCTTCCAGATTGATGATAAGTGTATAATATGATAAATGTGTATGTATATGGTATATGTCTGGTAACAGACAGGTGAACCTGTCTGAGCGAGGGGTTCACAGAGCCTCAAGGCTTAACTCTGCTCTCCTCTGCCTGGATGGCAGGGTGTTTTACCCCAGTAAGGACTGCAGGGCTGGGCTGTCTGGCACTCAAAGGGACTGTGGTGCCATCTCGTGGCAAAAGGGAAATAGAAACAATAATTCTGCCCGATGGTTAATGTGCAGAGGGGTTTCAAATATAAGATAGCCCTCAATTTACGGATCTCTACAGCTGCTGCAATGCTTGCAGTCGAGCACTGCCTCTCTGAGAGCACCGCTGCTGCTTGTGCAGCACTGGGGTGCCAGGCTGGGCTTGGGCAGGCGCTGATCACGGGCGCGCACTGCCAGCCGTGCTGGCAACGCTGTGAGACGGAGTAGCTCGTATCTGCAAAAATCAACCCACCTGTTCCGCCCCTGGACCTCTGCCTTCTCCTCAGGCCGATGTGTAGCAGGGCGCAAACATGTTTTGCAGCTAGAAGGAAGACCCTCAGGGCCACTAAGGAATGTGAGATGATATTTCCACCCATTTTAAAGCCCCAAGAGCCAATGTTTTCTGCTAGATAAATCTGTAGCTGAGTCATAATCAATGTTCTGCCATCATTTGGCTGAACAAGTAAATGGGAGGAGGCTCCTTCTCTTGCAGAGATACACTCCACTGTCCAATTCTGGGAGCTTGGGAGTGATCACTTCTATCCGTCTGCTAATGCAAGCACAAATAAGATACATTTTTTTAAAGGAATCAAGGAACTGCTTGCTTGTGCCCATTTGCATCTGGTAGTTCATCTCTCTTGTTGATGTTCCCTAATGCAATCGTATTGCTCAGTCTTGCTAGATTTCTGTATGGGGCCAGCGATACTGCAGGCTTTGGTCTGCCTGCCAGAGCAGTGTGGAAAGAGATGTCTGGAAGGTGCAGGTGCTGGAGGTTGCTCTGCAGAGTAGGAAGGTCGTCTGTCTCCTCTGAAGCCCAAACCCCCAAAGCCGGTCACAATGAGTCAGGTCTGAAGCTGCCCAAGGGAATTAGTTCAGATTTGACCCCAGCCCCTTGCTTTCTGGTTCTGTTCCTCCCACTCCCAGGGGGTTATTGTCACATCTGCCTTTTGAGTTCATATTACTATAGGGAAGGAGCCTGGAGAAACCACTCTCCCGATGTGAAGGGTCTCCAGCTGGGCTGTTTTAGAGTAGAGTTTTTGCCCATGGATTACCGGTCAAACTGATGGTATTCATCGTCACTTGGGACTCAGAATCAGCATTTCAGGGCATTACATTTCTGTGTAATGCCAGGCTGGATGGCAGGCACATGAGATATAGTGAAGACATTGGCTTAAAACTTTATTTGGTTTCTGTGAAGCAGGAAACCTAAACATTGTGATATTGCACATGATAAGGTAATGAATATGGAGAAGCAGCAATTCACAGGCAGATATGAGAAAGGAAAAATGCCTGAGCTGTGAATTGGAATAAGGCTGAGGAATATCGTAGCAAATATAAGAGCACTACAGACAGGGAGACAGCCAGACAAAGCTAAAGAGTGGAGGAAATAACAAAATCTGATCTCTTCTGATCCCTAATTCTGTGTGTATCTGTATATGTGTAACACAAGCAGCATGAAATTACATTCTATTTGCAAGGAAGATTCACACATTTGGTTCCAATGGACAGGTTATCCCAAATACGAGACTGACTACCCATGAGGTCCTAAGAGATGGAGAGTGCTATTTAACAAAGTCAGAAAAGGCAGAGGTCTATAAAAATGAGTCTGCTTTATTTTCCATGTCATGAGCATTTTATGATCAGTTTCTGATACAATTCTTGTGTAGCATTATGATTCAGACTGCAAAATTAGAAATGTAGACTCTCTTTGTTCAGACTGTGAGGCAGTGTGAGGCAGTGAACCTGGTGGATACTTGCCTATCTAAATAGGTTTGCATACTTTGTCACTTTTCAGCATGTTATTCCAAGGAAGAAACAACTCCATGCATGAATCACAGTAAGTGGCAGTGTATCTCTCTTCATAGTGCTTTGGGGGAGATTTCTGCAACATTCAGAGCCTCACTGCTTTGCCATGGGAGGCTGCATGTCAGATCTATGTGGCTCATGTGCTGCTTGCCCTTCACCAGACAACCTTATTGCACCTTCCAGTTGCTCCGTGCACAGCATCCTTCTCTTGAGAAGATGTATGTGCATGTCACTGTCTCTGGGCACACTGGCCAGGCCACCATTCATAGGATATTTATCAACCAGCCAGAAGGATCGTGGTTTTTGATTGCTCATATATACCCTCTCACAGCTCAGGAGCAAAGAGAGGTCAACAACCTATGGGACGATGTGAAGGTGGAGAGTGGCTGAGTGGAAATGGATGGAGACAGTGGGAAGGGGATATGAAAGCGAATGATGTGGGAGGGTGAGGGGTGCTGAGTCCTAGCTTAGCTACGTTGGGTCCGAGTGGCTTCCCCACTCACCTGAGTTGCTCTTTAACAAGCTTGTGTTTATTCACGCAGGACAGCACAGGTTGCCTGAGGCTGAGGCCTTAACGTGAAGGTTGTTTGGGGGACGGTAAGGTCCAAGTCAGCCTCTGAAACTCCTGGCTGGGGCTGAAATGTAAATGTCTGCAGCAGCCCTACAAAGAAGAGGAACAGCTCCATCTTGGCGAGGCTTTCTCCAATGCAGTTCCTTCGCCCTGCAGATGAAAGAATTGTGTTTACGTGATGAAAATATCAAGCTAAAATCACTTTCTGCTCTGGCCCTCTGATTCCTTCCGCCCAAGGACCCATTCCTTCTAAGACTGCCCATTTAGCTCATGAGCTCTTTGTTGCAGATGGGCTCTTATGCTGCATATATTGGTGTTTAGCACAACAGGGTTGTGGATTGGGGTTACAGTTTTTGCATGCATTACATTATTGAGAATAGATCCTTCCCTTTACCCAGATTCATGTGGAGTTATGAATCTTCTGAACCTCTCCAGCATCTTTAGCCAACCCCTTCCTCTTAAAAATCAGTCTGATAGAAAAATGCTGTTGACTCCTATAGTGGGATGGTTTGACAGCTCACTTTTCTTGTGGATTTTATCCTAATCTGCTGCACTTTTAGAAAAGATTGTTTATTCTTTCCTTCTTCCTTTTTGTGCTAGATTCCCTGCTCTTGTATGAGTATCTATAGGAGTGAAACACTTGGAGAGTGAGAACTGGCTTCCCAGTATCAGAAATCACCGGTGAAACTCTGTTGTTGTAACACATGCTGGAATCCATGAAAGTCATCATTGAAGAGGAACAGGAGGAAAGCAAAAAGTTACTGGAGGATTTGTAGGATTCTGCAGGAAATCTCCCTTTACAGTACTTACAGGCTCCTGCAGTGCTGGGTTTTTTTAAACTCATAGCAAGACCCCTCCATACTGCTATGCCCTCTCTTGATGTGCATTGCTGGAGTAATAGAGTGCACAGGCTGGCAGCAGGTGTTTCTGGAAATCAATCACCTTTGGAAGCATTTATGGCTGTCATGAAGACACTGTATAGGTGATACTTCTGTTTGAGGGAAGACTTTCTTGCCATTAGCTATTTGAATCCCTAGAAGTTTGGGTTTATGAAAGCAGTCTGCCTGGGCACAAAGTAATTGTCTCTGCTCAGTTGCCTGGTTACTTACTGACTGAGAGTGGAGACTTAGTCATCAAGACCCTATTTGTGTTTATTGTAATAAAATGGTCCTGCCATCCCTTCAGTTCTGGGCAGGTCAGGCCATTAGTTACCTGTGGAGAAGGGCAGGAAAGCCTCTCTCTTTACAAATTTCCCTTCAGCATCGAGGAAGTGGTTGGGGTTGAACTGATGTGGCGTCTCCCACTGTGTCTTATCCAGCAGTACTGAAGTGAGCGATGGGATTACGATTATACCCTGAAGGAAAAGTACATTAAGGTACAGAACTTAGCAAGAGTCAAGTTTTACCTGGGCTTGTCACACACAAAGCATGACCGAAGACTTCAGGCAGCAGTGAAGTTGCTGTGATGTGGGGAATGGGCCAGGGACCAGAAGGAGCTCCAGAAAGGAGTGCTGACCAAAGTGAAGGTACCAAATGTCTCTGTCTCCAGCAGTTTTGCTCTGCCTGGGATGGGTGGAGAAGCTGAGGGTTTTATTCTATGAGCCAGCTGAGAGGTAAGTCAGTTGAAATTCTCCCAGCAGTACCAAGAATCAAAGCCAAACACCACATGGTGCTGTGGAAACCTCAGGCCAGAGGGTCAGATCCTATAAGAAAGACACTTGCCTCTGCAGATGGCATCAAGGCAGTAAACCTGGATCACTTTTGGAGTAAGGAAGGAGTGACCGTGACAGGGATGGGACTGAGTCCTAAGGTACCAGTTTCTCTGGGCTCTCAGCATGGCCTCTGGAAAGGAAGAAACTCTTCCATGCCTCGCTTGCCTTGGGATTCTGTCCTGTAACTCTCTTTAAAGAAGCCTGGCTGTAAGAACTAATTAGTGCCACTGGAGAAAAAAAAAAAAAAAAAAGAAAGAAAAAGAGAGAGAACAGGAAGGATGGTGTGTTCGAACAATTATGTACCTTGGGAAGGAAGTAGCCCCTGAAGTGGGTGTCAACAGCAGTGCAGCGGGGAACGTGGGGCAGGAGCGTGATGAACCTCTGCACCTCGTGTATCACCGCGTTCGTAAACGGCATGTTCTTTCGGTCCTCATATGTGGCCCAGCTTCCAGCTTTGACAGTCCTCCCGATCTCCTCCTGTACCTTTTCTGGAAGGGACAAACAAAGTGAACATGTCCCAGCAAAGACACCAGCTTCTTTGGATTTTGTTTTGGTAAACACACCTTTTTTTTTTTTTTTTTTTTTTCCAGGCTCTGGAGGGAAATGATTCCTAAAACACAAGTCATGATTTTCCCAGCTCTATCTCTAGTTCAAGCATGTGTACAGGTAGTTCCCCCAGCATCATACTTTGCATCCTGCTCATACTGCCCCCCTGCAAGGCACAAACTATTCACTATGACTTCATTTAGCTCCTAATTGCATCAGGAGTTCATAACGATAGAGACAGGATTCAGCTCTTCAGGAAAAAGAGCTTCTGTGTAGGCCAGGCCTCTCCCCTCCTCATCAACCGCATCGCGGATGGAGTGTAAGTCAAGGCAGCTCACTTTGAATCTCTGGGTATTTCATCATCAGCAGAATGGCCCACTGTAGGGTTGTGGCTGTGGTCTCTGTTCCCGCCATCACGAGGTCAAGGATGGATGCCATTAAGTTGTCGTCGTGGAAGAGGCTGTCTTTTTTGTTTTTCTCCTTGAAATACACAAGTGTACTGACTCGTAAGAAAGCTCTTGAACCTGTGTTAATATTCAGGGAACTTGGAAAATACTCCATAACCCGACACACGGTTGGGTGTGAGCAGCATTTGTGAACCGAGTGATAAAATAGGCCTGATTTTGCAGGCACAGCATCAAAGATGGGAAATCTGGAGTGAGATTTAGGTTTGGTATCCATGTCCAAGCAGAGGCAGGTTGAGGCCCACTGCCAGGTGCTGTTTACTGGCTCCACCTGGCAGGTCTGGAAGGAGCCTGGTCTGTTCTCTGCACAGAAGGATGTTGAATTAATTTCAGCTTCAAGAAACTCCTCCTGCCCAGGACAGGAGGGAGGGCTGGATTGCCCAAGGATGTTCAAAATTACTTTTCAAACCTTTTCTATTGGCCTTTAAGACTGTGCTGAATCTTCCTCCATATAGGTGGGCAGAAAATGTAATGCCTGTGGCTGCCCCACATCCAGTTGGATAGAAGAAATTCAGAAATATTTTGTATTCTTTGAAATCAACAGACATGAGAGACCGCACTGGATTTTTACTACGGTGAGATATAAGGCAAAGACAGGAGTGGCAGTGATGAACTATCATTCAAGTACTTTGAGAGTGTTTTTGATCTTGGAGAAACAGTATTAATGACTGACTGATTTCATTGCCATAAGAAAAAAAAGCTGTCATATGAGTTCATGCATTTTCAGTGCCACTGATGACACAATGATAACAACATTGACTTGAATAGTCATTTTAGCTAGAAAAGCTAGCTAGAAGGTAAAAATTTAGCTAGAAAACCCAAAGAAAAGAGTGCAAACAGTCAACAAGGCTAAGCAGTTGAATACCTCTTGTTGCTTGAATATCAGTGCATCAATGTAGCTCCTCACGCTGTTCTCATTGATGTCTTCCCTGCTTGCCTTCATATATTGCCTTAAGATGACCCGCACATCTTCTATTTTCTCAAGCAAAATCTTATGTGTTTTGAAAAGAAATCCAAGGAATGGGTAGAAATTGAAATACTAATGAGGAATTAAAAAAGAAAAAAAGAGCATTTAGTCTGCTATAGTATCAACAAGCTGAAATAACTTCTTTCTAAGGGATAGCGTATTGGGTGAGTCCAGTATAGCAGCAATATCCCAGGGATTCTTAGATGGGTCACAGACAGATTTGCATGAAAAGGAGGGCTTTGCAAAGCTTTTCAACTTTGATTTAGTACGGCCTGATTTTTAGCATTTGAAACATTCTATGGGCTCAGCTGCCCTAGCACCTGCATACTGGTCAGATTCACGAGAGAGCTCCTGGTGTTGCCTGGTTCCCACATTCCCCGTGGCACTGCTGTTGACACCCTCTTCAGGGGCTGCTTCCCATTCTGCTGGATGCTTGGGGTGACAGAGTGAGATGCAGACAACCATTACATTTTAAGTGTAATGGAAAGTTCTGAATATTTGAGAACTGCTGAACCAAATCCTATGGTTTGTGTGGCTCACCATAATTTGTCAATATACAGTTAAAAAAAAAAAAAAAAAAAAAGTTAATCTAGGGGATAGGTTACATACGTTCAAATACGGAGATCCCAGAAGGGTCATAACTTCATCTATGAGTCTTAAGAGTGTGAGAAACGTTGGGTCCTTATAGTCAAACCTATCCCCAAACAGCATGAGGAAGGTGATGTTGGTTGGAGCACTGTTGAAGGACCTCAGGCTAAAAGGTTCCCCTGCAATGAAAGGAGGATGGAAACGTCAGTGGGATGTTGCAGCAGCAGCAATGAGCTGTGTGGCACCATGGTGGTCCCGAGCTCACCTTTGAAGGATTTGATCATCTCTATCAGGAAGTGAAGCTCCTCGAAAACTTTCATTTCCATCATTTTTTTCCCCATGCCAAGGTTGCGCATGCTGGATACAGTGAACCTCCGAGTTGTTCTCCAGAGCTCCCCAATAGAAAAGAAGATACCTGGGGAGGCCATTAAGACATCTCCACTGGGATCATACATGGAGGAGCTCCACCACACAAAGCACGATAGGGGACTGGACTCACTGGGATCTCCAATGGTCCTTCTGCCGCCCAGTTTCCCATGGATTTGGAGAATAAGGGTCTCCTATTTCTGTGTGCTTGTTCCTGGTTCCTCTCTGCTCAGTTCTGCCCGATCTCACTGGGTCTCTAGTTTGTGAAAGAGCAGCCCTCACCCTGTCCAGTCTGACCCAGCCCTCTCTTCTGTACAAGGTAAGCAGGTCAGCCTTTTCAGACCAGCCCCGTGTGGCTTCAGAGAGGGTAGAGAGGTTGTCTAAGTCAATCACACAATCTTTCTGTCTCTGTTTGCAAGTCTAGGGCCCCAAGCAACCACTTTGGAAGCTTTCCCCTTTATCATGTTTCAATCATACAGGCTTTTCTCTAAGTGGGATGGGATATATCAGCTCCACACGACCCTATCCATGCTGGGATTTGATGAAATTTCTAACAGGACTGTTTTTCTCAGAAAAGACTATCCTTTTATGGAGTCCTTGCGCTCATGTCATGATGATCACTAACAACATCAAGCAGAGATGGATAGTTCATCCTTCTATGGTGCTGGATGCAGTGAAAGGAAAATGTGTGTCAGTAATGCAAAGAATATTCTAGATTGTGTCAACCGAAAAGCTGGATTACATTATTTCGCGTTCCGTCACATTCAGCTGCAGGATTTTTGAATATCCTTGACTGAACACAATTTTTATGCAGCATAGTTTTAATTTGGAAAGCAAAGCTTTCTGTTTTAAATATGTCAAAGCAATTTCTTTCATTTTTTTTTAATCTGCTTTAATTCAGGTAATTTCATTTGGAACAGTCCTTTCTGCAAACAATGTTGGAGTCAACAAATTGGCATTTTCTGAAGAAAAATGTGTTTTTGTCAGAAATTTTGTGACTTCTAGATGGCTTACACTTGGACTGATAAGGTAAGTGTGAAAGGACTTATCCTGCAATACTGACGGTCTCCCATAGGGATATGTTACATATAAATTGGCTCCAAATGTGCTTTTCTCCCCCATCAATTCCTTGTCTTTATGTGATGATGAATTCATTTATTGTCATGATGGCTGGGTAATTTAGTTACTCTTTGCAGTCCCAACATCCCCAGTGACTATCATGTAAAGCTCTTTTTTGGGACACCCAAAGCTAAAGCCTCGGCTCAAGCAAGAAGGTCAAAAAACAAGACAAAATGTTCTTCGAAGGAGGTCGTGAGGATGGAGGGTTGCCTTGGAAAAACTGTTTGGGACTGTTTGTGGGAAGAATTTACAGCCTCAGCCCCTTGCCTTTGCCCGAACCTGTTTCACATCGTTCCACCCCAGAGCGAGTGCGGAGCCGAGATTCTGTGGAAAGATTATGTCCAAACGCGTGGCACCTGGCAGTGGGAGAAAGGGAAAACCCGACGGCTCCCGGCAGCCGAACGCCGCAGCCCGAGCTCCTGTGACACCCGGGGCGAGAGGGAAACGCGCCGGGCGCAGCGAGCTGCTCTGCTCCCGTCGCCCGTCTCTGCAGCAGTGATCCCCAAATTTCTGCAGGGCTGCTGGAAATCCCCCTCCTCACCCTCATCGCAAATATAGTAGCAAGGGTGCCATGGGGTTTGCTGGAAAAGTAGGAAAGCCAAATGCTTGGCTGCAGGAGGGCCAGAGGGGGATTTTTAGGAGCCCTGTGCAGGGTTTGGGGGAAGCACAGTGAGGCTGGCGCTAAGCGCCGGTGTCACCCCGTCCGCCCGCCCCCCCCTCCTTTCTCTAGTACCGTTTCCGTTCTGAATTTGGTCAAATATTGGGATGGATGGTCTGTCTACAAACTCCTCTGTGTAGTTCACAAGCGCCTCCCGCACAACTTCGTACCCAGTCAGGACCACAACTTTCTGGAACCCGAAATGGAGGGTGAAGACCGGGCCGTATTCTTCCGCGAGCTGAAAGAGAGGCAAGCTGTGACGGTTAGCGAGGCAGGGAGCGCGGGCAGCTCCCGCGAGCCGATGGCCACCAGAACCAGCGCGCGCGCCCGGGCCCTCGGACGTAGTGCCGCGAGACCCCGCCGTGCCCGAGTCGCCGCGGTACTAGTCTGGTTGGCCTGTTGAGAAGAGCAGCGGCGCCGCGGCCGCCGAGGGAAGCGCGCGCTCCCCCAGCCCTGCTGCGCCCCGGCGCTCCTGCGTCCGCGCCATGCGATCCATGGAGCCGCCTCGGGCCGCGTGAGGCGTTCGGCGTGGCCCGGGGAGCCATGACGGGGGGCGTGCGACACCGGAGGCGCCCGGGGCCGGGCGGTTGGGAGCCACTGCCACGGCGAGGACGCGGGGCAGGGGCAGCCTGAGTCCTCACCTGCTGCTCCAGCAGAGTATTGCCCTGATCCCAAAGGGAGGGATCCATCCCCGCTTGCCCTGCAAATTTCCTGCCGGGTTTCCCGTGTGGCAAGTGCTGCTGCATGTCGCTCGGCGCAGTCATTCGTGCTACCCGTCGGGGGAGATGGGGAGATAACCGCGCTGGATGGATCCCAAATCAAAGGCAAACATAGGCAATTCCGCATATCTATCAGGTGAGGAAAGCGTGCAGAGGGAAGGGAGAGGAAAACGCAGCTCGGTGACACAGGAGCAACGTGCGCCCGGCCCTGCTGGGTAAACTGACCCCAACCCCGGCATCGCCCGCGGCACGACAGCGGGGCCGGGAGCCTCCCGGGGAGCCGCCGGTGTTTGCTTAGCACCGGGATTACGGGAGCCCCGTCAACGCCGGGTCGTGGACGGCTCCGCTCTGTTTGCCCAGGCGCTCTGTCCCGCGCAGGTCGAGCCCGGCGGGTGCCGAGGGCTGACGCCAGCGCCGCGGGCTGGCTGCCAGCCTTGCCTTGGCCGCGGGAGCCCTTTATCTCCATGAACGGGGTAAGCCGTTTTAATTAGCAGGTAAGAGAAGGGTTTGCAGGCTATTTGTTCGGTTTACTTAGTGCAAATTTTCCATCCTGCTCCTGCACTGCCATCTAGATTGTCACATGAATCCGATTCGTTAGGAGGGAAGTAAAATTTGCAGAGAGGCACTTGGATTTGACCCTCTCCAAAGCAGCTTTGGGGGCACTATGGAGAAGAATTCCTCTTGCCAGTTCCCCAGGGTGGAAGGCAGGGAAGCAACTGCATTTCATGTTAGTTATTTCCTGGTGCTTTAATGATTCCTGACTGTCAAATTAATAATTATAATCCCACAAGCATTATATACTTCATGTTCTTTGTCACACTCAAATGAAGAAATCCCATATTACACAGTGGTCATTTTTTTAAAACGCTTGCTCACTCGTAAATGACAGTGCATCAACACAGATATTGGCTAGAAGAAGCTCAGAAAAATATTATAAAGCAATTTTCACACCTTTACAGTTAATTCAAATTAAAAAAAAAAAAAAAGACAAAAAGTTTCACTGATACAAATGCATTAGAATCTGGGTTTGGGGGAGGTTTTTTGTCCTACCTTCATTAGTGATTTATCTTGCCTTCTAATATCCACCAAATGCAGGTTACCAATGATCGGAAGAGGAGCTGGACCAGGAGGCAATTTAAAAGCAGATTTTTTTGAGCTGGTTGAAAAATAGAGTACAGCTAATAATACTGCTGCACACAGCAGACAAATTAATGCAGGATCAGAGATAAATGAAATTAAAAAAGCCATTTTTAGTAATAATCTGGTTAGGGGGGTTGAAGCAATAGAAGTGCAGTGGCACTGTTCCGTTTCTGCCAGCTGGCTTTCTGTTTGTTCTCTGCAATTGCTACAAGCACTCGATTCTTATTAAGGTTTGTAGAGTACCTAAATAAATACTGCATACTCCACCCTCTTTAAACACCTCAGAGAATGTGGTCTAAGCAGTTTGCAAAGCCTGTCCAGAAGAAAAGAGAGTTTCAAATTACAAACCCATGCATGTGTGTGCAAGAACATATACATGGGAAAAGGTGCCTGGCATTCCTCTATAGCCTCCTCCTCCTCCCGGAGACCTCCAAGTCCTTTATCAGCAATAGCATGACCTTCCAAACGCTCTGCTGACATGGGGAATTAAATAAGTTTCTTGAATCCTACTAGAAACCTCCGGAATCAGATTTGGACAGGATTTGAGATCCCCTTCATGTTACTGGACAGAAAAATAGTATTTTGGGGGCAACTTCAGCTTGCTTGATATCAAGTAGTATTCAAAGGCATAATAATGGTAAAGCCCATGTACCTCTGGGTGTTATAGGTCATAAACTTCTTCGTAAAATAGGCTCTGATCTGCCCAGAAGGGATGTGATTGCAGACTTTGTGTCTGAAATAGAGGACATGTAACAGCTAGCCATGGAAAAATAGCTTGGATCGAGTGATCATGTGTGGATTCAGCTGAAATTGAATGGGAAGACAAAATTACATCTGAAATTTTGGTGAAGATTCCTCATTTTGAAAGAGTAGCTTCTAAGAGACAGAGGGAAGAAACTATGAAGTTAGCTGGACTGGCAGGCTTCAGACCTTGAGCAAAACTAGAGCATAGAATTATTATTAAGTAAAAGATATGTAACACCTAATACTTATGTCCTTCATACAGGTTCAAATCTCATAGGGATTTGAGATCTGAGTGGCTGAATCTTGGCTTTCAGGGGGATAAAGGGAATAAACAGCTGGCAAAGTGAATACAGAAGATTGTTTAGGAAAGAAAGATCTGTCTTGCCTGATCAGGAAGCACAAGGCTAAGGGTAGATTTACCCAGAGTCGGCAGTTCAGATCATATAAAAGCTGTTACTTAACAGATAAGTGTCCTCAGCCTTGCAAATGCAGAGAGGGTAGGGAAGGAACGGGCCTCATGTGCAGCCTGGTCATGGCTGTGATTAAAGCTCCCAAAGGGTCCCCAAGCAAATGGCTGCTTTGCTGCAGGTTGGGGCTGTCTGAGAGGTGGGGAGACGTTACAGGACAACCGTTGCTCAGAAGCGGAACAGGCAAGTGCATTGCGACATTTCTTTCTTTTTTTTCTTTTTTAAATTAGTTTCCAAGAAATGGGCTGGAGACAATGGTTTCCCCAAGAAATGACTCACTCCTTGCTGAAGGGAGCGAGGAGGCAGCAAGGAGGGTCAGGGCTGGCCCAGGGTGCAAACCCAGGATGCTGCGATGTCAACTGTGACCGGCAGCACCCTGCGCTGCAGGAGTTATGTGCGGCTGCGTCTGTCTTGGTATTTCAGTCTTGTCCTGGGAGCTGCTGAAATCATAAAAAGGCCTTTCAGGAACAGATTTAAATTAAGTCTGAAAAGCTGGGGGTGGCTGGGGGGGACGGAATTTGCTGCATTTTTCTAAGCCAGTCTCCAAGTGCATTGCCTTAAAATGACAAAGGTAAGTCAAGCTCTTGCGATGACAAGAAATTCCTGTCTCGGTAAGGCGCCTGCTACGTGTCTCGCTGGGGAGCTGCTTTGCTACGTGCTCCCCTGCCCGCGCACAAGGAGCCGAGCACGAAACACCTGCCCGGCGCTGACACCGCTCCCGGTGCATTCCTGGGGCAGCCGGGCCCCTCCGGGTGCTCCCAGCTGGGTTGTCTTCAGTCCCTTATGTCCCCGTGGTGATCTCTGGCCACGGGGAGTGGAACAGGCGGCACTGGTGAGACCGAGTATGCAAGCACCGCTCAGCATCACCTGGCACCGACCCCTGGGAGACACCTCCAGCAAAGCCCATGAATGTGGCACTCTTGCAGCCCTTAAATTAACCTAAATCCCCTGCGATGTCTGTGCCTCCTCTGCCAACCTGCTTCTCGGTCGGCACTGCAGCCTGGCAAGACGGCAGCCTCAGATGCTTTTCGCTTTATCGTAACAAGTTCCTTTTAAGCAAGCGCAGGAACCACAGGAACGTGGGAATCACCATAAGAGGCCACATCAGAGAGCCGGCCACAGCAATATCCTGTCAGACACAAGCCAGACCCAGGTACTACAGGAACTCCCTAGAGGTACTGTAAGATAAGAAAGTATTTCATCGTAACCTTATTTGCAGCCTATCTTTTGCTTTTAAGTGGATGGAGTAGCATCCTTTGTGCCAGTGTTAAGTCTGTAACAGTAAACTGCAGCCTAACTGTGCATAAGAAAGTCTGTTTTCTTCTACTGGTTTAAATTTGCTGCCATTCACTTTAATTTTCCATTTTGCCTTTGTAATGAGAAAGGGTTGAGGAAGCAGGGGACACATCCTGCCTGCACTGGGGCACTGTGTGGCCTCTCCTTCCCATGTCCCTTCTCCATCTGTGCATCCACCTGTGGGCTGTGCGCCTGCTTTTGACAGGAGATACGTTTGGAGGGGAAAATCATTAAACTATTCCACATTTCTGTCATATTGTCTTTTTGGCTGTGATTTTATGGAGCTGATTTCAATGATTTTCTCTGTGCTGTTCCCAGCTACGAGTATCCGTCACCTTTTGCATTGTTAAACATCCCCCAGCATGTTCCCCACAGATCCCTGGCCCTATCATTCCGGCATGGGTGTATTAAAGGTGGCACGGCCCAACTTTATCAGTTTGACCCTAAATCCACCTTTTCCAGCAACACTTTCCAGCAACAGAGAAAAATATTTATATACTCAGCAGGAGCTAAGGTCAGGCTTGTGGTAGCTAGCCCGCGAGCAGAGCAGCAGCAAACGCACGTGCACAAGCTCAGCAGCAAAGGCTTTCTTGTTCCCTAATTTGTTAGGCAGCTCTCTCAAGGCGTATCCAGCAGCTGGGGCAGGCTCCAAGGTGCAGTGCAAGTAAAAGTGCAATTCCAGTACAAGTACAATGCAGCTTTCTGCAGAGACCCCATATTGCACATTAATGGTATAGGTGAGAGGCTTGGTGACAAAGTTCAAGGTCCAACCTACTCCTTGCA
Organism: Nothocercus julius; assembly: GCA_013398735.1. Lineage (NCBI taxonomy): Eukaryota > Metazoa > Chordata > Aves > Tinamiformes > Tinamidae > Nothocercus > Nothocercus julius. Next base: position 1,255,377 of record VZSV01000059.1, on the reverse strand, counting down.
GGTTCTATTACCAGTTTTACAATATCTGTTTTCACAGTCACAAGATAAAGGCCTATTAAACTTTGGCAGTGATGCAGGGTCTCTGGTCGGCAATGTATTATCAGTTCTGCATTTGTAACATTATGTAGGTTCTTCTGTAAGCAGCCAAAGCACTTTTTGCATGGATCAAAATTTGCTTTGCAATTCATACTGTGATGACCCTGGTCTTGCTGTCCACTGAACACATATCACTTTTGTGGGCACCCATGACAGTGTCATTTGCTCAGCACTGCTTGGGACTTCAGGCTGAGTCTGTTACTCTGCCTGGAGACCTTGCTGCTTATTCCTGACACCAAGAATGTCTGGAGAGGGAGACAGGTTAAAATGCCAGAGGTTGTGTATCTCCCATAGAGCTGAGGACAGAGGATAACATTTCCTAAAGTGTTGAAGTCCTATTTTCAGTGAAGTTGAAAATAAAGTATTGCCCCTACTCATTCTACCAAATCTGACACATCAGATGATTGAGAAATTTTAATTAGGAGCCTGGGGGTAGTGGCTCACTCTGCAGTCAATGAAAAGAGGGAGCAATTCAGAATTCAGACCTTATGGCAGCTGAATCACCCACAGCCTCATTCTGTCTGTGGATGATAGAGGAGATCTTGAGATTAGCTAGGCTCCGAGTTGCAGCTAAAGAAGTCGAGAAGAGCTGGGAGACGGAGAGTTGTGCACCCTGGCTCCAAACTGCATGTTCCTGGAACTGCTTCTCGAATGGGCCCAGTCTTTAGCTGAGCTGATTCAGACACTATTCACTTTCTGGGGATGGTTGTTTTCACCCAGCTTGAGGATCTGAATCGACCTAGCCAGGGATTGAACAAGAGTGGAAGCCAGCACAAGCCAGGGGAAGAGCAGAAATGCCCTTCGGAGCAGAAGCAGAAAACTGCTGGATTGGCCCTGTCATAAATAGGCTCTTTAGCACAAAGTTCCTGGTGTGAGTTGGAATGAACCTACTTCCCAAACTACTTAGATGTTTTCTGATATCTGCCCTACGTCTGTCTCCTGGCATAGACCCATGTTACACCCCAGTGTCTAGGGCTCTGTGAGGAAGATAAGGCAGGTTGCATTGTGCAATGGAAACTCAGTATGAGGCTCAGCTGAACAATTATCCCTGGGAGGTTTCTAGATCCATTAAGTATTTTACACTCTGTGTCTGCTGGCTCCAGCTGGGCCATCAGTCAGGTCTGTTATAGTGCTTGGACTTTGGGCTGGGAAATTCCCTGTGGAGGCTCTTAGAGGAGAGGCTAAAGACTCTGATGGGTTACATCCATAGGGGAGGCCAGGATCCATTTCCTTCCTTCAGACAGTCCTGAAAGCTGCTTTTCTGACATGCTGTTCCAGGAATGGGTTGCACTATTTCTCAGTGCTGTGCACAGGGTGTCTGAAGGATTTGCATTATACCAGCATCAGGAGAGCTCTCGGAAAGGATGATATGAGAGAGAGAAAAATAGCAGTGCTCATTGTCTTACTTCTCCTAAAGCTCAGGAATAGACAGTTTTTTTAATCCCTGTAAGCAGACTTAATTTCAAGCCTAAAGTGCTCGCTACGCTTATGACACACGGCTGGATCATTCATAGGGCACAGCACAGACCAGGTGAGGCATGGGGTTCAAGGTAAAGCCAACATCAGCAGTGAGATCTAGATCTGACTTGTCCACTCCTGGAGGGGTCTGGAAAACAAATTTGCGGAGCAAGCCTGCGAAGAAGAGGAACAGCTCCATTTTGGCCAGTCCTTCTCCAATGCAAGCCCTTCGTCCTGAAAATAATCAGAAGAGAAGTAAATGATCAGCACCGTAATATTGTTGGTGTTAGAGGCCTTCTAAACTGGATGTACAGCCTGTAACATATGGCTGTTAAGACAGGAAAAGTTTCCTTCCCTTTCTCTGTTTACAGGAGGTGCTGAAAGGGTCTCAGACCATGCAGAGGCCTGTAGATATGTGAGATCATTCAGTGCCTGTGAGTAAATCAGTGCCTCCCACATTCCAGCCCAGCTCTCCCAAGTAAGAGATGGAAATTTACAGCATAGTGAACTGGATGAATGACCAGAATTCCTTTATCCTGTGTTCTCTGTTTCTGACTTTCATAATTTCCAACATCCAAAACTACTTCTGTATTCATTGGGAGATGTGCAATTAGTCTGTGCAATTAGCCTAAGTGCAGGTGGTGCAAAAAATACTCCTCTCACCTATGGAAAATGGAATAAATGCCTCTCTCCTAATGAAGTTCCCAGCAGCATCCAGGAAGTGAGAAGGGTTGAACTGATCAGGGGTTTTCCAGTGTAGCTCATCATTCAGAACGGAAGTCAACAACGGAATAACCTCTGTCCCCTAAAAGGAACCAAAGAAACTCATGGTAGTTGGTAGGAACAGATCTCTTCAGTCCATTTAGGCTATTTTGAATGAGTTTTTTTTTGCTTGTTTTGTTTCTGTTTTCTTGTTTTGTTTTCTTTCCAGTGTGAAGAGGTGAGTAAGACTGAGCCATGGCAAACTAACAGATGCTTCCCTGCCATACCTCACCCCTTAGCAGTAGTTGCTGCTCTCTTTTCGGGCATTCCCTTTTTACATATTGAGAAAAACCTTTCAGACAAGAAGCTGAATTAGAGGTTCCACATTTGGCAGAAGAGATTCAAACCAGTGTGATTTAATTAAAGTCTATGGTTAGTCTGGATTCAAAAAGCTGTAATAAGAGCTCCATCCAACCTATAGCTGTAACAGCCATCCTGGATCCAAGACCAAAAATCACATAATAGATTAAAGCAAACATTGGGGCATCTTTAGGTTTTCTGACTTTTTTTGCCTGCTTTAAAAGAAACTAAGGGCTCTGTGCAGTATAAGCTGACAACCTCAAAACTCACCTTAGGAATCACATAACCTTGGAAATCCACATCAGTAGGAGTTGATCGTGATACACTCATTGGGACTATATTGGCAAATCTTTGTATTTCGTGTATCACTGCATCTGTATATGGCATTTTTTTCCGGTCCTCCAACTTAGGCAGCTGTCCTGGTTCAATGACGTGGTTCATTTCTTCCTGAATTTTTCCTTGGGAGGAGTAAAGGATGAAGAAACTGTAATCCCCTCTTATCTTGCAACAAAAATGGCTTTTGACTTAGCCAAGATCAATAAATGGGAAAATAGTGAGGGGTATTTGGCAAGAGCAGAAATAGGGGCAGGTAAGTCAATGTGTCTCTTTCCATAGAAGCAAGGGAGCGTGAATGGAGTTGCTACAGGACATGCCATGCCTGATTCTGATCTCATGCCACAGCCTTCAAAAGCAACCAGATCAAAATCAGTCCTTGAGAAGACGGGAGAGTGACGAAGGTTCATTGCAGTGATGTAGGCTGATAGCCTGCAGGGCAACAGTGAGGGGGGAGCTTTACTGCAGCTGCCCAAGGCTGGCCCTGTAGCCTCTCCCACTTGGCTCTGCTGTATCTTTGAAACAGCTAAATTAAATCTCTCTGTAAGTCAGTGGTTGTTACCTGCTCACAGTTCTTATAAACTCCAGACAACACTGAATGAGTCCCCTTCCCTCCCTTCTCTAATCAAAGCCTTAAGTATGCAACAGAATATTGCACAAGAAGACTTCTTAGCCTTACTCTGTATTTCTGGGTATTTCATCATAAGAAGAAGACCCCAGCGCACAGTTGTAGAAGTAGTCTCAGTTCCAGCAGCAAAGAGGTCCAAGGTTGAAAACAGCAGATTGCCATTGTGAAAATAAGTGTTGGATTTCGTTGATTCCTTCAAAACATAATGTTCTTTATGTCATTAGCTCTATAGCAAATGATACAAAAAAAGAATGTGTTGCCATTGTACTTTTTTTATCTGCATTTTAGCTTTTTGTGGCTTTATAAGCTACAGGGATCTAAACATTTTAGCTATAGTGCATGGAATATATGGAATTTGTCCAATATTCAGTGTGTGTACAGTCCCTAAGTCCAAGTATTATATAAGTAGGAATTCAGTTACTGCAATGAAGTTGATTACCATTCTTGCAGGAAGGTTTGGGCTGATACCTCCCTTATGTGCTGAGCAGATGTCACCCACATGGGATATCTTGACAACTAGATCCCTTTAATCAGCAGTTTCAGTGGAACTATGGAGTAAGGACAGCATTGCTCACTGTGAGTATTAGCTTTAATATATTCTTAAAACTGTAGTTTTTGTGTTTTCATTCACTTCCAGTCCCTGACAGATGATCAGTCTTAACAATATGTCAGAGCTAAGAGAACAGAAAGACTCTGAGACTTAGCTTTAAAGTACCTGTTGTTGCTTCATAAGAAAGGCATCAACAAAGCCTGTTAAGTTATTTTCATTAAGCTCATCTTTATGCTCCTGAAAGAGCTTCTGGAGAAAAGCAGACAGCTCATCGACATTTTGTTGCACAGTCTTGGGAGCGCCAAAGAGAAATCCAAGAGACGGGTAGAAATTATAAAGCTGTGGAGCAATAACATGCTGTTAATCTTGGAATCAGATACAGAATCCCAGACATACCTAGTGCAGACCAGCTGTCTGTTAATGTTCTCCTCAATCTCACCTTGATAAGCAAATGTGGGAGGTCAGGAAAACAAACATGGGCAACTAGATATCCCAGAAAAAGCTAAAACCTAAAACCAAGGCCTTACCAGTACCATAGGTGAACCGAACAGCTTGGTATTTTCATTTAACAGCTTCAGCAAAGTTAGAAATGCAGGATCATCATATTCAAACCTCTCTCCAAACAATATAGAGCAGATGACATTGGATACAGCACTGTTGAGTATCATCTTCGTATCAAAAGGTTTCCCTATATTTCAAGCAGAGAAAACAAATGGTGATGTGATTCTGCCCTGCAACAAGGAAGTGTCCTGTTGGGGTGAATATGGCTAGATATGGTTTTCTCTGGAGTCACTGACTGACTTTGGACATGGTGGAGTAACACTGTGGAAAAGGCCACACTGAATAAACAAGAAAAGATATACTGACTTTATTAGGTTTCCTTTGGAAATGTAGTTCTTGGTTCCCGAAGAAAAGCCTCTTTCACTACACAGACTCCACCACAGGGAACTCAGTTTCACTGTTTTAATAACCTGCTTAAATATGTACTGAATTTCAAGCATGAGATACCATTTGCTTGAAGTTACGCGCTCATTTGTCTTTGTTGTTCAGCTAGACATGTGATCTGTTTCTGGATTAAATTCTTGACACTCACCCTTATAAGATGCAAAATATTTAATGAGGGAAGTTACTTCCTCAAGAATTCGGTTCTCAATTGTTCTTTTTCCCATTCCAAAATCTCGCAGTGTGGTCAAGGTAAATCTTCTCATAGTTTTCCATATCTCTCCATGGCTGAATCCTAGGCCTAAAATAAAGGTACAAGATCCTTGTGTTACTTGCAATTAATAATTTTTTAAGGCTTACTTAAGCACTGATACAAAAGCTACTCAATGCACTGTTACACAGACAAAAAGCAAACTGTAAGAGGACAAAATTCTCTGCTGAAGGAATGAAATCAGTACAGACAAACTGAAAAAAAAAGTAACCAACAAAAAGCTTACCATTTCCTTGTGCTATTTTCCTAAATATAGGTATTTCTGCTCTTTCTCCAAATTCTTCAGAATGATTTAAAAGGGCATCCTTGACAGTTTCGTATCCAGCCAGTACCACAGCTTTCCTGGGTCCAAAATGCACAGTGAAGATGTTGCCATATATCTTGGAGAGCTTCAAAGGTAAATAAATACATTTATTCAAAAGCTGATCTGGATCCATAGGGCAACATTAGCTACCCTCGTTGGTTTCTAGCATGAAAGGACCTTCCCAGCCCTGCCTGAAATCTCCAGGAGCTGCTGTAGTGCAAATAATAAAGTTCAGCTATCGCTAGCCATCATCTCTGCTTGCACCCTGTTTGCACAACAAGGTGTCTGCTATCATTGCTCCTATGAGATGAGCAGCTGATAAAATGTCACTGCATTCCTATGGTTCTTTGCAGTAACAGGCCAAAACAGCGAAACTACCATTTGGAAGCTCATTAGAAAAATGCCGTAGCAGGCAGGCCCAGTGTGAGGGCCTGTTTATTTTAATATCGTTGACCTGAGGCAAGGGGGTGTGCACACACCTTTGGGGCTGAAGCCACAAACACTGCAAGAACAAAGCTACAATAACTCTTTCTTTCAGGACAGCACTTGTCTCAAGTTATTGCAAGGTGGGTAGTGTTGCAGTCATAGCAAAGTTATTTGCTGGCCACCAGAAATTTGAATCCAATCAGGAAGCATATTCTTGTAGATAATGTCACAGGAGCTCAAGACTTTTACAGCAAATTAAGTATGAATCATCTGTTACAGAGAAGGGTGGCTTTGACAATCTAATCATTCACTCAGTAGTTTAGACTTCATTTAAACATACTGTGAGCCATCCGCTCCAAATGTCTTGTTTCCGATGTGCCTGGGTTACCATTTGCTATGCATTAGATACATACAGAAAATTGAATTTCAGATTAGAAGCAGCTCCTGTTATTACAGCAGACAAATTGAATTTGTTTTCATCAAATGGTGGTTTGACAGCTTGGGAGATAACATTAACACTGGTTTCTTCCTCTCTGGCAGATCACAGGGTGCTAGGCAGATCCAGGGATAGTTAAACACATCTGAGTCTCACTCTTGGTCATTTCTTTGCATTAGTACATCTTGGCATTAGCACTGGCTTTTCTCAGCAACATGAATATTGGATGTGGCAGGCCTGAAAGCCTCAAGAAAGTTGCTTGGCAGCTTATAGGAAATGAATCGGGTGCCTGCAAATGGCATATGTATCATAAAATCCCCCAAAATAGTTGCCTTCCTTCAACCCCTCCTCAAACACACATATGATCAAATGGGAGTTCATGACTGCATGACCATGAAAGTTGTGCTCTGCACAAGCCCGATGGCTCCCAAAGTCCAGACAGATGGACGCTGTGTGGCTGCTATAGGAAATCTGAACTCCTGCAGCTCAGCGCCTCTTCCACGACTAACGGGAGAATTGCAGTGTCTGCGCTGCTGCCATTGCGCTGTGGATGCTGAGGGGGTCACTGGGGTCCCTCTCCTCTTGTCATGCCTGGCAAGCACACACTGGGGAAATGTGGCAGCCACAGTCCCTCAGAGATCTCTACAGCCACCCAAAAGAATCTGAATTTAGGCTGAATTGTCCTCACCTCCCTATGGGAACATTGCAGCCGCTTTCTGAAACAAACATCACAGCTGCCTTTAAAATACTTAAGTCTTTTTTTTTTTTTCCCTTGAGAAATAAAGGTATCAATAGAGCTGCATAAGAAAAATGAATTTGGTTATCTAGAGGTACAAAAGCTACCCTAGTACCCATGCACCAAGTCTTAAATAAACCTGGCCCGCATGTGTGCAAGGCGAGAGAGAGGAGGCAGAGCTGAGCTTTGCATCATGAGGACGTAACTAGCTTTGGAAATAAATGTACATATGAGCCAGTTTCCTCTGCTGGGGGAATGATAACTTTCTTCCCTGCCTTCCCTGCCTGCTCCTATGGGAGATGTCTGTCATGACAGCGTTGTTGATAGTGAATGGTCCCCATCGTTCAGCACACTGGTCCAGTTCATGCCTTCTACTTGCAGAGTCTGAAGCCATAACTAGGGCTCAAGGTACCAACAGTGTGGACCTGGCTACAAGGGGGCCTGTGCTTGCATGTATAGAAAGGAAGCAGTACATATAGACATATATATGTAAGTAGAGTGTCTGCGGGGGCCTGTGCTTGCATGTATAGAAAGGAAGCAGTACATATAGACATATATATGTAAGTAGAGTGTCTGCCAGTTTGCCTGTAATGCAAATAGCTCGTTTCTGCCTTGCACCCCAAGCAAACACTATCCCATCTGCATCATCCTGCTGCATTTCTCACATCAGGCTCTGCACACAGCCAGTTTTCTTCCTGCCTGCCCACTCAAGACCCTACCTCTGTCAGCGACTGGAACGGCTTTTTCAGGTCCACCACGTTCAAGTTCCCGATCAGAGGAAGAGGTCGTGGCCCAGGAGGCAAATTGCAAACTGATTTCTTCCTGCTGGTAAGAAAGTAAACGAGAGCTACCAGCCCTGCTGCTAAATAGAGCAGCGAGCTAAAGCCCACGTATTGCAGCAGGCTCCTTATGGCCATGGCTGCATCAAAATGGAGGTATGAACATCTTGGAGCTTCCTTTATAGCCCTTCTTTCTTTGCCTGAACCCACCTTCTGGGCAAGAAGCTTTGCACAGAGAAAAGGGCTCCCAGGTCTTGTTTATTCACATTTAGATCTTTTTTTTTTTTTTTTCTTTTTTTCTGCAAGAAAAGCATTCAGAAACCAGAAATCCAGAAGATGGATTATCTTAATCTGGAGCTCCTGTTTCATCCAAACACTGGGACAAGGTGTTTGCTTTCTGGTGAAAACCTTTGTTGTGGACATGTTGTGCTCTCAGCGATCTCAGGGGCAGAATTCAGGGACAGAACCTGTGTTGGATTTTCCCCTATGGCTGCCCATAGTACGAGGCCATAGGACACTGGGAATGCAATGGAAAAGGCAGGAAGCAGGAGGAAAAGCCCTCAGTATTGCTTGGCCTGGGGACAGGCTGGGCCCAGGGCAGACAAAGCTGACCAGGAAGGACCTGAGCAAAGGCACAGATTTGTCTTAATCGGGGTTTGCAGAAGGGAGATTTTCCATTTACAGGCAGCAGCAAACCTTATCACTGTTTTTCCCAATAAAATCCTGTCCTAGGTGTGAGCTCCACTGATAGAAAAATGATTATTTATTAATAATTATAAAAGTGCATTAGCTGAAGGCAGGGAGGATCAATAAACTCTGACAAGATTGCCATGAAAAAAGGTGTTCACCTCTTCTCCAAGGTTTGTTATCGGGGTAGAAGGGATTTTATCACAAGAAGGAATTGGCGTGGCCTGGGCAGAAGAGGACTAGGCAGAGTGGGCAAGGAAAGGAGGTCTCCGAATGGGCACATCCTCCTCAAGAAAACGGCAGGAAACTGCTAGTTTTGGGTTGAACCCTCTTCTCCCAGGCATTTCCAAGAATATCCTGTTCTGCCAGACTCCTCACTGAGCTAAAGATGTGGTCGTGGTGCTTCCCGAGTGTTTATAAGCAGCAGTAGGAAGAGGGAGGAAAAAACCCTACATGAGTATCGTGGGCACCCATGGAGGGAGTTCACTGGCTGCATACGGCTACCTCTGTGCCGCTGCCCCAGAAAGCAGGGGCCTTCTCGAGGGTTTCCAGCCTATTTAAAGGTCAAGTTGTACCTGGGGACAAGATTGGGTGAAATTTGTTCTTGGTCAATGAGCCCATGGACGTGCCAGCCTGCTAGGCTGATGTATTCGTTGTGGGAAATGATGGATGAAAGCTCCAGTGAGGAATCACTGCAGGTTTAAAATACCACGAATGCTATTTCATCACCTCGATTTACTCTTTGCAAGCCTTGGCTTCCAGTGTGCAATCCTGAGCACAGAATTTGAGGTGCTGCACATCTGCGATGCTGCCTCGCGGGTGAGGCACCCCACACAGGACTGGGCAGTGAACTTTGCTCCCCACTCACAGGTATCCTCATCTTTCTGCTACCACGAGCCAGAATCAAAATCATCTTCAGGCAGCCAGACTTCACTTTGTGGGCATAACTCGGGGAAATCAGTTTCTGCTAGAAAATGAGCCTCTACATTAAAGAGACAGAGTTATTTACCTTCTGTGTGCTCATCTGGAGAAGGACACATAATCTTCTAATGGGAGGTAGGTTAATAATGCTATGGTTACAGTGGGTAATGCAGACAGAGAGAGCTATTATAAGGCCATAATTCAGTCAATGAGTTCTGATAACATAATAAACCACGCGAGTGAACACCAAGTGTTTGTATGCCTGAATTACAACCTCCGGAGATGCCTATCAGCCCGAGCACTGTTATCAGGGATATATAAAGCATGAGCACACCCTATTAAACATTAACATTTTTAAAAGACTCTTGTGTTAAAACTTGGGCTGCTCTTTGCCAATGGATTTTCCTCACCTTGACAAACGCTGGTACAAAAGGAAATCAATAGCTCTCAGACTTTGACCTCTCCACATTTTTCATAATTATTGAAGTGTTTTATGGGATTCCACTTACTTCTTCCCCAGTCCTGCAGCTCAGTGTTTTTACAGGATCTACCACAGGATAGTGATCAATATCTTAAGTGTTGTCTGTGTTAATTTTGATACAAATAACTTGGACAAGTACAGGGTGTCTTATTCATTTATCTGTGCAATCAGTCTGTGTTTGTTGTACAACTGTTGTGGAATGAAAAGTTTGGGTTTTTAAAAATATTTTTCAAAAACATTTTAAAGCAAATATATGGGTTTTCAGACCTAATGTCAAGCCAAAGCAGCCCAACCTGGGAGATTAGTATTGAGGAACTCGGCTTATCAAGAGTTTTTTTTTCAACAGGGGCTGAACAGATCAAGAGCCTCAACACGGCTCTCAAGATCTTCCTCTTCTGGGTCTCTAGCTTCAGACCACCTCACCACAGTATGGCAGAAATGATACTGAGCCAAGAGGAATTCAGAGCATTATGAACAGAGCTTGGCTGGTAGGTGCCAGGGCCCCAGCATCTTCCTTTTGAGCCCCCTGCCTTGGTGGTGCAGATCAGAGGTGCATTATGTTATACAGAGCTGCAGCTAGCAAGGTAATAAAAGAGATCGCTTTAACTTGCAGCACAGTGTGACTATTTCTAGTGTGCTCCTCTTTATCCTGATGAGGCTTTGATTGAATCATATCAGAAATTAACTACCATTCTGTAGAGCTTTGTAGCACACACAGCATATTAAGGCCCTGACCTTACTGGTATGAAACTATGATTTCCATCTAAGTGCAAAACACTAATATTTCATTAATCATCAACAGCAGAATTCTCCATTCCTCAGACTCTTCTGGCAATATTCTGCATTTTTGCTTGTCTAGGAACCTGAATTAAAGGGGAGAAAAATGGTTTACAAGAGCCCCTGGCAGTGATGGAGCAAGACACCTTATGTAAGAGCTGGCTGGGTGCTCACAGCGCAAGGGTGAGGCTGAATGAGTGATCCCGGAGGGATGTTTCTCTGAGGTGTGTTCTGCACCTTACCTGGGAACAGCAGTCTCAAGGGCACAAATTCCAGCGTTTGAATGTGCTTGGTCTTGTTCAGCTGATTCATTTCTTACAGCTATCCCAAGCCAGGCTGCAAAATCCCCAAGAACTGTATTCAGTCAAAGCCTTTCACAGCTTGTCGATAAATTATTTTCAAATTACCTACTTGATAATTTGCATCTGGAGGCTCTTAAAGATGTGGTGTAGTGAGAGAGAGAGAAAATAATGAGAGTCCTGGACTCTAGCCTGCTCACAGCAAGGGAAATGAATTCTGGTTTCTGGTGTGATGTCGTACTTCATTTTGGCGCTTTTAAAGGCAATGCTAAGCAGGTTAAAAACTATCTGACAGTACATTTTTACCTTGTACAATTCAGATTTTTGTTATGCAGTGAGAGTCTCACATCTTTGGAAGAAAGCATTGTGAAACTTTAAGTGAAAAGCATTAATTTCTTTGCTAGTGGCACTGTTCTTTGTGGCACTGTTTTTGCTGAATTCTTTTGGAACTACTCGGCTTAATCTGCAAATGAGATTCTTCTTAGCATTGATTATCTAAAGGAGCTTTCATTTGATCTCCTTGGGAAAAATACATACTAAACTGCAAAAGCACATGTATTAGCTTTTAAGACAAACTGTGCCTTTACAAGAAACTCTAGAAGATACAACTGATACTTGCAGTAAGAACATTAAATAAACATAATGAAATACCTGCTACTCTACCTGAGGTGAATTTGGGCAACCACAAGACTTAAGATTCCAGTGAAAGACGCTGAGCTAATCAGTAGGTAATCAAAACAATCGGGTGTAATAAAAGACAGCAAGTTGATACAGTCCTTGCATAGGACTGAGTTGGCCTGTTTGGGAATAATCGCGTGCTGGGATCCCTGCATATCTCCCTGCAGCATCCGGGAGTTAGCAGGTCAACCCTGGCACCAGAAACTAAGAGGCACAATTGAGGAAAAGCGCTTAAGTTAGTTGTTTTGATACTTCAGTTATAGTTTTTCAGACAAACCAAAGCAGCTTTTGCGCTGCCGACTCCTTGGAGACCTGGCAGACGGTCTGTTTCCTACACTTACGAAAGAGAACGGTCTCCCTTTTACTGTCCAGTGTTATAATTAAGTCAAGTGGAAAAGCGCTATTTACCATCTACTAAAAACACCTATTGTTCAGAGCCCTGAAAACATAATAATAATAATAAAACTCGTATTTCAGGCTGCGTAAACCTGATGTAATAGAACATGGGGTAATTTTCCATTTACAAATTTAAATACAGTAATAAGAAAGCAATCAAAGCACACACACAAAATAAAGCGCTTTAAGTGGGGCTTCAGGTAATATTTCTATAACGGCTGTCCTCAACAACTGCAGATTTTTATTTTTATTCTTCCCCAGACTGGGATTCTTTATACTTATTTAATTAAAATAAAATCAACTTAAAACAGATGAAAACCTCCTTAAGCTAATTGCAGCTTGGGGCAAAGGAGAAAGACAGCAGCAGCGTGACATACGGTGAAAACTGGAGTGGGTTAAATGAACCCCTCGTACCGCCAGTAATACTAGGTCCAAAATAAATATATATTTGTCAGCAGGGCCCCTGTCCTGAGCAGTGAGGGGTGTGAAACAACTTCCTAAACTCTTTGGGAAATGAAGAGCTCCGGTCTCATCCAGGTCTCATATGAAGGTGGCAGTTTGGGAAGAAACAGGATAATGTGGATGATGTTGGCTCCTATATAAATTGATTTGCTGACACTGGTCTCTGATTTTTGCAGGTTTTCCCTTCACCAAGACACCCAAACAAATATATTTTAGCGGTCAACTGTGTGAGCAAAGCCCGATTTCCATTTTCCTTCCCTTCTCAAAGCAGATTCTCCTTGAAAATTGCCCACATCCTCTGGACCTGGGGTAGGAGACTCCGGAGGCCGGTTAGGGAAATAACCGCTTTTGTGAGCAGAAATTGTTTTATTTCACGGAGATTAGTTGAACGCTTGGGAAGCAGGGGACATAGGGGGCACAGCCCGGCTCAGTGCCCAGCGCAGCCCTGCTCTTCCCGGCAGGATTTGGCCTTTCCAGGATGTTGCAAAGACCCCACGGCGGCTCTGAGCCTGGAACGCCAACATGGCGGCCCAGATGGGGGTTTCCATGGTGACCCCGCGCCGGTGAGGTGACCCCGGGGACAGTGACGTCACTCTTACCCCCCGCCCCGGCGTGTTCCCGCGGAGACGCCACGCCCCCTAGCGGATGCTCCGCGCTGCCGGTTACCGTGGCAACAGCGACGCTGTTTCTACAGGCCCCGCCTCTCTCGGGGTGTCGGCGGTCACGTGGCCGCGCGGCGGGCGGGACCGGGTCGCGATCGATGCGCTCGGCGGGCGCGCAGCCGTGAGGAGGAGCTGCCGCCATCATGTCCACGGCCATGAACTTCAGCACCAAGAGCTTCAAGGCGCGGCCGCCGGACAAGGGCGCCTTCCCGCTGGATCACTTCGGTGCGGCGGTAACGGCGGCCGCCGCCGCGCAGCGCCGCCCGGGCCCCTTCCCCCCGCCCCCATTCCCCCTCCTGGGCCGTCACGGCGGCCCGGCCGTTGAGCTCCCGTGTCTCCCCGCAGGGGAGTGCGCCGCCTTCAAGGAGCAGTTCCTGGAGTGTCTGCGCCAGAGCGGCTCCGAGAGCAGCGCGTGCCGCCCCCGCGCCATGGCCTACCTGCAGTGCCGCATGGAGAGGCGAGTGTGCGGGGCAGCTCCGGGCACCGAGCGCCTCGTTCCCCAGGGATGCGCCCGCTGCCGTCCTGCAGGCCCTGTGGGAATTCCGTATGGGAATGCTGGGAGGTGCAAATACAGGAGCAGCCTGTGGTGGATGGGTGGATCCTGAAGGGTTTGGAAGTCGCTTAGGGAGGTAAAGCTGACACCAGCAGCCCCGTTACCTTGCACGTATGGTGTGCGCACGTCGCACACTGGCTTTTAGGAAGATCTTGCGCACTCCAGTAATTAAGGAATCAGTTTTACTTGAGAAAATTCTTGATAAATATCAAAACTAGAATATAACACACTTAGCTGCCAAGCTGCTTCGTGGGGGAAGAAAATCCCCAACTGGAGCTTTTACAAAGTTGAGGTTTTTGAGCTTTACTAAGTAGCAGTTACTGTGTTTGACAGTCTTGCATTTCTTCACAGTAAGTAGTAAGTGAATTGGAAAAGGTTTCTGTACACTTTGCAATGGACTGTGATCTGTAAAATGCCTTTTTTGTTCTTTTTACCTCAGGCAACTTATGGCTAACGAACCACTGGAAAAACTGGGATTTAAAGACCTGATAGATGAGGAACCAGAAGCAAAACCTGAAAAGCTATAAGGAAGACCAAAAAAACTTCTCTTTTGTGGAAAGCGTAACTGTTATGTAGTACATATTGTACACTCTGTGCATTGGGGAATAGAAAGTGTTTCCCAAAGGAACTATTTTTCCACAATTCTCTTTCCAAAAATAAGATTTTGGGAATGAGCAAAACTGCTGAAATTTCAGGAATTTCACATCTTTTCTTAATTTCTGTATGCTAGCCTTAAAGATTAATAAGGTTTATTTTGCACCTAAGAGAACTGTTACTGCTAGCAGTGTTCTTTAACAAAATAACCCATGTCTCTATGTGAAAAGTAAGGTTTTCTTTAAAGAAATCTTCACATCGTTCTCAAACTTCAGGGTAGTTTTATGTGAGTATTGAAGTATGCTTGGAGCAGTTACTTGTCAGTTGGAAGTAAAAGTGGTGTGGTACTTGCAAATTGTTTTTAATTAAATACCGGTAGTAATCCCCTTCTTTAGGAAGATACTCTTCTCGCTCTGATACACTAAACACTTGGGTGCTGACTTCATTTTCCCCATCTCTTCGCCTTATTCGTTGCTTGGAGATTATTTCTTGTTTTAGACACCAATAATAAAATGATCCTGCTTTTATTTACAATGCCAACAATGCTCATCTAACTTTATTTCATCATTTAACTAGGATTTTTTCATGGTGGATTTCTTCATTTCTGCATGTAAAGCATTTTGCTTGAGCTGCTGTATGTTCTTTTTCATATTCCAGTGGTAAAACTGGGGTCAAAAGAGAACAGTATTTATTTGTGTACTGAGTGAATTGTAGATCTGAATGGATCCCGCCCCACAAAAGACAATGTTATTCTTTTAAAAAGCAAATGCATTGTATTTAAAAAAAAAAAAAAAAAAAAAAAAAAAGGATAGATCAGAAGTTAGACAGCTGGGAAATAAGAGTATTTAATTCCAAAAGATACCAGGCGGGGCCCTTGTTTTATCAAAGTTGTGCAGTGATGTGCAGCAGATTTTCACTCAAGTCTGGGTATGTCCTTAATATCTGTGACAGGTGTTTGTAAAATTTACTGTGAATGAGCAGAGGCAGCAGTGTTTCCTTCTCATGCACTAATGCAAATGAAAATGAAGCTTTTTCTTTATTTTGGCCTGAACTCGGTATTCATTGTTTTGCCTCTTAGATAGCCCACTGAAAATACGTTTTGAGCAGACCATCTGAAGATTTTCTACTCGTATTTTCCACTGTATCTTTTCCCTCTTCCCCCATTCCCTTTTGTTTGTCTATTTATTAAGTATGTTGGATCATTTCTCCGTATCTGTCTCTTAAACTGCAAGCCTCATGCAGCTAGGCCTGCAGATACAGATAAAAGTTGTTCGTACCAACCAATATGCCAGAGTCTTCTCTTTAATTAGTGTTCTCTCTTTAATAGTGCTGACTGCTACTGCTTTTGTTTGCTCCCTTCCCAAATGAATCTCTCTGTTCATTGAGAAATCCAGGAGTGAGTATGAGAGTTTTCCACTCTTCATGGTGATGGGTAAAATTGGAATTTAAATTGTTGCTCAGGTCTAATCTGATTGAACAGACTGCAGATAGTTCTGAGTGAGTTTCTGTTTGAAAAGAGCGTTCACTTTCCGCTGCATGTTTTTATTCCACTTCATTTTACTGTCTAAATTAAATCCTTAGGCAAGATTAATGCATTTATAGAAAAGAAAGCAGAGATTTTATTGCTGAAACAGATATTAAAAGACTTTATATTAAACCAATGAACAAGATCTTATTTTTTGGTAATACTGAATAAGAATTATTAAAATAATCTCCCGTATCTTCAGAAGAAAGAAATCAAATTTCATGGTTCCATGCTCCCTGAATATTATGGCCACATGGGATTGACTTCACCTTATAAAAGAAGCCACCAGTGGTGGTGGTGGTGGAATAATCCAGACCGTTTTCAGGAATAGTTATGTTTCTTGGATCTTGATAATTGGACCAATGGCTTCATGTTTTAGAGGCATGTTTTTCCTAACACAGTCGATGCCACCTATGACATTCAGATTATTATAAAGCAAAAGAAGTAACATTTCTGAGGTCCGAGGTGATTGTGCGGTGACTGCTGAGTTAGACACCAGAGACTCTACTCACAGGGCTGAGGTCCAATTCTGGACCAGTTGCAGGAGGGATGGTGGGCACAAAATGGGTTCCAAAACCGTGGTGGGGTGCCCCAAAAAGCAGTGCTCTGCTCCACGTAGGCCTGGAGCTCTGCGTAGGATTTCTGCTGACGGAGCCAGCGGGCACCTGCGCAGCACAGAGCAGCGGGGCTGCTGAAGCACCGAAGGGGACAGAGCTCCTCATCCCCCACCTGCTACCCACAGAAGTGCTGCCCAAACAGGGATGCTGTAGTGAGAATTTTGCACCTTTCACCAACCCTTGAAGGAAGTCCATCATCCTGGCTGGGATCCATAGGTACCTTTCCTCCCACCTTGGCAGCGCTGCCCCTTTTGCGTCGGGACAAGACCATGGGCTGTGAGTCCTTAGTTGGAAAAGGGGGCTTGGCAGAGGCTCCTATTTCCTCCCTGGAAGGTATTTGCTGGAGAAGATGGTATTTGCAGAGGAGCTGTAAGATGAGTTCAAAGCTGCTGGGGCCCATCAATTGATGTTGAGTGAAATCTTCTAATGCAGCTGAGAGTGGTGGGAAAACAGACCATGAATCGGTACAAGAGCCTGGGGTCAGACTGTCTTCCCAACTTGCCCTCTGGGACAAGTCCCTGCAATGCTGGAGTCATTTGGAAGAACAAGGTCTTGGAACGCTCTCAATTTTATCTGTGGAAATACAGTCCAATATTTAAAACTTTTCAATTTAAAACGATTTTACTTCAGCACACGGAACTTCTATGTCAGTGAAAAAAGTGTATTTTTATTCACATTTGTGCTTCTTTACAATAAAAGCAGTGTATAAGCCAAAAGAAACTTCTAATTCATAGCTGCTCTTCCCTGTTCCCATAGGAGGAGGAAGCTCTCCAGGATCTTGGAATAAGCGTGAGCTCTGGAAAAGCTGAGCTGAGGCTCAGAGCACGCGCGGTGCGGGGACAGGCAGCTTGTCAAGGCTACAAATCCCTTCACGTAGCCGTTTGGGCTCGATGAGCTGCTCTGCTGCGTGCGATGCCGGGAGCACCGCGAATCCCACTAGAGCACACGAAGCTCCGGGTGTGAGTCCCTCTCCAAAGGCTGCCCGGAAGCACCACCTGCTGACAGGCTCCGGGAGCTGGAGCCCCGCGAGCCGCGGTGCCGCTCGCGGCCGTGCCCGCGCCGCCCGCCCGGTGTAACTGCGCCGCTGTGGAAGGGGCAGCGCGAAGCAGGACGAAGTGTTGACTGTTGGAATGAAGGTCTGCGTAAGCTCTTAATGCAGTAGTAGAAATCAGTAGGAGAAGGGGCTGTAATCTCTCCTGCAACCTTGTTTCAGCCTGGCGGCGTTCCTGTGGTGGTGTCGGTGCTCTGCTGCTTGGGCTCCTGCCGCAGAGTCCCCAGAGGTGGGCAGAGCTTCGTGCGGTGGCCCTCGGGGCGCCTTGCTCGCACGTGCCCCCTTCGTTCCCATTAGAATTAACTAGAGCACTTAACCTTGATCCTTGCAGCTATTTGCAGAAGGAACATTGCTGCAAGCCAGCGCTCGTTACGTCTGATAGAATCACTACGGTTGGAAAAGACCTTCAAGTCCAACCATAAACCCGTCCCCACCATGCCTGCTGAGCCACGTCCCCAGGCGCCTCATCTACGCGTTCCCTGAGCGCTGCCGGGAACGGTGACCCCACCGCTTCCCTGGGCAGCCTGGTCCAATGTTTGGCTCCTCTTTCTGTGCAGAAAAATTTCTTGATATCCAACCTGAACCTCTCCTGGCACAACTTGAGGCCGTTTCCTCGTGTCCTATTGGTAATTACTTTGGAGACTGACCCCCGCCTCACTACAACCTCCTTTCAGAGAGCTGTAGAGAACAATAAGGTCCCTCTGAGTCTCCTCCAGACTAAATGACCCCAGCCCCCTCAGCTGCTCCTTGCAAGCTCTGTGCTCCTTCCCCAGCTCCACTGCCCTTCTCTGGACACGCTCCAGCACCTCAGTGTCCTTCTTGTAGTGAGGGGCCCAGAACTGAGCACAGTATTTGAGGTGCAGCCTCACCAGGAATGCAGTTTAAGCCATAGGTAGCTAGTGTAGATAGAGGATTATTGATGATGATCAGAACTCATGTTCTTAACAATAAAGAACTATTGAGATAGAAAACAAAATATGTTCCTGAGCAAGAGAAGAGATTTCCAGGAAATTGAAGGACAAGAAAAACTACAAATACCTTTGTATTTATGCTTTTCTGCCTAGAGAAGGTAAGTAGGCTGGTAAGTATGATGACTTGTTTTTATTTCTGACATAAAAATTGCAGTTCTCTTCCAAAGAAAAAAGCAACAACAAGATCAATGGCAGGGATCATTTCTGTTCCTTTTTTTGTTTTAAGAACTTTGTGTCACAACTTCAGCTTCTCGGAAACATTTTCCTAGTGAAAATTATTTTAAAATGCAATCGGGCTGCATCCCCTTCTTGGCTAAAACAGTGACTGTGAAAGGATCCTCCAGAAAAGCCAGTTAAGATTGTGCTGACCTTGCTGTCTCATCATGCCTTTAGTTCTGGTATGTTTATAATTCCTCAGCACTCACTTCATTATGTGTTTAAAAGAAATGTCATAAAATGAGTTTAAATGTACTAAGCTGTACTAAGTCTTTCTTCAGAGCAGATTACATATAAAGCTTTCCCCTTTGTCCACCCATTTCAGGACCACAAAAGTCCTTGCAAACGGGTATAACACTGATGCTGAGTGAAACCCACCTGGCTTTGCATGGGTGCTGCAGAGTTGCCTGCCTTTGCTGGGGATTAATTGTCCTTTGTGGCAGCAATCAAACTATCCTCTCATTTACAGCCACTTTTGTAGGTCCAGTTCAATCAGTGCTAAAAGTGGCAGGAAACTGGGCCCATTAGGGAAGCGCTTGCAGTATCACCCATTCCTCATCTCACTCTGCTCTGAGCAGACCCACAGAGCATTGCAAGGTGTTGCTGTTTCTGCAAACTGCTGTTCTTGTTTCAGCCGCTGGAACTCAACCTGGAGCAGCTGTGGATGGGGCAATGCCGTAGGCAGGCTGTGAGGGAAGGACAGCCTGCCCTCCCCCAGGAAGGCATCCGCGGCATCACTCCATGCTCTGAATGTGCTCTGAGGGGTGTCTTGGCTGTGCTGGTTCCACAGGAGAGCAGGGGCCTCTGCGTTTCTCACCTGTGATCCCTGGGAAGGGAATGACGCTCTTGCTAAGACAAAAGAGCACTGTCATCTTTGGTACCATGTCCAGTAGCCTCAACGGATTTCAGGTGCTTTTCTGCCAGGGTAACACCCCTGCCAAAGTATCTACTCCTGCTAAAGTGGGAATGGGGTATGTCGCGCCAGGTTTCCCACAAAAATCATAGCTCTTTAGCTTGGATTAAGAAACAAAAGATTGTTTGGAAAAGCACCTGCGAGGGGTAATTTCCCTTCCAGCATCTCAGTAGAAATCGGATGTCTGATCAAACTTCTCTCAGTTTTATTTTGTTTCTTTCTTTTAATGATTCTGCTTCTGTGAATAACTGGCAAGGCTGCATTTCCATCAGGATGCAACAGATTTTCTAGTTTGCAGATTTCAAGACAAAATGCTTTCCTTCTGGAAAGATGGTGCCATATGGCCTGAAACACACAACTGATCACTGCTGGAAAAAACAGTTTCATACAAAGTCACCTACAACTACAATACATGTTTGCAGAGGTCTTGATTAATCTCGGTGCATTTTCATTTCCTGGGAGCCGTGCTGACAAAAGGAACGGTTTTTATTTCTCTTTCTAGGGACGCTGATGCTCGTGCTCTCTCTAACATGGTGCTTTTTCGCTACTGGGTTGTTTATACCAGTCTGGGAGATTCTGGGACTTTTACTATCATGTGTGTCGATCTCCTGCACTTGCCGATTCCTTCCTGGTTTGCCTGGCTGGGGAAAGGGACACCCCAAACAAGCCTGGCATTCACCAAACACCCTAGCAAAGGCCACAGCCAGCTCTGTGGGTGTAAAATAGTTCAGATGCCTTCACTGTGGGCTGACTCCAGGCCTTGCTGTTCCCTGCCTCCCTGGCTCCGGTGACGTGTGTGTGTTTCCAGGCCAAGCGAGGCGGTTCCCAGCACTGTGGGAGCGACAGGGTCCATCTGCGTGTCCTGCAGGCGGACAGTGACCGGTCACGTAAACCTGTGGCTCTTGCAGATGCTCACCTGGTGTTGCAGGTTGCAACAAACTCTGCTCTGCTCGTGATTTCCCCAATGCCAGCAAGCTGTGTTCAGCAGGAACCTGCTCATATAGCTGCATCTAGTCTCCTTTGCAAAGCTGCTGATCGAGGGTGGTCTGGGGAAGGTGGCCACAGGAGACGAGCTGCCCTGGAAGGACACCAGGCCCAGCTTTGATTGCTCCTCCCGCATTTTTCTGTCATCAAACTCCATCCTGGGTTTCCTGAAGCTTTGCAGCCACTGACTCCCTTCTTAGCAGACAAGGCAGGAGAACACGAGCCCTACAGAATTTGGGATGCAGGGGTAGCCCTGAGGATTTGACATGATGACCTTGCACTCAGTGGCATCTAATGCCGGATCCCAGCTTACTCGAGAAGAGCTGGGTTTATTACAGAACCCGCACAGCAAGTCAGGCTCCTGCATGGATTATCCCCTTTGGTCCAGTCTGTGTTCTCAAATCCTTTGCTGCCAGAGGATGGTGCAGTTGTGGGGCCAACAGCAAACGCCCTTGAGCTTGGGAGAACAACCTGCTGTCAATGTTTAGCTGGCTCTTCCCTCTGGGCTCCTCTCACAATTCCATAACATCCATGGCTTGCTGGAGAGTCACATCAATCCCAGGATTTCACTCAGTTCACAGGCAGGCATTTCCAGATGGTGGGGTTTTTTTCTTTTATTTTTGCTTTTATTACTCTAGGAATGATTCAGAAGGTGCAGATCAGGTCAGTGTCAAAAAATTTGTTAGTAACTGGGGGTGCTGGTCCAAACGAGTTAAAAAAACCATGAAGAATTAGCCGTCTCACCACGCACCCGCTACAGCGCGCACGCTGCGGGAGCGCAGGGTTTCCTGCGTGCGCCGCCGTGGTGGCTGGGGCAGCATCGGTGTGTGCCCTGCGCCGGCAGCGCCGCTCCGTCCTGCTCCCTCTCCTCCTTGAATTCGTGCGCAACCTGCAGCCACGCTGGGTCCCGGGACCTAGGTGGGACGGCACAAGTGATGGCAGGTGTTAACAGCCTGTGTGAGCGTGAGTGTGAATGCACATGATGAGTGGGTTTTTCCATCTCCTCCTCCATAAACTGCCTGTGTTGCAGAATCCAGTGAGCGTCCAAGGCCACTCACTGTGATCCAGCAAGGAGATGGAGCTGAACGGCTCCGGGAAGACACCTCTTCTGGCCTCCTCGCACAGGGAGGAGAGCAGCGTGTGCCTGGGCAGCACAGCGAGAACCAGAGTCAGGTCGCTATGAGATGCACAAGCGGAAGGGAGGGAATCGCTGATTTCACCACTGTCTCCTGGAAAGAACTGGGTGGGTGAAACATGTGAGTGTGTTGGGCACATCTACCCAAGGCTTTCAGCACTTGGAAACCCAGGAGAGTCGCATGTGGGGCACCAGCCAGAAGGACTCACTGGAGCACAGAGATGTCTCAACTGAGGGCTTTATCTAGGCTTATTTTAGCAAGTAATAAGCAGGGGGTTGATGTTTATCGCTGAAATTGGAACTGGTTAGTACTTTAGATCACAGCCCAGGTAGGTTGAACTGCCTGAGACTGTAAATCACTTTAGCAGCACTAATAACAGAGAGTGACTAGTGTAGTAAACCTGCTATTACAGCAATAACTGGGCTCTGATGGTTCTTTGAATGAGGTTGGTGCCCCTGCTCAGGGCTGGTTAGTTTATTAAAGCTCTTTGCCAGAGTTGCCTGGGCTGCTGCTTCAGCTCAGACAGCCATCGAAATGGCTCTTCTGCCCCTCTCTCCCCTGCCATTCCCAAACCTGGCTTGGGCTGTTTTTATAGCCTGCTATAAAATTGTTCATTTTTGCACCTGTTTGTAAAGGCTTTTTGGCCACGGGGGTCTCATGATGTTGTTTTCATGATTTCTGGAGCAGGGCTGCTCTGTTGTTGCTAGAAATAATTGTTAATTAATTCTTTGATGATTTTTCTTTGGCAAAGCATATCAAAATAAGCAAATAAGTGAACGGTCTGCTCTGTATCCCAGGGTTGTGGAGCTCTTACGAGGTCTGTGGTGGCCTCTCAGCAAGCCCATCAGCTGCAGAGGAAGGGTAAGGCACGGTCCTCAACTTTCTATAGACAAACTTAGTCAAGGGAAGGCTGAATTGCCATTTCTAGCTGTTCAGCCTTCAGGCCATCCTTTCTAATCTCTTTCTAGAATAAAACCACAGGTTTGGTTCCGCCCAAAGCTTTATTGAAATCACAGCTGAGCGATGTTACAGAAAGTGATGTGGTCTCAAATGTCTGGGCCGGACAGGCAGCTGAAGGCAGCAGTCTGTGATATGAGGCTGGCCTAGAGTCACAGCAAGTTTTCCCTTTTCCTCTGTGTCCCTTTAAAACTCTCCATCTTTCTGAGGACCTTCAGCAATTCTGCAGAGATTTTCAGTCTTGAAACAATCTGTTGGGCTTCAGCTCCTTTCTCTCTACCCCACAGTCTTGCCAATAGCTTCCTCTGCCACCCATCGTCTTTGCAGCAGGTCCCTGGCTGGAGCAGGTCCTGCTGAAGGTGCAGGAGTTGGCTCCTTTGCTCTGCTTCTGTCTCTGCCCTGAGACATTTGCAGCGCAGCCTCCTGCCTGAATGTCTCCAAGCACTTCCTAGAAGGATGAGGCATTTGAACAGGAAGAGATTGCATTATTGGAGCTGAGCAAAAGCAATTTCCCTGATAAGTGCTTGTCTTGTGGCTTGCACATGGAACCTGTCCTGGTGCTGTCTCTGACTCAGAACGGATTCATGACGGTCACCTCTGAATAATCACTCTGACTTTCCTTGAACGAGCTGACACCCCCTGACGTATGGATCTTTTCATGCCTGTGTTGGCTTTCTCCATGCGGACCTTCCCCAGCCTGACTCTTTTCATTATCATAAATCAGAAATTATGCTAAAGGCGGTGGTATAACCCTGATGTACATGATTTATTGACTTCATTTGTCTAATTTTGTTATCTTTTTTTTTTTTTTCCTGACATCAGAAAAGAGCCCATTATTAGGATGTTTTTTCAGGCAGTGTCAAACAACACAGCACCAGTCTTGTGGATGGGATCTGCTGTGGAGACACGCGAGTTCCCCCGGCTGCCCTCCCGTGTCTATTTACGGCATATGAAATGGGTTCAGGAGAACAGCAACAAGACGGTCACAGCAGGTCTTTTTGTGTGTTGAGATTTCCCTGTGTGCTGTAAAGCAGGCAAATACAAATAACCACCACCCCGAAGGTCTCAATTACCTGGGTGCTCTTTGCAACATCCCCCAGCTCCCAGCTACCCTGCCAGAGTGACCAAGCAGCCTGTGTGACTATGAAGAAGGTCTTGCCCTTCCCTAGACTGATTCCCAAATCCATTGGTTCCTGCAGCAGGATCGCCCAGGGCACAGGCAGTGGGAAGAGCACACTCAGGCTGGGAGAGGAAACAGAAAGGGCCTGCTGAGCATGGGACAGGCAGACCCCTAAACGCAGCTGGGGCCACTCTCCTTTTCCCAGTCGCCTCAGCCCCAGCGGGCAGCAACGCAGGGAGGCCTGAACCAAATCACCCAGCTTGTGATCAGCGGCGGTGTGAAAAACAGTGTCGATGGGCATCGGCAGAGAGCTCTTGCTCCTCTTTGCTACCCTTGCTCTCCCTGTTCTTCTCCCATGAGGAGGAATTTGCGGGTCTGTTGTGCCCCATGCGAGGCTGTTAGATGGGGGCAACAAACCCTTTTTCAATGCAGGTGAGACTGGGCTTTGGAGCAGCCACTGTGCAAACGCAGTGACACGCTGATGTGCACATTGCTCCGCGATGCTGCACGTCCGGAGCTGCACAGAGCCTTTGCTCTTTGGGGTCTGGTGCAGGTGCAGAGCAGCTCAGCAAGCACAGGACTTGAGCCTGTTACTTTGGCCCCCTTGCCTCATTTTCCTTTGCATCATTCTCTTCAATTTGTTGGCACTCAGCACATGATAACCAGGCGTGCTGTTCCGTGCTCCGGAGAAGGAGAAACTCACACAGGGACTGTAAAACAACTTGCTTAAAACCACAGAGAAAAGGAGAGTCAATGACAAATTTTCAGTTCATTTATGACGGCCATGGTTTGCTCTGCCTCTGCTCCTTGGCATTCCTCTCTCCCACATGTAGGCAGTGTCTGGACAAAAAAAAAAAAAACAAAAAAAGTATATATGTATACACGTACATGCCTATACTTTTTTCAAAAGAAAAACCTCTATGACTTCAATTTATTTTCCTTTCCTTTGAACAGAAAACCACATTGTGACTGAAATTAGCTGCATTCAGATGGGTGCGGGTGGTTAGTGCTACGGCTTTTCACACAACCCTCCCACTGCAAGAACTGCCTTCCCTATCACACAGAGAAAAGCGTGAGGGATGCGATCTGGTGCCTCTCCTCCTGCGGGGAGCTTTGCTCGTGTGCGGTCACAGTGCCATGAATTATTGATATTTCTGTTAGGGTTTGCAGAGCACACAGGAATTTGCAATGTTTCTCCGGGTTGCACTGTGAATGCGCTCTGGGGTCACATAAGGGGCTGAGTTTAACACCTTTTTACTTGTGTGATAGCGACATTGATTTAACTATTTCAGCATCGGGGCTGCAAATTTAACTAAAGGACAGTGGGAACAGCTCTTTCCCAACAAAACAGACCCAGATTGAAAACAGACAAGATGGAGAGCCAAGGAGAAGGTAACCTGGGGGACAGTTCTCTGTGTGTTTTCCTGGGGTCACCACAAAGATCATGTAAAGATTTCTGGGAGGTTTTACACATTCTTTGCCCTGACCTCACAGACCCACCTTCCCAAGGCATCAGCCGGTCTTGGCTACCATCGTGCTCAGCACTTTGGGAGACTGCATTAATAATGTTCGTTTCTAAGACAACAGCCTTGCGATTTAGAAAAGGCTGAGTGAAAAAAATGTGTGTGTTTACATACAAATATTTTGCACATACGTATAAATGTATTTATATACATATGTAAAAAGAATTATGTTAGACTAAAAGAGTCTCCTGAGCCTTTCAGGAGCCTCCACAAGCCCTCTCAGGTCAACTTTCCTTCTCTGTGTGACTCGGGACAGTTGGTTTTGAAGCTGCCCCTCCTCTTCCTTGCACAAATGTTGGGAATTGAAATCCTCAGAAACCTATGTTACCACCCAATGTGTTAAACCAGCAGTAAATCTGTGGTGACATCCTTGCTGCATTCATAAGACTGAATCGAGCCCTTGATTTTCCACTAAACAAGAAATTATTTTCAATTGTGGTTGATTTGGTCTTGCATTAGTCTTTCTTTCTTGCTCTCCATGCCCCCGTCCTCACATGTGCTCTGTGTTTCCTGATTTGAAGTTGCAGTAGGATGTGCATGGCTGTATTGGTGTTGTGGGGAACTCCGTAATTGTGATGGGACTAAAATGATGAGGATTGCTGTTGATTGATCCTTTCTAGCCTGTTTTCCACCTCCCCTGCTCAGTCTGTCCTTTATGAAATGCTCTCTTCTCATCATTGGCAACAGGCTCTGTTAGATTTGATTTTATTATAAGATAAATTTCTGTCTGCAGCCCTGGTTTCCAGCATGGAGAAAGGAGAGAGGGATTGCCTAGCAACCAGGAGGACAAAAAAATTAAAGAGAATCAATAAGACTTAATGGAAAGCTAAACAGAGACTTTAAAGCCAATCTCCCTCCTCCCTCTGCCCCTGGGAAGTTCACGGTGACTTGCAGTATCACTGATATTGCACGAAGGAGTCGGTAAGTGCACGCACAGGTGCTGGAAAAGCCAAAGCACCAAGGCGTAGTGTGATTGAACCTCCTAATTTGAGCTTATGTAAAGCTCTGATCCTTCAAGCATTTCCACGGACAAGCTTGAATATAAGGTGTTTTAGGAGGATCAGGGCTAAGACTCTGTGCAGGAGCCAGTTTTACTCGCGCTTGGGTCTAAGCACTCAGCAGGAGTCTGAGTGCCTTTGCTCCGGGTTAGTATTAGTGATTTGGAGACTTAGGAAGCTAACGCCACCTTTTTGGCGCAAAAGCCGAGGGCCTGGATGCTGAAAATTCAGAGTAAGAGGGAGGAACTGAGGCTCCAGCATTCAGCCTTCGGTGAGCATGGGAACACGTTTCCAGACGCCCTTAGCCCAGGCATGGAAAAGCAGAAAACCAGAACCCCCCAAGCACCGCCTAACGCTGTGATTCACTGCAGTTTGGCAAGGCAAGGTCTAGTGTCACTCGAAACCAATGAGAAATGTATTCTGCTAAAGTCGATGGCCTGGCAGGACAAATGGCAAGGTCATTTAGGAAAACGTCTTCCAGATGAGGAGAGGATAAACCATATCAGGCCATGATTCTGCATCTATTTTATAATGAACGATTATAATGAATAATCGTTCATAATTGTAATCATAATGAATGAGTTATAATTTCATCGCATAAAATGTCTGCCTGGGACCGCTGGTCACACCGGTGACCAGTGCATCCTACACTGCAGGATCCCAACTGCGATATGGCTGCGGGAAGCGACCCAGGAATGAGGTGGATCTTTTCCCACCAATGCTGGTGCAAGCCCGGACCCTGACGAGGAGCGTCAAGGCTCTGCAGGAGGGCGTTGTGTGAGGAAATGGAGATGGACGACGCGAATGGGACACCGGCCTGAGGAAACACCAGACGCTTCTGTGACCACGTAGGAACCGCAAGTAACTCGGCCATGGCAGCGTCGTGGGTGGCCGGGACCTGCACGGGAGAGGAAGGCCTCGAGGTGCAGCCCTGAGCCTGATGCCGCAGGCCGACGAGCAGGGACAGTGGCCATTTCCCTGAGGTGCCGGTGCTCCCGCCATGTCCCCACAGAGGTGATGAGGGGACAGCGGTGGCCGGGTGCCCTCCGAGGGGCCAAGGCGGCAGCGCGGGGAGGCGCGTGGCCGGCAGCCAACGCTCCGGAGGCCCCCAAAGGGCGCCGAGGTGCCGGAGAGGCTCCAAACTGGAGGCGCCCGCAGGCGTCG
>VZSV01000059.1:1148827-1225856 GCA_013398735.1 Nothocercus julius | reverse complement strand
CAGCAGAACCGTACTACATTTCTGTGTGTGACATGGATTTCTTAGGGATTTCAGTGTTTGTCAGCTACTGCCATGCATCCTGCACAGTTACCAAGGGGTTTATCCCCTTGTTCTGCGTTTTTGGGAGATGCTGCCACTCTCAGGATGCGCTGTGTCCCCCGGTGCTGGGTGGGGAGGACAAAGCGCTTTCTGCAGGGCAGCGTTTGCAGCGCGGTGCGGCCCTGCCTGCGCCCACCCCTGCGCTGTCGCCACGCGGCTGCACCAGTGCAGCCCTCATCTTGCTGAATAGGGGTCCCCTTAAATTGCTCCTGCCTTGGGGAGACCTCACACGCAGCCCAAGGAGGAGTTATCCCAGTGCTCTGAGTAGGGCCCCTGTTTGCAATGGAAAGCCCCTCTGCAAACCGGGAAGTTTCTCAGCATTGGCAGGCCTGGGATGGAGCTGCATGTCAGTGACGTAGCACGTGCTGGGGAAAGATGGTTGTTATTAGAGACAACAAATAGGTTGTAAAGCAGAAAACACTGTGTTCTGCTTTTGGTGACACTTGCATGCGGAGATGTCCTTGGTAAATTTGGGTCTCGAAGAGGAGAATTTGGGCCAGTGTCTTTTGCAACACAAGATGTGCTTTGTTAATGTCATGCAGCAGCCTCTCTTCTGAACTGTCACAGGGCTATTTCCCTGGCGCTGAAACTCTCTTCTTAAAGGGCATTTCCTTAGTGATCGGTTCCTTTTGATGGATGCTGCTCGTGGTGCTGTGATGTGCTCATCCGCCTGGGAGTGACGAGAGCCCTGAAATGCCTCCTCCAGCTTTATTCCCTGGGTTACTTGATACCCAGCTGAAAAACAGATACGTACCTTGTGCCTGCTGGTGATGCATAAAATATTCCTTCTGGATTCTGTGTGAGTGAGAACAGCGGTTGTTGCAGCTGGTTTTGGCGTGGGCGCAGAATAGAGAGTGGGAATAGCAGTGTGGCCCTTGGCTGGTAGCTTCCTTCTGCAAACATCCTTACGCCCATGGAGATCCTGGGGATCCTTCCCATGGCTTGGGCAGGCCTGCCCACGGGGACCTCAGCCCTGTGCTCACTGCTGTTCTGTGAGCTCTGGAATGGGGCATAAATCTGCCCTTAGCAAGAAATGGGAGGTATGGAAAGTTTCAAGTGAGAGCTGAAATTGGCTGGACAGCTAGGAACAGGGAAAATGCCGAAGCAGAGAAAACAAAGTGAGAGTGAAAAAAGAGCAGAGTGGCAGAATAATGAGCAGAGGCTGGGAAAGCAGGTGCCGCTCCTCCTCTTCTGTGTGTGTTGTTGCCATCATATCACTGGGCTAAGGCTGGGGTCAGGAGCCTTGATTTACTGTTATTGCTTCTAAAATGGGTGTGTTGTTTTCCTTGAAATCCCACAGCTAATTGAGGACCAGCAGTAAGAGATAGCCATCTAGCTGACGGATACTGATAACAAAGAATAGGATGGGTCAGAAATATAATGAGAGAACTGCTGTAGTAGCTCAGTAGCCATAGCCCTCAAAGAATGAATTTCTTGGGTATTACATGGTCATGTAAGAAAAATGTGGGATTTTGCTGCAAAAAGACCCCGCAGTTCAGCATTGCTGCGACTGAGCTGTGACCATGCAAAAATCCAAGCCCAGGGTAGAGGGGGAGCAGTGGGAGAACAAGTGTTTTTTCTCTTAGACTATGTGGGTTACTTTGTTTCCCCCAAGATTGCGGAAAACATCGCATAGCTGGGTCCCTGCTGAGATTTTAAGCAAAATTTATTTATTGTCTGGACTGGACCAAAAACTAAATAATCCTGAGAGCTACAAGCCCTGACAAGTCCCATGACCAAGGCTACCATATTCGAGATTTCCTTTGCCTTTGTTTGTCCACAGAATATATGTGCTCGTATCTGCAAGGGACATAGCAAAAATTCCCATAGATAACATTTTGAGGGCATATCTCTGGAATAACAAAGAGGCTTGCAGGGCATCTGGCCATGATACCTGGGAATGCAAAAGGACACAGAAATAGAGACTGAAAATCAGAGTGGAAAAAAGATCTAAGAGGATAAATTTCTCATTTGCAGAGTTTGTTGTTTTTTGAAAAAAAAATTAGTTAATTTTTATTAATTATATCATTACTAAACTTTATTTTGCAATGAGAGGCAGTTTTTAATTTAAAAATAGTTGCAAAAACACTATCCTTTTGTGATGAATGATGAGAGTGCATTAGCTGCACCTTTGAGCCTGAATTATGAGGTAGAAGCCATATAATAAAGTTGTTATTTGGGGCATCTGGCACTCTATCATTACACATTTCTGTGCTGTATCTGGGTCCTACATTTTGGATTGCAATCTGCTTGTTCTGGTGGGTTAAAGATGTGCTTTCACTGAGGAAGGCAGCATGTTAAATGCAGTCCTAAGTGCAAACTGAGCCATCCGTCTGAATTGCTGATATGTAATGGCTCTCAATGTATTAAATAACATTTTTTTTTTTCTTCAAGACTAATGTGACAGTCCTTTTTAATTTTTTATTTATTTTTATTTAGTGATTCTTTATCCTAGTCAGTCTTTTCTCGCATCGTGAGATGGATGGTTGTCTCAGGGCGGAACGGCACCTTGCCCATTTCTCTACTCCATTTTCCATGACTTAGGGTTGTATTTCCATTGAGCGAGAATCATTGTACATCGTGTATTGTTTTTATCACTTTTGTCTTTATTTGTGGGGATTGCTGGGATGTGGACCCTCCAAGGACAGTGGTTAAACACTGTTTATATGAAAGTCTGTGAGGAAGTGCACAGCTGAGGTCATTCCCAACACCTTCCCTACAGGCCCAGCATCATCTTATTTTTAAAGCAGGTGAAGCTATTTCACCCCGTCAACTTCATGAAACAGGAGTGGTTATTAGAGGAAAATACACGTGGGCAGGGGATTGCTTGGTTTGCTCTGAATTAAGAAGGACATTGAAAGGATTTGACCTTAAACCTCTCCATCCGCTATCTAATCACTAGTCCAAAAAACACAGATTTGGAAGAGAACTGACTGAGTCACTGGGTCCTTCTCTTGCTGTCATGTGCAATGACATCTTCTAATCCCCGCCCTGAAGTGATGGGCTCTGTCTTGTGGCTCCTTCTCTCTTTTGCCCCCACTACCTCCTACTGGAAAGCTGTTCCAGAGTTTTGCTGCTCTAATGGCGTGAAACGCTCTTCTCATTCTCAAGCTAAATGTGGAAACTTGTTCCCGCACCTCCATTGTCCTCTAACTTAAATAGTTCTTAAATAGTTCCCTGGAATTTGCCAGCTCTGCTCCTTGGCATACACACAGTGAGAGAGGGGGAAAATTCCCATAAAAGTTGTGTTTCTCTTGATTCCAGGTTCTGTAGGGAAAAGAACATTCTTAAAGCAGGGCTGCTCTCCATGATGCTCCATCCTGGCTCCCAGCACTGCTGTGGACTGCAGGCGCAAGCAGAGGGGGCTGCTGAGACCTGGCAGCTCAATACAAAGACCTTGGCTTGGCTGGTGCCTTCACTGAGAAATTTTCCTACTTAGTGAAGTGTTGGTGGGAGTGTTTGGCTGTAGTTTTAATGTCTTTTGTTATTTTTGAACATGCATGACAAGGACCTGTTTTATTAACCTCCTAATCGCTCCCCCAGAGTAAGCAGTGACAGAAGTTTAGTGCTGAGCATGATGTTCTCCTGACTGTGGTATTAAGTAGATCCTTTTCTGCTTGCGGTTCAGCTGCTGTTGATTTAATAATGTTGCTGTGCAGAAATTCCCATGTTTAAGTGCGTGTAGGACGTGTATTACCTTTCTAGCACAGGGTAAAAGAGGCTTTGCCTGCCTAGACAGGGACTCCTCTCCCCTCCTCTTACCACAGAGGTAGAGTGGGGCATATGAGTAACTCAAGACTCTGAGTTCTTGTCTTGTAGGTTCTTTGGTTCTGCTACCGCTCTGTTTTGTGTGATTTTACTTGGGCTAAGGGCTTTTGGGGATGGGAACCCTGAGTTTGAGTGCTGGATAGAGGAAAGAGTCGTTGTAAAGTGCTATATGCCACCACCATCCCACCTCCATGTCTTCTCTACTCACCTTTTGCTTCATATACTTGTCTTAAATCTAGTGTAGGTTCTTCTCGCTTATTATTGTTCTGTTTTTAGATTTTTTTATTTTTTTATTTTATTTTTTTTTCTCCCCCTCTAAGGGCTGTTCCTGTGGTTAATAATGCTGGATTCAAGCTGCCGAGTTGATCGTTCTGTGTGCTGGATTGTCCTTGGGCCTGTGGTAGGAAAGGACTGGGGAACTTAATTTCCAAATTCAATTTAGAGTTGCTCAAGTGTTTCAGTTTTGGTTTGGATGGTTCTCTAATCTCTGGCTGTGCCTTCCTTCTCAGATGAACCAGATGTAAAAATAGAACCCCCAATGTCCTTTTTCTGAGTCTAGTTTAGCTTTGATGTTTGCTTTTAAATAAAATTGCATCAGGTTTTTATTTTGAAAGTCATTATAATCTGTGCTCGAGTGAACAAAAGTCTCTACCACGTTCTGCAGTGAAGACGCCCTGCGCTGTTGTTCTGGAGCGGCGATGCCTGAGGATTAGTGATTTTCTGCACTCGTGACAGTGTGTTCTGTTTAATATTTCCCCTGCTCCTTGGTAGTCTTTATTCTTTTTGGCTTGGTATAATGGAATAAAGTCATTTGCTTGGAACTTAGGAATGTCAGAGAGTTTTCATTAGGCTTTACTGCTGTTTGCAAAAACACTTAAAACTTTGGAGGCTTAGAAGAAAAAAGATCTATTCTGAGCAGGGCCCAAGTAGTGAGTAGTGTCCCAAAATGGCAACGTAGCATAATTTAGAGGAATGCATGGTAGTGACTGTGTTTGCTGGATCAAAACAGATAAAACAAAACTACTGAAATCCCCAGATGTTCAGGAAGGAGAATCTGTGCCGGCAGCTTAAGCATTTAGCAACAAGGTGAACTTGAGCTCGTGACAGAGAGGCCTCTGCACTGTCCAGGTTCCTGTGGCTGCTGGCGTATCTGGCTAAATCCATCTGTGGCCAACGCAGAGACATGAGCTCTGGAGAAACCTTCTCCACATGCTGCAGAGCCCAGGGAAACTAGTTCACTAACCTAAAAGGTGGCAGTGGGAGTGCCCCAGAGCTTCCTTGTCTGGTTATGTAAAGACGCTTACGTGAATTTAATCACATGCTTGATAAAGTGTTGTCTTATCTTGAAGCCTGCGCTAGGCAGTCATTTGAAGGGTTGAAATCTGAATGCGCCAAGGTCAGAGATCTCTGTCCTTATCTCCAACATCCGTGAGCTCAGACTTGTTCACCTGTCTTGTGCTGGGGAGCACAAGTGAAGACCAAAGATGCCATCAGCTCAGGACGGCTGTAGCTGCTGACATGGCAAGTGTCAGCAGGCTCCAAAAAACTTCTCTGCGGAGTGGGGTGGGAAGCCAGGTCCACAGCCACCTGCTCGGGGACCTGTCGGCAGCTCCACTAGAAGCTCTGTGGATGTCGAGGCTTCGTAGGAAGGTTCTCTGGAGATGGTGTCACGAAGCTGCACAGAGCCCGGGAAGGGCCAGTCAGATGGGCTGAGATCTCCGGAGATGGAGAAAGGGAACCCTCTGCCCCGCTCCTTCTTGTGCGGGCGCCACCAACTCGCAGGGCCGGGCCAGTGTGTGCCCATAGCCCTCCGCCTCATCCACGTGGCGCTTAGAAATCCCTCCTGGCTCTCTCTGAGTCTGGGGAAGACAAGGTCTCGTTTACTTTCCCAGTCAGATGTCCTCAGCCAGGATAGCGAGAGCACTGAGAAATCGCTAATCAATTATTTTAACAGTGACATTGCAAAGAGAGGCCCCCTGGCCAGTCTGCAGGGCTGCAGGGTTTCGCCACTTAGCAATTTTTATCCCCTCTGGTTTGGAGGGCACAAATTCAAGTCCC
Source organism: Nothocercus julius (assembly GCA_013398735.1). NCBI lineage: Eukaryota > Metazoa > Chordata > Aves > Tinamiformes > Tinamidae > Nothocercus > Nothocercus julius. Next base: position 1,219,931 of record VZSV01000059.1, on the reverse strand, counting down.
AAGACATCTTGAACTCTTCTCCTTCCTCGTGTTCCCTTTGGCATCTCGAACAATCACCAAATTGTGCGGTTCTGGGCTGCAGCTGTCACGGCAGAGCAGTGCACAAAGGGCCGAGCGTGTGCGACTCGCATCCCCCCTTGCCACGTGATTCTGGGGTCCAAGATACGTATTTTTAAAAGCAGAGCAGCAATGAACAGGAAGCCGCTACTGATGCGTAGCAGCCGTGTGAGTTGCCCAGTATCTGAGTGCCTGGTAAGCAGGACTAAAAGTGCAGCCCTTCAGGGTGCTCCACTAGGCTTGCTGTGTTTGATGCTGTTACTTGATGGAAATGCAGCTGGGACCTCGGTGGGAGAGGATGCCCTGAAGAAAAGGGGACCCGCAGGAGGCAGCGGGTAGATGAGGCCAAGCTGAGAGCAGCCTTTCCAAAGACTGAGTCTTGACACCACCGATGCTGTAGTTGCTTTTCTGAAGCACATATGTGCTGTCATCTCCCACAGAACATGCAGATACGCTCCTGTATATAGCCCAGTTTTTGCCTCCATAGGCATTGCCTGGCTCTGTGTGGAGTGGAGGAGATGCACGTTTAAGAGTCTGTTTTAAAGACAATATTGTTGGCATTGGGAATGGCTCTTATTGAAACAGGTTCAGCGAACACGCGGTGCCATCGACCACATTCAGCCTGTGGCTCCTGACCTTTCTGGAAGCAAATCCTGCTGTGGCTGCCTCCTCTTCCTCCCTCTGCCACTACTGCCCTGTGTGCCAGACCCACGGCCACTTTGTCCCTCTCCGGGGTGTCACAGATCCCCTGGGCAGTAGTGGGAGTGACCAGCTGGTCCCCTGTGCTGCAGGTAGCTGGTGGAGGTGGCAGAAGGTGTCCAAGGGGGGAGGATGATGCTCGTGTGCCCCAATGTGGCTGCCATGGGAGTTTTGCACTCCCAGGGGTTTCTGCTGCTCGAAGCACCTGAGTTTGGCAGGGCCCACGGAGGAAAACTTGCTGGCGCCAGCATGTTGGGAGCTCTCTGAGGTGGGAGAGGAAAGCGCGAGGGATTAAAGCAAGGAAATGTGCGTGAATATGTAAAATTCTTCCTCGTTGCCAGCTGCGTGTACAGTAAACTAACAACTGTCAGCAGTCCTTGCAATTGGAAGAAATGGGGTGTTTGGTTGCCGAGCGAGACGCTGAGACGGATGCGAATGGGTTTGGGTTTGCCAGGCCTGTGGTTGGGTCGCACGTGGGGGTTTATACCCAGCTAACGATGCCAGTGGGGAGCCAAAATTCCCGGAGCCAGGAGGGAGGCCAGTGACGGGTCCCGGGCGAGGAGCCCAACCATATCCTTGTTCTGCACCAGCACCGCTGAATGCGCACGAGGAGCAGGAAGCACCTCCGTTCCCTTGCTTTTGATAAATAATTGCTGCGCTGTGTAGAGCATTTAGCATAATTACTGTGGGGGAATAAACAAATTACAGCAGTTTGTGAGAAGAGCAGAGCTACCCTTGCTGATCAGGGAGCCGTGGGACCTCTCGGATTTTGGGGAGTTTGGGATGTGCAGAGGTGGCTGTGGGCCAGAGGTGGAAGTGCTGGGTTTTGCATCAGTCCTTGCAGTTGTCCACGTGTTGCATTTCTCCAAATAACTGCTGCTTCTAAGGTGGCAAATTTGATAATTTTTTAAATTTATTTTGTGTGCACTTTTAAGAATTTCTATATAACAACTAGTGTAATTATTAATAAAAATGAACACCTGCCTACGCTTGTGTGTATATCTGATGCCTTTAGAGTTACAGTACTTGGGCTCAGGTGACTTCCGAATTCGGCTCCTGACCCAGTTTTCCTTCCTCCTCCTGTGCTAAATTTGATACCCTCCTCAAGTGCCATATTCTTTTTCTTTCAGATCCAGACTGGGCCTCACACAGCCTGGGAATCTTCATCTGTTTAAACTGTTCAGGAATCCATCGCAATATTCCCCAAGTCAGCAAAGTGAAGTCAGTCCGTTTAGATGACTGGGACGATGCTCAAGTTGAGGTATGTACATCTCGGAGTTGAAATACCAACGAGCTGGGGTCACTGCATTTCACATCACTGGCACAAATGCCACCCATGCTCTGCTTTCTTACCAGAGAAGCTGTAAAACACAGTCCTTTCTAAAGATGTCACAACAAGCATGATCTTGGAAAACATGCCTAAATAAATGTTGAATGTGGTAACAAGGTCCAGCTGTCTGTGCTTACTAAATCTGCTTGAAAAAATGGAATAACAATGTCACGAAGAAGCTGCATAGATTCCCCATCACCACCATAAAAGTGGCAACTCTTGAACAGAGTCCATTTATTAATAATTAATTGAAAAATCATCATCTCTGCTGCTGACATCTTCCCCCAGCTCTTTTCTATCACCCCTACCCAGCCTGGCTGCTTATGGCTTTTTCTACTTGACATTAAAACTTTTAAACTCACATCTTGAAGAACTCAACTGCAATATAACTTCTTTCAATTTGTATACACACCTGCCTGGATCTGGGTGACATTAGCAAATGTAACCACGAAATATATAGCCTTTGACTATTGCTGTCTTTAAAGGCTTGAAGAATACTACCAGTCATTGACTTTTATCTCATATGTTGTAGCTTTGGGGGTTTTCTGAAAGCTGCAGTTCATGGAATCATGTGACTTAGGAAGAAAAAGGGCCTTTGTTTACATCTCTCTCTCTCTCTCTCTCTCTCTCTCTCTCTCTTTTTTTTTTTTTTTTTTTTTTTTTTTTCTTCTCCCTCTCTTCCTTGATTGTTGAAAATAAATTGAATTTGTAAACTGAGGAAGATCAAAAAAACAGGAAAATAACAAAAAACCCTGTTTTAAAATAACAAAAAAATTTAACCACTCATTTTGCTTGCATACTTGGCATGCAATATACAATGAAAAAAAGAGCATGGGCTGCCTGGAAAAGGATATTTTTCTTACAGCTATGAAGTCCCTTTCATTAAATTTGATTTTATGAATAAGGATATACGTGGCATGTTTTCACTCTTTTCAGCTAGCCATTTGCATGAAAGATCAAAAGGAAAGGTGGGCTATCGGGTTCCTACCCTTTTTAGTTGTGTCTGAAGATGGCAAACACGTCCAAAAGAAGTGTTACTGCCATTGAAGCTGTAATAAATTGGCTTGAGACCCTTTAGCTGCAAAGCTCAAGTGCCAATGTCAGCTCGTGCCTTAGGAGGTGATTTGCAGGAGTGAGTTGGAGCTGGCCTTTCAGAAAAGTGCCCAAGTACAAGTTTTCCGAGTGGGCATTGACCTCTACCAGTGGAAAACTCTGGTCTAGGCTGTTTCCCCTCTGAGTTAATCCACATGACCATCACCTTCCCAGAGTATGCAGCAGGACTTGTGATAACGCTCGATCTGCTAAGTGCAGATTGTTGTTACTCTCCTAAGAATCCAAAACCTCAGATCTCTGGGCTCAGTCTAGACCCAGTCCTGATCTCAAAGCTTTACCTGAGAATAACAAGTTAGGAAAATGCTTTGTGCTGCTTTGCGCTATACCAGTAGCTAATATAGACTTTTTTTTATCTGTCCCTTGTTTTCCTTTTAGAAAAGGTTTCTTCTTTTAATATCTGCACTGTGATGTGAAACACTGTTATAGCACCTTTCAATTGTTTAAGTTAAAGAAGTTAAATTTGGGAAGTAATCAAAGTCCCTTCCCATTTCAAGGTAAAATAGAATGTGAGGTTTATTCTGCCATAAAACCTTTGATGACTGCCCTGTTGGGTTACTTTTATAAAAGATGGTGAGCACTGTAGGCCACTTTATTGGTAGCTGGGAGTAGAACCCAAGTGAATGGTTGATGTGCATGGGAACAGGAGTGAATCATCACCAAGGAAGTGCAGCATGAAGGAAACCAGCACTTGCAAAAATTGAATCATTTTGGAGGATTAGATGTGATCCTCATCAAAGCAAATAGTGTAGGGCTTATTGTCAGAGACTGTTACCTTGCTGGAGTCTTAACATATGGAGTTAAATTAAAGTTAGTGTCAGGTTCTGCCCTCTGGTTTGCCTAATTTCTGTGCCCTTGGAGCCAGCGCATTCCCCAGCCTGGAAGTGGAAATGCATGAGACCAAACTGTGACCTGTTACTGCCTTCTGCCTCTGCGGGGACTGTGCACGTGGGACCGGGCCAGGACCTGTCCCTAGGGATTTTAAACAGATGAAAAGTCTGGTCTAGGGGGGTGAAGTTGATTCTCATGGCTCTCGTAGCCCTGTGGTCCCTGCCTGCTGGATGACAGAACCCCTGGAAGGGACAGCAGCTGAGGCGACTGGCAGCCGACTCAAAATGATTTGCTAGCATTTGCTCTATGTGTTTTAAGCAAAATGCTCTGGGGCACTGAATAGCAGGAGTTCTCTTTGCCCTGTCTCCAAAATGATGCAGCCTGGATGCAATCTCTGGGGAGTGCCAAGGTTAATTTCTGAGCCCTGGCTCGCAGGAATAGCCCTTGCAGCCCTGCTGCTGTGCACAGTCCCAGGGAAGCCTTGCAATAAGGGAAGAAAGGCCTCCTCCCAGTTGTTTTATTGCTATGTAGAATCAGGGAGGATAAGGGCCATTCACATTTCTTAATTCTGTCTGTTTTTCTCCTCTTTTTACAGTTTATGGCTTTGAATGGAAACAATGTAGCAAAAGCAAAATATGAGTCCAAGATGCCACCATTTTATTACAAACCAACATTTCTTGACTGTCAGTAAGTAAATACCTTTGCTGCTAAACCACATTTATTTGTTTGTGCAGCTGAAGCCTCTGTAATATTTTCAGTTTAGTGCGATACATGTTTTTTTTTTTTTTTTTTTGTCACAGTGGGGATTGCATTACAAAAGTCTCTGAAAAATGCTTGTTCTTTTGATTGCATATGGTAGAGTTTATACTACGCGTGGGATCTTATTTAATAAGCACAATTGCATGATGCAGGGAAGCCAATAGTTTGTCTATTCCCTAGACCCTTCCAATTTTCTGAGGCTATGAAAAAGTCAGTTTCTACCCATTGATTTCCTCTTCCTTCTCAAATAGCCCTTTTGTATTAAAATGTAACTTGCTTATCTGACGGACGATGTGCTATGTTACTTGTACTGTCAAAATATTGTTTCTGTTAGTGCCGAATAGTAGTGGGGGATTTTTTTTTTTTACCTAAGTGAGAAAGCACATCCTAAGCTAGGACAGGTGAAAGGATGTTTTATCCTATCCAGTGTAGAGTAAACATCCTCCTTAGCAAGTCAGGAGATCAGCTTTTGTGGACCAAAACGGTTGAGCAGCCAGAACTCGTGCTGCTTAGGGAGAAAGGAGATAAACTGAAATTGTTTGTTCAGTGAGATTCTGTCCTAGAGTCCAATCTTGCAGAGTGCTGTGGGTGTATCCTTGTAAAATCAGTGCTTCACAGGATTTGATGTCTGAAGGACATAATATCCAGAGCCAGTGTTTTAATATTAACCAGCCCATGAGTGTAGAAGCACCTGATATTCAACCCAATATCGTTGAAATGGGTGTCACTGGTTGAAAAGAGAGATTGAGCAGCGTGGCAGCGGGTATGAAAATGCCCAGTCCAGTTGTGAGTCTCTGAGCAGCCTTCTGATGTGTTCAAACAACACAAGAGATGCCCAGAGCAGAAACAGTGGAAGGAATTGTAGGATTCCTTGTATGAGAAGCCCTTAACTAGGGTGCTTATGCACCAGGCTCTGCTTTATGCACCAAATCTAAAATCAGACTGAAGGTGGTTAAAGGGCTCCAGTCATGAGTACCTACACTCATCCTCAAGGTGATTTTATCTACACTTTAACTCTGTTGTAATAGCTAGGAAGGCAGTAATTCTTCTGAATATGTCATTGCAAAAAGCCTTTTACAGAGAAGAAAAAAGAGGGCGTCTGTCATCCCTATGAAACATCTCTGTGATTCATCCATTACCTGCTATTTGGTAATGCTAAAATGCTAAATTTGGGAAAGCCCAGGTGTGAACAGCACTGCCTGGCCTGATGATAAAAAAGTCACTCATTCTGACAACATTAGCAGATCTTGGATTTGATCTAAAATGGCTCCTGGCAGCAGCTTCCACAGTTCCTACAATTAGAGAAGTTATTTGAGGACTGGCAAAGCTGCTGTGTGTACACTTTGAATGCATTGTGTTTATCCTGGTGGGATATTTGTTTTTTGGTCCTGAAGTGTTAGCTCTAGCATCCTTTTGCATCCTTGTGCATGAAGTGCTTCTTGCATCTTGCTGTGTAAGAAGACTCCACTTTCTAAGATGGTGCATCTACTAAAAGAAATTGCTGCTAATTTCTCCCCTGCTTCTCCCTGGCTTTGGGTTGAAACCAAAAACCTGCAGGTTTTTGAAAGTCTCTTGGCAGAGAGCTATTCATAATTTTTTTTCCCTTGCCTTCTCTTTAGAGTCTCTTTGATACCAAGAAGAAAAAGTGAGTTGCAAAATACCCGTGGTGCCCAGATTACAGAACAAGTTGGTAGTTGTGCCAACAGCAACTCCAAGGTGAACGCTGTTTTGTGATAAACAGGCAGCTCTCCTGAACTGTTTGGTCCTGAGAGGATCCAGTGCCATATTTATATTGCTGGGATCCAAAATCCCGACAGTCAGCTACTCTGTTTGAAGATTTGCAGATGGAAAGAGAAGATTTTGACCTAGCTTGAGCAGTGTTGCTGCTGTAGTCTTTGCTAGTAGAAGCAAAGTTCTAGGTGAGTTTTTGTCTCTGAGGCTCTCAAAACAATTTGCAATCTCTGTGTTTGGACAGAGATGCATCCTGATCACTTCCCTGGAAGCTGTGGATCAGCAGATTTGAAAGTCAGTGCGTCTCTGAGGCAACCTTGATATTCCCACATCAGAGGCTACTAGACAGTGAAGAGTTAGAAGTGGAGGCAGCTCATATAGATCTCACTAACTGTAATTCCTTGCACTAATTTCAATGGTGTGATTTTAATATCCTTCCTCTGAACTAAAGGGAAACTGCTGTAGTTCAGTGTAATGGGAGTGAAATTCACATGCAAACTGTACTGAAGGCTTTTTGTGCATCTTGTTTAATCTTAAGTCTCAGTTAGGCTTAATTAGCCATTGCAATCCAGCCTGAGCTGCTGCTTTTGTTATTGCAGGACAGGGCGCTATTGGTGTCTGGGTTGTTTGTATCTTTGCCAGAAGCACCACCCTGTTGCTTGGTGATGCTCCAGCGCTGCCTGATGGGGTGCTGGGCTCATGCAGGGCTCTCTGCTTGGAAGGTCCCTCTGGAGCTTGGGGGATCCGGGTACAAATCACACTCAGCTCGGCTTCCACAGATCAGGCTGAAAGGCAGCCAGCGCTCCCCTTGCTGCTCAGGCAGCTTCGTGACCTCAACCGCTTCTGCTCCTTCTGCTTTGGGGCTGGCAGGAAATATCTGCAGCTCTTCACTTGGCTTCCTTTGCTGATGCAGCGCGGCCTCCGCCGCTGCTGCGTCTCTCGTCGCGCCCCGGGGCGCTGCGCAGAGTGGCGGCTGCCTCCCAACCGCAGCCCGGCCTCCCCGAGCACAGGCAGGTCGTGCTGGGCCTTGGGCGGCGGCGGCCACTGCTCTCCGCAGCCCTTTGATGCCTGATGGAGACGCGTGCAGCTGCTCTTAGCCCACAAGAAGCGGTGGGTGCTTAGGCTTCCTTTGCTTGTTTGTCTGGCCGCCTCTTTTACTCAGTGAGGAGGAGGAGGAGGTAGCCGGGCTGATCCTCCTGCAAGCTGCTGCTCCCGGGCCAAGCTCTGGCTGTTCTGTACTCCCTGGCGCGCGGGTGTTTTGCAGAGGGCCGTGTTTGAGCTGGGATGCCCTGATTTCTGAGCTGCCGAGGCAGCCTGGAGCTCATGTAGAGGTGTCTATGTGGGTGCTCGTGCTGCCGGGTGTTGCAGCCCGGCGTGGATGTGCAGTTACCCCTCGTGCTGACACGTGCTGCGATACAAGCAGCTGCGGTAGGTCCCAGGCTCGGAGTGTTTCAGGCTGTTGTGCCTAGTGGAGCTTTTATTTCCCTATTTAGAAGCTTTCTATGCCAGGAGATGGATGTGTGCTAAGCAAGAGCAGGGGTTCGCTGCTTTTTAAAGAGGTTGGATATCTCTTTAGCTTTCCCCTTGCTTCATGCTGAGTCCCATCACTGTAACAGCATTGCTAGTTCTCAGGTCACAGCTCTGCATGGCACTGCCAAGAGCCAGTCAGGAAGGTGCCTCCAGCCCCGTGCTGCCTCTTGCTGACCCGTGATCTGCAGCACCTGGGGCTTTTGATACATTTAATTATGACGACTCGTGTTGGAAGAGCTGGGAATCCTTTGTGAGAACTGCCATCCCTGCAGGATGCCCATGTCTCTTTAAGCTCCTTGGCTGTATAATGCTTTCTCTGGCATCCGTTTGTCTTGGTTCCTTGCAGATTTGCTAATTTCACACAGCAAGATGGAAGAATTGCTCCAGAGCCAGCTTGTCCTTTCATTGTCTTGCCTACAACGTTATGTTTGATTCCCTAGAAGATACTTGGTGTTTGCCTGCTGCATCTGGTTTCTGCCTCCTCCAGAAGCCCCACTGTGACTTTCTGGCTCTGTCAGAAACTGGACAAGGTTAGAGAAGTTGGAGGAGTGCTCTGGAATTGCCCAGGGAAAATCTGCGGTTGTGAATAGGCAAAAACAACAACAACAACAAACCCCAAACCCAAATCAAAAACAGCTATCCCCTCATGTCCTCTCGTTTCCCATCTCCAAAAACTTAGCTCATTTGTGAGGAGCAGTGAGCAGAACAACCAACTTTTGCACCACAAGGGAGTCCCTGAGGCTGAAATTAGCACCAGACTCTGCGCCTGCTGCCCCACATCATTGGCACAGAGACTGTTGGATGAGGACTGTAAACCACAAAAACCCTCTTTGGCTAGTCGTGTGTGGCCGTGTCCCAGCTCTGTTCGGTGGCAGCAGATTGAGAGCCGTTAGGCAGCCTGTTCTGAGGCAGGTACAGGTGGCTAGTGACAGGAGGCTGAATTACAGGTGATGTGGTGAGTGTCCCTGCAAAACGCAGAGAGGGGCTAAGACAGGGTGCTTTGTATTTGGCTGTCTGTGGGAATGCAGGCCTTGCATTTTCTGCCTGCATCAACCTGCCTCTGCTCAGGACTGAGGCCCTGCATGTCTGGGAGCAGGGGAACGTGCACAGAATGACACATCTGGGCAGAGCAGCATTTGGGGATTTCACATAGTTATTGACAGGGATGGGCCTTGTTCTTTGGGACAGATGATCTTAGGCTGTTGCAACCTCCTTGCTTGATTCAGAACGGAAGCAGCATTTTAACAAGAACCCAGACTTGGTGTCCAGCTCTTGTCTCTGCAGCCCTGTTCCCTGCAGGCTACTGTGGATATTGAAGGGGGATGATGCCCTTCCCAAGCTGAAGATCCCATCAGTCATGTTTCAGGGTCGAGCTAGGAAAACTGAGTGTGGAGAGGGTTCAGCATTGATGGTAGCATCTCCTGGTACCGATACTGGTTCTGATCAACATCTTGAGGCCTCTGGCCGTTGAACCTTTGGGTTGAGCGTGAGGCTCTGGGTCCTACTTGTTAGGAAGGGTCGTCAGATTTTGCATCAGAGGCTCTCAGAAGTGCCTCAGTCCTGGGTGTAAAGCTCGAGGCGCAGCTTGAGCCTCCCCAAGAGGGGCTGCTCGCCAGTTCCTGGGAAATAAATCATTCTGTGACAGCCCAAATTGCACACACAGCCTCCCAAACCCTCTGCCTGCGTGTAGCTCTGCACTCATGAGTGCCTGTAACCTGCCTGCTCCCCCGGTCGGTCCTGACTGGAGGTGAGTCCTCCCCACTTGTGGTTTATTTTTACTTTGTCACCAGCAAAAAGAGCTCTTAATTCATATGGATCCCTTTAGCTTCCAAAGGAAATTGCTACTAGATTAAAATGGTACCAAGTTTCCTATGTGTTTTTAATCTAAGTGTTCCACCGTTCTGAAAAATAAGTTTTGTGCTAACCTGTACTGTGCTTTTTTTTTTTTTTTTATTTAGGCATATTATAGTTCTTCCAACTCATATTCAGCTTTAACTTCCTCACGTTCATGATCGGATGCTTTATGCTTGGATAGCCAAAAATTCCATCCCTGTGTTCCCCTCCAGGTGTTTGCTGATGGCAAGGGCTTTGGAGACAGGTGACATGTCATTCCCAGGGCTTGGTAGTGCTTGGATCAAGCCCCCGGGCCATCCCAGCTCTCCACAAAGCCACTTGAAAATGAGTCCTGCTAGCAAACACAAAACAGAGAGGAAAGGGTGTGGAAGCCAGATGCACTTTTAATCCTAAGTTGCAGTGTTTTTCCTCATACTGTCTGAGGAAGAATTTGGACTCGGACTTAATATTTCATTAAAAGTGTTGCTTGACAGCAACTTGGCAAAGCTGTGTCCACAAGCTGAAGCTGCCCATGACAAGCTCTGTGTGTGTTATTCTTCTTTTTATTAAAAAAAAAAAACAAACTTTTTTTTTTTTGGTAGAGGAGGCGGGGGGAAGACATTTCTGGATCACATGGTCCTATTCTGCGTTTTCTTGGCTCTCTGTGGCTCGCAAGGATGAAATGCAGAGGGCCACGACGTTTGGTGGTGATGGGGCCCCTTTCACTTCTGGCTGGGGCTTCTTGCCTGGGCTCTGTGTCAAGGAGCCGCCGTGGCCACGTGCTGCACGAGGTAGGTTAGGGCCGGGGAACCTTTCGGCATCCCAGGAAAAATATCCCAGTTGCAGGGTCTTGTGCAGCAACAAACTGGAGGCTATTCATTTTGCTGACCAGATTTCCTACATCCAACACAAGCCACACAGTGGCAATTTCATATTCAGCTGCTTGAGCATGAGAAAGGTTTTCCCAGCGTGATTTCTCCTGTGCGTCTCCTGATCTCATGTCGCTGTTTCTGTGGGGCCAAGGATCGCAGGGCTGCACTGCGCCTCTGACAGAGCCCTTCATTTCGTGTGGGTGGCCAGCAGAGCAAACAAGCATCTTTAAGTGAGGTTTAGTGTTGGTGCTGGCAGAGCTTCGTCAGCCTCTCGTTCTGCTCTTGCCCCGGAGCTGCCAGCTCCTGTGGTGCTCTAAGGACGACTTCTTGCTTATTCTGCTGGAAGTGTGGTCTTTCATTATTTTTTTAGTTTGTTCCCTGCTCCCAGGTTTTCATCTTGTTAATTACAAAGACCTCTCTGTTCTAATTGCCAAAAAATGACATATTCCCTGCAACCAGCAGCCTGCCAGATTTTAGGTGGGCTGTTAAAGCTTTTGGATTAGATCCCAAAAGCTGTGCATCTCCTCAGTTTAGGAATTATACAGTTATATTTTTTTCTAGCAAATGTGAACTGTGTATTTGCTACAGGTCCCTTCACCAGAAATTCAATAAAATACCATAAGGCTAGAGTCACTTCTGTTCACAGAATGCTGTGGAAATCACAGGCAGTTCTGGACAGAGGGGATCCAGGCATGTGATACCTGCCCCGGCGTGCCTCCGTACACATTCACCTCCGGAGACATGCACTTCGCACAACACACAGCATTCTGTCAGCAGCACATGCCTTAAAGACCCCTAAAAACGTGCTTAAAATAAAATGGAGATGGGGTCTGAAGTTGAGCCACCAAAGAAAGAGGCAGATTCCTGGCTATGCAGCTTGGGTCTCTCTTTCCATTTCTTTTGCTGCATTTCTACTTGATCTAAGTAACCTTTGGAGCAGAGATAGCAGCCCCTGGCCTTGCTCTGAAGTGCCCTAATGATGGGCTCCTCTGTTGCCTCTCAGTTTTGGTGGAGCTGCTTCTGAAGGATCCTGGAGATGTGATGATGAGGAGTGTGGAGGAAGGTCAGAGCTGTCAGAAGGCTGTAGAGGCTGGGCAAGTTGCGTGGCTGGAGTCCTGTGGTCCTTTGGAATTGCCATTGGAGCCCCTCAGGATGCAGCCAAACGCTGGCTGAGATTATCAGGAGTGTTCAGCTAGCACCGTGTGTGAAGTGTCCTTCTTACAGTTAAGTCTTTGTTGAAAAGGTCCAAGTTGGGCTCTGGTGATCGCAAGCTGTCTGCAGCAGCCAGGCTGGAAAAAATGGAGAACTCTGAGTATTCATGGTGATTTTGTGGTTAAGTTTCTCTAGCTTTGTTGATGAGCCACAGCAGCAGGTGATTACGTGATGCTTTTTGAGTTACCAGATCTAGTCTTTTACAGCAGCAGACAACTGTATTCTAGATATTCGATCCAGAAAGGACATCCTGACAAAGCCACCTCGCAGACTTCTACAAAGTCCATTTCAACAGAAGATGGGTTGTTCTCAAGACCAGCATGTATCACGTGGTGCCAACAGCAGGGAGATGGGGGATCTTTGGGGCTCACAGTTTAACTTGCAGATACACGTGTTACAGCTGAAGATAAGTTGTGAGAGCATGAACAGAAGGGGGAAAGGCAGATTCAGCAGATTATTTCTATTACAGCAGTGCAGGTGGCTCACATTTGAGTTCTGGGCACAGTGACACTGTTGTGTTTCCTATGCGCTGTAGGAGAAGGCTGGTGCCCCAGCTGAGGAGATGGAACAACAGGTGGGAGAAAATATGTGTAATTATCTGCTGCTTTACCATCAGGAAACCGATAACACCCATGGTTCTGTTTGAATAGCATCTTGCAAATTCGATGAAGTTTTTAGCTGTCCTGCCAGAAGAATTTTCATAAGTAACAGTAGAACACTTGTCTTTGAACATTTCTGGAACACTTGAAAAAGTACTTAATTTGTATTGTAAGCCAAAAACAAAACAAAACAAAAATTCAATCATATTGGTAGTTTTCCTTAGTATAGAAATTGATATGTTCAAGTGTGGTGGGTTTTACAGAGCATGGCCAACTGCTGGGGAATGTTTAACTGTCATCAGTGTAGGCCACTTCTAAACATAAAGTTAGAAAGACAAATGCCTTCCTGTCTGGGTATGTTCTTTACCTATTTATGGGCTATTTAAGACTGAAGGGTAGTAAATAACTATGTAGTAGTGCAATTGAAAATGGTTTGGAACAATTCCTAATATATTCCAGATCAAAACTGCTTATGCCCTTCATTAATTCTAGGAGTTGTGCTAAAATAAAATAATACAGAAGTGCTTGAAATCTTTGGTCTCTGCTGTTTTTTTGTTTGTTTGTTTTGTTTTTTGTTTGAGTAGTATTTTCCATAAGGCTAGTTCTTACCCTGTCATGCCCTGTCCAGTGTGAGGAGGTTTATATTTAGAATAGTCCTTATGTTAAAAGAATTTTGCGCAGAGTTTGGTGGGTGTGGCTGAGATATTCTGCTAATACTGGAAATTTCATTATAGAAGTTTCCACTAAATTGGTTGTTCAAGGAAACAATTTATTGTCTTAGAGCAAATGGGAGAGACTTTCAAATCACACTTGCATTCTCTATTGAAGAGATAATGATATGAATTGTTCCTTAGCTTGTCTTGGACAGTATCTCCTTTCCTGTGTTTTTTTTTCCTACTTTGTTGTTGTTGTTTGTTTTTCTTTTTTTTTACAGACTGCTACGGGAACAGTGGATCAGAGCCAAATATGAAAGAAAAGAATTCATTCACAGTGAGAAGCAAGAACCCTATTCTGCAGGTAGTGATAGAAAGTTTTGGCAGAAAAGTGTTTCAATGTCCAGCACCTTCCTTGTCTATTTTTCTGATAAATTAGCTTTATGTTGATTGATGTTTGTACTTTGTAAAATGGGAGAGGAAAGTGTGATTCTTCAGGAAAGATGTCTCCTGGCATTCTCTATATTCAACTAGAAAAAAATCAATGCCTGATAGAAAAAATCAGAAATTCAAGAGTGCTTCTATTGACTGCAGTGGCATGTGCCCCAACAGTAAGTCAGCTGAAGTATCAGTGAGCTCCTTTCTGGTGGCAGGAGGCATAAATGTGAATTAAAATGGAGATAAGGATGTTTATCTCATCAAGGTGACTCTTCCTTTAGAAAGGTAAGTAGGGTTATTAACACTGGTTAATGGTAGGTAAGTGTGCAAGGTTCCCTGCTCTTCCCAAATTTCCGTTTCACAGCTGTCTCCACGAAACTGCAATGTCTTTCTTCACTGGAACATGGTTTCCTTGTGGTATAATAAATGCACGTAGTGTTTTGCAATTGTAGAGACAGTGCTTGTGACATTTCAGCACTCACAGCACAACCACCAGCATGATCAAGATCTTTTTAATGGCATTGTACAAAGGAGCAGGTGAATTGGGTGATTTTCTTGTGGAAGGGCAGAATGTGAAGAGGAAGCACAGGGTCCAGCTAGGTTTGTTCTGAGGCTGCACCAGCACAATAACTGACATTAAATATTGTGTGAAATTAGCTGGGTGTTCCTTCGCTATGTGTAAGTGGCATTTATTTTGCATTTGAAGTAGTCAACACTAGCTGTGTGCATGGATGGCTCTGGGATGATTTTATTAGCAAAGAGCATGTTACAGATGAAAGGTTAAAATATTATTATCATGCTGCCTTTTGAGATTGGTAATAAGCAGGTAGTGTCAGCAGTTTGCTGCTGTTAAAACTGCAGTTAAAATCTGATATCATGTAGCCTCAATTTATGCTTAGAGCAATTTTTCTGTGCTATTTTGTGTACATGAAACGTGCATGAGTGTGTGTGCAGTATCCATATGCAGTGTACTGTGCACAAGTTAATTTTAGTTTTTCGAAGTACGGTGCTGGAACTGGGCATATTCTCTTAAAAGTAGTTGAATTTCTTAGACAGCTTTGGAATATATCTGCCAACATGTGTGTAATGCTCACCCAGAAATAATGTTTCCAGTTTACACTGTGCAACTTCTAGGTGTAAAACTCCTGGTTCAACTAGGTACTTCAGGCAAATGAATAATTTTAAGGATGTGATTCGATTTGTTGACTCCAAGAAGAGTGTGTACCTGGTTAAAGTTAAGTATGTGCTTCAGTGCTGTGTGAGAAGGGCAGTGTGTGCTGAGCTTTCTGAAAAATATTACAGGCAGAGTTCAAGCATGAGTTTATTTTAGCAACATATTTTTGATGTCTTTCTGTAATGTCATCACATAATGTTTAACTTCATGGTGAAGTGGTAGCTTTTTTTCTCTTCTCTTTGAAGTTCAAAAACCTTTAAAGGCAGAATAAAAAAGATGGTTTTAAGCCATTTTAAGAGAACAGTACTCTTAAAAGGAAAAGGGGAAAGGGAGGCAAACTGGTGGGCATCTTCTGGGTTGTATATTAATGCTTTCAGGTTGTACTTTTTCCTTGGGAATTATATTGTCATTGAAAAACAGCATAGGAGTTGGGTAAATTAACTGCAAAATACTGACCAGGTCTTTATTTGCTCATTCTTTGGGCCAGCAAATGCCTAAGGCAGCTTCAAGGCAGATCTGTTAGCTGTTCCTTGGGATGTCCAAGTTTGTGTTATAGTCAAACACAGCTGGGGAGGGGACACCAAACTTGCACTGCTGACTCTTCCCTTGTGCTGACACGTAACAGCCAGGTATGGTTATGTGGCCCTACCTCACCCTGCGCCAAGGCACGTTCCTTGCTCTGGGCAACGTTGCACGGCTCCACTGGGAGCTGCATTTTCACCTCTTCTGCTGTTAGGCTGGGCTGGGAACTGGGACATGGGGGCCGAGGGAAAATCCCGTGTCCTGCAAAAAGTAGCACCCTGGAGGTTTTCACCTGTGTGCTGGGACAGTTTTTGTATTGCTCAGGTCAAATGAGGATGCCTGGACACTCCATAGCGTATGTGGTCCGGGAAGAGCAGCTTGGCCAGCTGGTGTGAACCACAGAGCTGCTCTGAGCCGCGTTGTCTGCGAGCCCTCCAAGACCAGCTGGAGTTGGCACGTGCAGAGGAAACTGAGCCACATTGCGTGTCCCAGCAATGCCCTTCTCGCTGTTCGCAGGGGTTTACGCAGCTTACAGGCACAGCAGCGTTTTGGAGGGTGTACCCTGCATGGGGTGATCCTTTTGTGCCTGGTTATGCTGGGCACAGGAGGAAACAGGCATAGGATCTAGGCCAATGCTTTTCATTTAACGACCTCCTGAACTGCGTGTAAGCATGCTGAGGTGGGACCAGCTCAGAGGCTTTTCCCCTCCCCGCCAATTTGTATCTCATTTGAATGTGTGTATATATTTTTCTTTCCTTCTAATGCTATGTTGGACTGTTTTTCTCACCATTCTGAATTCCCTGGAGGGGTGTTAGATTACCAATTTCTAAGCATGAAACATTTATTGCTAATAGAGACGTCGGGATCCATTTTCTGGTATTTGTTGGAAGATTTAATTCCATTTTCCAATCCCAGAGGCAATTTTGCACTCTGATATTTGTTCAAAAAATGCATAAAAATAGAAAAACACTATCTCTGAATATTTTTGAGCAGTATCCTTTTCCAGTTATTCTGCTGCAACCCTGGTCAGAAATCCGATGTCTTCACGTTTGGAAGAACCTTTGGGGAGGGACTGTCTGGAGCCTGCAGATGCCAAACAGAAGCTCTCGCAGCTGACCTGACAGACCTCGAAGAAATGAGTCTTGGGACAAATGTCAGATGTGCAGGTCAGAGCTGAGGTATAGAGTCATGTAGAGAAGCCTGGCAGGAGGATGCAGCAAACTGTTCAACTGCTAGCAAAGAGTTTAATTAAGTAAAAGAAGTGTGGCAGGAGTAGGGAAGGAGCAGCCCTGGCTCTGCTCCCCCAAAAGGCTTTGCAGAGCACCCGAAACAGCTGGAAACCTCTGCCCAGGTGCATAAAGCAGTGCAAGAGGGTGGAAACAGAGCTAGGACCGGGACTGACCTTGTGTCTTTCCAGTGCCAGGATCAGGTTTGCATGGATGTGCTCAGTTTAGGGCAGTGTTTCTTGACCACGAAGTATCCTGAGGACTTGTATTGCCGCTCTGATCTCCTGCCCAGGTGTAGTCTGACACTTCGCTCCTTCCATGCCCTTTTTCCCATGTCTTTTTCCAGTAAGGAAGAGGCTTCTTTGTCATCTTTAAAATCCAACGTGTGTGTAGCTTATTCAAGCAACCCCTCCTTTGTAGGATGAAAGTGCCAGTAGGGAAGTGACATGCAGGTAGAGTTTCCCTGTGTTTATCACTTTATTCCCTGATCTTGTCCAAACAAGGAACAACCTTGTGCCCTTCCAGGTATCCGAAGCCAAGCTCTTCATAAGGATCACATGCAAGTGGCTTGAGAGCCAGGCTGCAGCCAGCACTGGGGACAGAGATGTCCAGTGTGGCAGCATTTAAGCAGATCTTGCTTGGGAAAATGGTCCTGGTTCAGTCCCTGCTCCGACGTCTCCGGTCAGACACGTGATTGTACTTGGAAGTCTTAGTGTTTGCCCTGAGTGGAAGATTTCAGGGGAACTCTTCTGGAGCCACTTGTTTCTACAGGAAGCCTTTGGGCACAAGCCCGTGCCCTATTCACAGCTACAGCTTTTAGCTCTTATACTCTGAATTAGTTTTTCAAACTCTGATGATTTCATTCCTCTAAAAGAGCCATCATTAATGAGTGTATTAGCCCCATTGATTTTTAGTGTGAGGAGTCGGTGTGAGTTCAGATAGTGCAGGAAGATTAGTAAAACAGTGATTAAATGCTTCAGTGATCCACTATCGATTCTTAGATACACCCTTTTATACGTCTGAGCTGTTAATTCAGCTGAAGTATTAGAGCTAAATAATTGGTTTGCCCTAGCCAGACTTTATGAGGCAAAACAATATTTAGACCCCAGTAATTCTGCTTAACACCACGGTCTGTGTTCCTCACACTATTGATGCGTTAGTTGCACAGTGGCATAGAATAATACCAATTTTAAGAACCTTATATTAACATGTTTCGGGATGGCTTTATCCCTTCTGATAAATGAACTGACTAAATTACTGTCAGTCTCCAGCTAATTATCCCCTTTAACAGAGTTTAATGGGGCACATGTACTGAATTCTCCTTGAAATGAAGAATAGCAGGAATTGCAGTTGAAGTCTAGATATGGAACTTTAGGCAAATGAAAGGTGTATGTGATCATTTTGAAAAAGCGTGAACATTTTGCCCTGCTGTTGATAGGAGCAGTTACGCTAAAGCTTTCCGTAAGTCCTGCTGAGAGTTAGTTCGTTTGGGTACCTTTGATTCCTCTTTTAATCACATGAATTTATGCTAGCGAAGAGAGATGTGGAGGAAGCAAAACAGAACACTTTACATGAAACATGGTATTTGAAATTGGTAAAGGTGCAGCTGCTGCAATGCATCTCAGGTCACAAACAAAAGAAGGCGATGTGTATGTAGCCAAGAAAATGCAAAAGGGACTCGTTTTTCTCCTAAAAACACATCTTTGGCTTCTCACAGACCTTCTGGTTGCTGTTGGGATGCCAGGAGAAGTCAATGCCAGTTCCACATGCACCAAGCCCTCAGGTGAGCTGAGAGTATAATCGGCGTCACGTGCATCTTTGATTTAACATTAGCAAATGAAGAGCTGGTGAGCTGCTTTATGTTGGGTGCTAAATCTCTTAATGCTTGTCAGGAAAAGTGGCTTAACCGTGTAGTTATGGTTTTGGAAGTGTCTGTCTGCAGGCTGAACATGGATAATGCTGCTCTTGGAGAGGAGGGCTACCCGGTGTCTGCAGGAACGGATGGAGGTGGCAGTCTGGAAAACAGCTTGTCACCTTTGCCTGAAGTGCTGCCCGTGCCTGCCTGTTATTGGGTGTAAATTGTGGGTAAGCCGGGGATGTTCGTTGGATTCAGGGGGATAAAGGTTGTTAGTCCTTTGCCTGTGCTTGCCAGCCCTACAAGCAGCAGCAGTCCAACCCTTTTTGCTTAATATCTGCACAACTGATGAGAGGAAAATAGGATATATTTAAAATGTCTTCCCCAAAGCAGTGTGAAATGAGTTCCTGCTTGTCCTTGCTCTTGCTGCCTCCGGGCTCTGCTCCGGACTGTGCTCAGTGGGGATATGGCAGGAGATGCAGAAGGAGGATGATCACTGCAGGCGCATTTCCTGATGCTTTTATGGACCTCTGTCCTTTTGTGGACTTTTGGCTTGCTTTGGGCAAGCAGTACCAGCCTTGTTCTGTGAGCAGTGTCTCATTACAGGCCCAGAATGACAAATATCTATTGACCAGGAGAAGACAAGGCCCAGCAGCTCTGAAACAAGAGCTGTTCTGTTTTCTCATTATTGCTGTTTTGATCTCAAATCTGCTGTAGTTGAGGTGTCCTGTCACCTGAAGGACAAGTGACTGCATTCAGACCACTTAGCAGATTTTAACATTCCTTGTCTTTTGGGAGAAGCTCTTCACTTTCTTCTTTGCCTCCTGCACCATCTTTCCCTCTGGGCTTTCTGTGCAGGAAGTGAGTGCTCCTGCTCCCCCAGGGGCTGCTCCCCTCTGCAGTACCTGCCGCAGGGATGTTCTGCTGCGAGGCAGGTGGGAACCGGCAATCAGGAGCTCTCCGGTGATTTGGGGAGTTTCAAGATACCCCTGAGCTGGATGGTGAGGCAGAACCTGCCTCGTGTGATGCAGCGATTTGGTTCAGAGACAGCTTTCCTGCGGGGCTGTTTGCTGGCGAGCGGTGCTTTGTGCCTCGCCGTCGCGGCGCGTGGGGATAGCGCTGCTGCCCTGGCACGATGCCGCGTGGATCCTTTAAGCTGCAGGGAGCAGGCGAGCTCACGGAGCATCCCTCAGGCAGGGAAGTTAGAGCATGCAGGAAAGAATTCTGCTTTCTAAAACCAGGCTGTAGCAAGTCTCAGGCACCCAGGTGCAGGAACCTGCCCTGGACTGTCTCCTGGTCCTCCTAGAGCCACTTGTGTGAGAGCAGAGAGCTGCAGGCCCGGGAGGAGCGGCTGTGCTGTTCGGCTGTGCGTGCTGGCGTACAGCCACCCTCTGTTTCCTCAAAATTAAAAAAAACAACAAGCGTTGGCTGGATGGAAACATCCCGAGGGCGGCTGCTGTTCCAGGCTGCCCATCACATGCCTGCTTTGCAGCAAGGGTGCTCTTAGCACCCCCAGAGTGTCTTGTGAAGCTCATTATTCTGCAGCAACTGAGGTGCTGTGATGGGAACCAGATGAGTACCATGGATACAAGGGACAACAAGAGAAAGGTGCCGCTTTTAATGCTGCTAACTGTAGTAGTAGCCAAGGTCATAAAACAAAATCTTTGGACTAAATACTTGATGTGATTTATGCTAATGGAGATGCAGAGCAATCTCACTGCAGGAGAGAGGTTCTGACTTGTTCTTAGAGAGTCTGAGCACAGGCAAGCAGGGTCCCACTGCTGAGCCACAGACATAAGCAGCATGTGCCCTTAAGAGGTTATTTATGTCACATATTGTTAATAAGGTCATTAAAATAGTTCAAGAATGACTTACAGGCTCTTGGACCAGGGTGTAGGGGAATTGGGTGTCGTACTGCTTCCCTGTATTTCCCAAAAATAAGCCTGTAAGACTCCTTGCTGTTAACTTCTGTGACCCCTTTCTCAGATTGTGGCAGAGCTCTTGATAGCAGGAGAGGGGTCCCCGCAGGACACAGTTGATGAGCAGGGCTGCAGCTGCCCCGCGGGCTCAGGGATTCCCGTTTCGGGAAAGCGGGAGAACGGCAGGTTTCCCTTCCTCGCAGAAGATGCTGCTTCACATCTTTCACGTGGAGACATCTGGTTCCCAAAGGAATTCAGGGTGGGATTGCCTCATGCATAAGGGAGCAGGCTGCAAATGCTATCAAGCATCATTGCCCTCATTCTTTTGCTGAAGCCCCTCAGCTCATATCAAATGCCAGAGCTCCCATAAAAACAGTGGGAGAATCCAGTTTGCCTCAGGTAAAGATTTAAGCCCTCTCTTTGGGATGTAATTTGGAGAAGATTATTTGATCAGCAGTTACAAGGCTGCTGGAGCAGCCTGTTGCACTGCAGATTATGTAAAAAAAGTGGCTGTAGCTGCAACCTTACATGGCCAAAGAGGCTCTGGTAGATCCATGGGAAAGCTGGAAGGAGTAGGCAAGGTTGAGGGCATGCAAGGCCTCCTGCATGTTGGAAACACAACAGCTGAGGTTGGAAAGAGTTTGCTTTGGTTGTGTTCATCCCTCAGGAAACTTTACAAAAAAAGGTGGCTTAGCATTTGCAGAGCAGAGGGATGAGTTAGCAAGTCAGAGAGCATCAGGGCTTTAGCCTCTGTGGGATTATGCATGAGTATTTATAGGATGGACTGCATTTTAGTTTCAGTATTCAGCATTCAGCTCCAAGAAGGGTGCACTGAGGTGGTTTACAAAGGCAGTTACAAAGGGAGGGATCTGTCTGACTGTGTCTGTTCCCTTGCACTGTGTCTCTGAATGCCCTAAAGACTGCTTGTTTATACATTATTTTGTATTTGTCTACAAATATCGAAGCAAAATAAATTGAGACATGAAAGAACGCCATAAAATTGGAAAATCTGCTCATATGCACTTTCTATTCTATGTGGCTCACATAATTTGGGAAACAGTCTGAACTGATTTTTTCCCCTGCACTCGCAAATTTGGAAGGAGCTCTTGTCTGCAAAGGACTGGAGAGGATGCACAGGGCGTAAATATTTTCCTTCTCACTGTGCAAAAGATCTTAGTGCAGAGCGACCTGCAATGATCTAATGCAGTTTATTTTGGGCCTGATCAGAAAAAGCAGCGTCGCGGCTACGCCCAGTTACTTCAGCCGGCAGACTCGATGCTCCGGTGTCTCTTGCCTGATTTCTGCTGGCTGGGGCTGTGAATGTCAGTGTGACGGAGCCGCCATCGCACTTCAGCCTGGTGGTTTTGTGTGAGCTCAGATGTGCATCTGCCCTTTCCCGCTGGCTTTTCCAGCTACACCCTGCTGAGTTGCGGGGCTGAGCAGCACCCAGGGAGCAAACCGGACCAGTGATAACTTAAAAAGATGCAGGTCTTACTGTGCATCAGATGCACAAGGGGTTTTTGCAGAGAACAAGGGAGGACAGGGTTGTATAGCTGCCTGGAGCACCCTAAAGATTAGTTCCTGGAGCAGTCATCAGAGATGGCACATGAACCAGCAGCAAAGCCCCGTGCAGGGCCCTGGAGCAGCATCATGGGCAGGAAGCAGCTTGTCAAGAAGCTCCAGTTCCTGTGAGAGGTGTGAGGCAGGCGAGTTGTCTCTCCCTGATTTCTAGCAACTTGCTCCAGCCCTGGGGAAGAGGCACCACTGCGAGCCCGTCGGATACAGCTATTGTGAAACAAGTGTCGCAGCGGTGGGGAAATGTGCTTTAAATGATGGGGAGCTCCGCCTGGGGTCTAGTGCTGAGAACTGCCACCCTTGCTTCTATGTGCACCATCCAGAGGGTGGCCTTGAGGACACTGCCCTGCTGGGTGTCCCTTTATGCCTCTGGAAAATAAGAGTTCTCCTCCCTGCAGGGCTCTGAGCACATGGAATAGATTTGCAAAATACTGTGGCTTTGTGAGATACCAGAGAAGGGCAAGGTATTGCTGATGGTGTTGTATGATGGCCAGCTTGCGGGAAGCTGTGCATGGAAAAAATTAACATTAAATTGGAGGAAACGATTCTCCAGGTGTTGTGGGAATATATACTCTGGCTTCTGCTCTTTAGTTGAAGATTTCCCTCCTCCTCCTTCCCCTTCTCCTCCTGTGTAATCTAAGCAATGTGCTTCTGAAAATGAACATTTTTGACAAATAGAGCTTTTTGATGCAAGCGTTTTCAATATCAGGGGGAGGTGGGTGCTCTGTGTAAACAGGCCTTGTTTTTCTGTTTTTCTTTCATTTCTTTTTTTTCTTCTCAGAGCTGCCCAAAATAAGATGAGGTGAGGGCCGAATTCTTGGTCAGGGTGACTCTGCCTTGCTCTGAAGCTCACTCTCATTCGTGCTCTCTGAAGCCGTGGTGTGGGAGACTCGTCCCCCGTGGGACATGGGTCCGTGTTGAGGGCGTCAGATGCCGGGTGCTCCGAGACGCCTCCCTTTGCGCAAGCACAATCTCAGCCTCTGGCATGCAGACCAGCACAAAGATGGGGGTTATTTTGCCCAAATGCAGCCCATTCTAGACAAATCTTTGGCCACCCTTCCTGCCGTGTTTACATGGGTTCCAGTGAAGCTCCTCTCACTTCCCCCAGCTGCAGATCCGTGCGGCGGGTGGCTCCGTGCAGGAAGGCACGAGGCTGACTTTTGCACAAGGAGATTGTCCCTTTTCACCAAAGCACCGACCTTGCTTTGTTGGTGAGAGCGATTGGAGCACTTAGCAAACCACAGCAAACTCCATCTGGCTGAAATCGTCCAGAAAATGCTTCAAAGTGAGAGGTGAAGCGGTGCAGATTGATAGTGCTTGCCGAAGTGTTGGCTCTTTAGGAAACCAAACTTCTGGGAAAGGTAAGAGAAACCACACAAGAAAAGGAACCGTTCTGAAGGCCTGGGGCACAGCGGTGCAGGAAGTGCCTGGCCGCCCTTTTTGGGGACGGACAGTAGCTGTCAGATTTGATTTTTGTTGTTGTTCTGCTTTGCTTCTGTCTGAAATGAGCCACTTCAGTTCCTGTGCGGAGCCTCCTGTGTGTGACCTGGTGAGATCCCTTGGCGTTTCTTCTCCCCGGGAAGAGCTGACCCCATCTCCCTGTTTCTCTGCCCCAAGGAGAACCTTGTTCTTGTTTCTCTGAAAAGTGAATAGTACAAGACAGATAAAGATTTCTGTCCCCCTCATTCTGGTTTTACATTGGCTAGATTCCCCTTATGGCAGTGAATTGATTCTTGATTTACACCAGACGTAGAAATTAGAAATAGCCTAGTTAGAACTGACTCTTCTGATTTTTTTTTCTTTATTTTTTGGAGGTGAACTTCAGAAAATACTATATCTGTAATCTTGATTCAAAGATCTGGGTTTTTTGGGACTTTCTGTGGATGTGAGTCGCTATTGAACCTCAATGCGCGTATGACTGAGGGGCAAATAGAGCCATCAAAAGCTTTAGCAGGCCTTGATTTTTGTCCATAGAGGGGAATTTTCGATATAAAGAAAACAGTTAATTTATTTCTATTTTTTAGCCTCAAAGAGGAGGGGCTGCTTTGCTCTGCCTGGTTTTTAATGTCACTCTTATCTGATGTTAGCTGTAGAATGGATTAAATTCTCTTCTGATGCTTGAAAGGCTCAAGAATTAGAGCGCCGCTCTGAGGGAAGCTCAGGCCTTTCGTGCAGGTGCCCCTGTGCAATGGGAAGTCCTTGTTTCTGTAACGCAGTCCCAGACAGGACCGCAACGTGCGGTCTCCTTTCTCCGCTCCTTATAAATAGATCCCTCGTAGTCATAGAGACTGAAATAAAAAGGCTAGTACTGCTAGAGAGCAGTAGAGTCGTGCTGCTGTAACACTGTTTTGAGAGCTCATGTGGACTTCTGCACTGCTGGGACCTGGCTGTGAAAAAAGAGATGTTCTGTGGTAGGAAGTCATGGCCCTAGTTCCCTGCAGTGGTTATCGGGGCTCGATGTGCACACGGACGTTGCGCCACTGGTGTCTGCTGTTAAATCACAGTTTCCAGTAAAAATTTGGCGGCTGCCTCACATGTCTGGCTGAACCAAAGCAGGAGATTCAACTCTAAAATGGTGGAGCCAAATTTGCTCCATCTTGCCCTTGTCTCTAAGATTTTTGGCTACCCAGTCTTGAAATTTGGGTACCTTTTCACTAGCCCCAGCTGAAACCACGAGCTATTTCTTGCCCTGAGAAGGCAGTGCCGGCGTGCCGAGGTCGCGAGTGGTGGAAGCAGCAGCATCTCTGCCGCGCCGCGCTCGCTGCTCGCTCAGCAACCTCCTTCGCTCGCAGCCACCGCGAGGGCCCTGGCCCGGGGTCGTGCAGGCGGCTATGGGCGACCGAGTGGGGAAGTGACTCACGTTGGGACGAGGCAGCCTGCGCCGGTGCTTCCCACGGGATTGCCGTGAGCCCGGGATTGTGGGACTCACAGCCCGCGCTGCTCCGCAGCGCTCGGGCAGATTCATCAGACTTGGAAGCCACTCTGCCTTGTGGTTTGTGAATGCAAGGACGGTGGCACATGGATTTTGGCAGCACCTCTGCTGTGCAGCTCATCCGGCTGGCCTGGAAAGGCTCAAGCCCAGTGGGTGGTTATCTGTGATTTGCAGGGGGCCTATCCCAGATGCAACGTTTTGTGGCTTGCATGAAAAGCATGTGCTTTGGGAACCTTTTCTTTCCAGCAGAAGAGGCAAAGGTAGCAGCCATCCTGCTTGGCGTGCGCGCACAGGGAGCATCCCGCTGATGGGTGGGATGCATCCTGCCCATCCTGCACTCTGCGTGCACCAGTCCGTGGGCCAAGCGCTGGGGCCACCCAGCCGCTGCAGCAGATGGGGCCTGTTCACGGCCCTGGCTGTCGAGCGCTGAGAGTTGCGCACGGCATGAGGCTGAGCGAGGCTGGAGAGCGGAGGCTAAGGGTTGGAATCATCCTCTTTCCTAAATCTTTATTTAATGAGGGAGTATAATTGAAACCAGAAGGCTCAGGAAAAATTGAATTGGAGGAGGCAGGAGAAACACTACAGGAAAATGGGGTCAGGTGGAACAGGCAGTTCTCCCATTTGCTGATGTTCCGTCTGCTTTTTATGCCTTCCCGGTTTAATCCGGCACATACACTTTAACATTGCACAACTCCCTGCTAGGTCTTTCTCCAAGTTACCTTCCCTCATCCTTTCCCTGGAGGTTTGAGGGAAACATAGTCATTAGTCTGAAACAAATGACTTCTTCTTCACTGCCTTCTGTTATTGCTCCCACTAGAAGCAGAATTAGGGTGTGCTGTGGTGGAAGTTACTTCTGCTGCTCTCTCCAACCTCATCCAGAGCAGAACAAACCCATGCGACAGCCTGTCCTGAGGAGACCTGGGGAGTAAGTAGCCGAATAAGCTGAATCCTTTCGGAAGGGCAGAGAGAGGGAAAAAGGAAAGATATTCATTAAAAAAATGCTCTGAAGAAAATAACCTGTGTAGCCCAGCCAAACTAACAGCACCCGCTGCGTCAGTCGCTCCGGACAAGGTAGCTTGGAAAACGCTCCTCGGAAACATCCTCGGAAACGCTCAAGCAAACAGAGGAGCAGCTCCCTGTATTGCAGTGAGTGATTTGAGCATCAAGCAGTGACCTTACTGCATTAAAGAGAGGGTTCATGGCACAGCTGTGCAGCAAAGCAAGCCAGGGCAAGATCGCGGCGTTTTTGCCTGTGTTGGTGCAAGGAGAGGGGCCCGCAGTGGGGCCCGCGCCGACGTCTCGCTGCCTGTGAGCGCGGGCGCTTGGTGCCTCTGCAGGGCGGGTAGCGCATGGCCTAGGGACCAACCCAGCCTTCGGGTGCCTTCCAGTGGCGTTTTGAAGTGCTGATTCCGTTGCTGTGGCCAGATGCAATGCAGTCCCTTGAAATGCCATCTAAGGGGGAGCCAGTGAAGTCAAAGGTAGGTAATTTGCCTTGTGTAAAGAGGTACCGGATAACCACCAGAAGACAAAAGAATAGGCTCTAAATGCATTTTTTTTTTCTTTTAAAAGCACCTCAGGTTCACTTTTACTTTGTCTGAGCAGTGGTTAAAAGGACAGAGCCTGCTCTAGCGGCGCTGGCTCTCTAGGAAATTCACAGGCATCCCACTTACCCAGTTGCCCAATGGTGCGCGGGCGTGCAGACAAATTGATACTGCGCAGAAAGATGGTCACGCAGGGAAGAGAGATGCACTGGTGTCTCAGGTAACCTGAAGCTCGGGAGCGTTTCACCAGCCGGAGTCGTGGCGAGGACGCCTGGGTCGGCATGGGAGCCGGCAGAGGAGCAGCCGCCAAGCTGAGCGCTAGCAGCGCCGTTCTGGGGAGCACAGCAGGGATCCGAGGCTGGATTTTCACAGCTGGCTTGGGATCCAGCTGTGATTTTAACAGCTGGTTCCGTCAGGCTGCCTTTGCCATAGCTGCAGTCCAAGGCTCCTATAATTAGCCAAGCAGCAGCTGCTTTCTTGCAGAACTGAAGCTGCTGGTTTGCTGTAGGGGAAGTGGAGCTGCAGGGGAGTAAGCCGGACCCGAAGTGGCAGAGATTGGCCAATAACCTGGAGGTGGTCAGGGTTTGGGTGCTTTGGGTTTTTTTTTGTTTGTTTTTTTTTTTTTACCACCGAAGCAGCGCTTTGTGCAAAACGTTCAGTTATTATTTTTTTCCCCCCTGCCAAACAGCACAAACAAGAAGTCTTGTTTCATTCTGCATCATCCTTAGGAGAAATACTTATATTTGTCGACTCAAGTCAAGCCTGATTCATTTGTGGTCATGCTGGTGCCGGTTGCGTCTGCTGCACAAACTCTCTCGTGGGAGAGCTGGCGTGAGACCCTGCTGCCCCGGCTTCCCCGAAGGGCCGAGTTCATGGCCTGGATTGCCACATGTATGTACCCTGTAGAATCAATAGGAGCACAAAATACCCCAATTATAACTTGCGTGAGCCAGTCCTGTCCTTGAGCCTTCTCTACTTATTCAAGCTTATTACTCAGCTTGGAAATATGGACTTAGATATTGCCCAGACCGCCTGTTCCTGTAAACCTATGGTCAGTAAATGAATCTATTTCCAAAGGGAGAGAGCTTAAAAAAAAAACGAGACTGGTGCCACAAGTTTTTGCTAATAAATATCTAGAAAAAGAGCAGGGGAACCAGCCCTCTTGCAGGATCTCCCCCGTGTTTCTTGGTGTTTATAAGCTGGGCATGTCTGTGATCCCTGTGCAGTGTCACTGGATCAAGAGGTTGGTGCGAAAGAGCTCTCTGATAATGAGAAGGGAGCAACGAGACAGCAAAACCGTAGTAATGTCCATGGTGGGGGAAAAGCTGATTTCATGGCAACTCTTTCCGGCTTAATTAAATTTCCATTATGTAAAGATCAATTTCTATATTGGAGACTGGTGCAGGGCCAGGCAGTTTCTGTCCCTTAGTAGATAACAAACATTTTTCTGAATGTGGTTGTGTATTTTTCTGGAGTTTTCCACACAAACTGTTGAGCCTTAGCTCAAACTCTACCAAGAAGTGACAGAGGGAAGCGATGGGCACTGCCCTTTCCCCGCGTAGCAAGCGCGTTCTCTGCGCTTTCACCTTGAAACCTCTGATGCACAAGGTAAGTCTGCAGCAGCAGAGCTGTTATCCATCTACCACCCCTGGCCTTTTGCGTGCTTGTAGAGAAGTATTTGCATTATTTAAGAAGTCATGTTCAGCCCTGGGTTGGAAGGTGCCTCATCAGCAATCTAAATATGACTGTTTTAAAAAATGTTGCTGCAGTCGAGGAGCACGCACAGCAGTAACCTAGATGAGCTAGATTCATTTTCATAACCAGCTCTGCGAGAGTCAGCCCTTGAAGGAAGTGATTATGTGGCACATCGGTAGCAGACAGGATATCCCCAAAATATCTGAAAGGCAAGAAATCTGCTCATTAGGGAGTGAATTTCAAGCTTGCACGCATTGCAGAGGCTGGAAGATGAAATTACGGCTTCAGCAAAGTTAGTGGGAGTTTTGTTCATTGATTTGTCCAGGCCAGAATTTAGCCTTAGTTCGTACGATTGTAAGAGTTTATAAGGCAGGATTTCAGTGCTATAGGTGACAGTAGCTTCATAAAAAACAAAGGTGCGTGAGCTGCTCCTGCAGCCTGGAAGCTGTTGCTGCTGTGCCCTGAACCCACCTCCATCAATCCTGCGGCCAGAGGAGCATCCAGTGTGAGCCAATTTCTGGGACAGCTGCAGAACTGGCAGCCAGGAGAGGAGTGAGTCCTAAATTTAAAAAGTGTCTGTTCCCTTCATAAAGTTATGGCTCTGCCTGCACATGCGTCAGGCGCTCCATAATAGATGATTGGGAGCCATTAGCACCGCAGCAGATGTGCTCCGAGCCCTTTGGATTCCTCTTCAAAGCCAAAGCGAAGGAATGTTGTGTGCGTGCGACTGCCATGGAGATGCATTTCTGTGATTTATTATGGGGCTCTAATGCTGCTTACGTGGGGGGCACGCTTTACTCCAGCATGTCCTGGAGGGAGGGCCCTAAGCCCATTTGAAGTAAGTCGTGAACTTCTCTGCTGAATTCAGAAAAGCTGTGCTCAGTGATTAAATTCTTCTAATCCTTTCTAGGATTGATCTGTGTGAGCAGCTGTCCAGGCAGTGGTTTTATTTGCTGGTACGGGTATGAGACAATCCATCCCAAACTATTTGCGGCTGGGAGGGTATTTTGGGCTGTTTAGATATTGTGTTTCAAGCAAGGGCTGGGCTTTGAACCCAGGCTGCTAAACACGTGTGTGAAAGAACGGATCTTCCAGAGCTCCCCAGAGCCTTGCAGTCAGTTTGAGCCGAGACCGCGGTACCGTATAGGTTGGTGTAACCCGTCCACGGTGCATATGGATGCTGAAGTGTCCAAGAAATGTCCCTTAGCAGTGTTCAAGAAACGCGTAGATGAGGCGCTTAGGGACATGGTTTAGCAGGCATGGTGTTCAAGGGCTTACAGATGGACTCAATGATCTTGAAGTTCTTTTCCAACCATAATGATTCAATGATGAGGGCCTCCATGCATCTGTTGGGCATTTCGATGCTTTCTGCATGAAAGCCAACATCGTTGTGCATGAGGCTGGCTGGGGATTTGTCTTCACACCCCAGAGGTCCCCATCTTGGTGTACAGACAAGCTAAGGGGGAAAAAAGTAGGGAAGAAAAGGCTGATGCTGGAGGAGCCTCCAGGGGAGCGACTCCCAGGGCTCTGTGGCAGGAGGCCCTGCTGTCCGCGCACAGCCGTGCTCACCGCTCGGCAACCCGGGATCCTTCGAGTCGCTCCATCCTTGTGTTTTTGCGCTGGTGCCGTGAGCCGGCGGCGCTGGCGGGCGCGTTGGCCTGGAGCAGCAGGGAGGAGAAACATGGGGAAAGCTGCGCGAGCTCTGCGACACCGCGAACGTGAGCACGTGCTTATCCTGTCGCCTGGTGAGGAGCCGCCTGGCCTGAAGGCTCCTGAGGGCTTCTGGGGTCTAAGTTTCCACACAGAAACCTTCTGCAGGGGTGGCAGGGGGAAATCGCTCTATTTCCTCTTGGGCCACTTCATTTTCAGTTGCCTCTTTTCCGAGTTCAAGTGCGGAGTGCTGCAGTTGTGCGGGTGCTGTTAGTGCCGAGCGTTCCACCCCTTCTCTCCTGGCTTCCCAGCTGTATCAAGTGCATTCATCACTGGTGAATGGGAAAAGCTTCATGTTGTGAACCTCTCAGGCTCCATCAGCTTTCATTTTTCTAAGAAAAGATTGGATTCAAAAGATCAAAACCTGAAGGCATCTACCTGCAACCGGGATTTTTCTCGGACCAGCCAGGATCTCCCTCATGGACACATAGAGCTGCCACTCCAAGAGGAAGTATTTGATTTCTACGTAAAATTAGATCCCGTGTTCAATTCTCAGTAATACGAGCGTAAGACTTCCAGTAAAGATATTTTATTTGGCAGAAGATTTGAACATCTCCCAGCAGATACAATCTAATTGCACTGCAGCAGCTAACTGTTGTCTTATCTCTAGTATGTAAACACATGCTCAGTAATTAACTTATTGTGGAAGTTGCAGTGTATCAATGATCCATTACAAGATGAGCTGATGAGAGGGAGGATGTGGCTCTGCTCCCTTCCCTGCAAACCCAGCCTGACCTGTCTGCGATGGTCCGAGACTCAGGAACTTCATGCTTCAGTGTATTCTTCCGACACTTGTTCTCAGGTGGCATTTCCAGAGATTTCCAGAGATGCCCCCTTCCTGCTCCCAGGAGCCCCTGTCCCCCTGCGTGGCAGCACATCTGCCATCCTACTTTCTGGGAGAACTAATGGCTATATTAATTTCTTTGTCACCTGAGAGCTTCTCTGCAGGGAATCTTAACATGTGATTAAAGAAACCAGTTAAAAACAGCTTAGGAAGCTGGATTAGATACATGATCTCTTACTATGTTTCCTTTTAGCTGACAACTTGGTGAAAGAAGGGGGGTCCGGATTACACCGGGAAACATCAGAATTGACAGGAGTGTTTTCTGACTGTTAGGCTTAGTGGTGTCATGAACGATTTTAATCAGATTTAAATGGTGGCAAACATCACAGGCTTAATGGATTTCAGCTTTATTATTGGAGCTTTACTTCGAAGCAATTTGGATTTTCAGCTGTGAGCCAGCAATGCAAGTGTATTCGCGATGACATTAAAAGCAACTGGAATCCCAAGGACTGACCTTGCATTTAAATACCGCATGCCTATGTATGGGGACAGAGCTAGTCTTCTTCACATCAAATTCCAAACCCAAATGTGTTGTTAAGCTCTGCTCCATGTTTTTTCCAGAGACAGGGTGTACGGCTCTGTTTCACACGTCGATCCCCAGCAGATGAGTAGCTGAACAGATATTTTCCATTTCAGAGCTTTTGTTGTTGCTCCACATGAAGCAAAATGATAATACGCTCTTTCAGTGGTCTGTCAAGTTGGTTGGTTTGTTATCCTAACTATGATCTGAAATGGCTCTACCCTTCCTTTTAGAGGTGATGGGTTTCTCTACGGAAGTCCCCAGGGTTAGCATTGCTGTCCACGGCCATCACCATGATGGCAGCAATGAGGAGGGTTTTGTAAAACGTGTTTGACTTTGCAGCGAGGATTGGTGATGGGAGACAAGCTCGTTCCTCAGCTCCCGCAGGCCAGCTCGAGCTAAATTTCTCAATGAGAGAAGTCACCATTTCCTGACATTGCTCGGTGAGGTTGGTGCAACTGCTTGGTGCTCCCTATCCTGCAGCGGTAGGTAGATGGCGGGGAAAAAGAGAAACGTAGGCATTTTCAAGTTCCTATTAGAAGCGGCGTGTGGCTTTGTTCTCTTATCAGTAACGGGAAAGGCTACTCTGTTGTGTTTTTTCTGCCTTCTGAAACCACCGACGTGAGGTTTCAGGTACTTCCAGCACTGAACTGAACATTAATAACGATGTCTTCCCCCAGAAGGCCAAGGAGAAGTCTGTAACGTGGTATCTCCATCATGTTCCAAAGCCTGCCTTTTGGTGTGATGTAGCTCTTCATGCACTAATTGCCTTTGATTAAGTCAATCATTTGCGGAGTGAGTGGGTTAATTGGGTATTGTAGAAGCTATCAATCTAATCAGCTGTTTGCATCCATAGCCAGGGCGCTGCAATGCAGCAGGACAATAATTGTTTTATGAGCTCCTGGAAGGCAGCAGAGGCAGACTGCATGGCAACAGGAAACCCTTTTCTGCGAAATGGCCTTTAGGAAAGGTAATTTGCATGTTAAATGCTCATTAGGAGAGGAGTGATTTATTAAGAGCTGGGAAATTCACTTCTTGAAAATGGTGCGTTTGTAAGAAAGTGGTTGGTGGTGGTGCATGGTCACGCGGGCAGCCCTGGGATGCATTTGCTGAGCTTGGAGTGACGCGAGGGGCTGACGAGCCTGCCCGAGGTGGCAGCCAGGGACGCGGAGGCATCCTGCTCTAGCAGGACAGCGTGAGAGCCACCCATGTCCGCATCCAGCGCTCCGCTGCGTCTCCAGCTTGTCCCACCCGTGCTTCCTGGGCAAAGAGACCAGCTGGCTTCAGGATCAATCAGCATTTGCTCATTGGTGCCGTGCTGAGACTTTAGTTTGCAAAGCCCTGGACTGAGCTAGGGCAGTAGCAGTTCTTGATTACTTCTCACCTGGACCATGCAGCTTGACTACCAGGAAGAGTTTCATATCAATCTAGCAAACCTCTGAGGTGCCCTCTTCCTCCGCGTGAATACTGACATCTCCAATACACTTGGATGCAGATACACACAGTATCCGCACTGGTGAACTTGGTGTAAACAGTGCGTGTATTTACTCAGAGGTGACTATACAGTATTTGCAGGGACATTACGAGCTACGGCCAGGGAAGACCAAGTTGATATCGTGCAGTGGTGCAGTTGACCCTGCAGACTCTCAGTTGACTGACCGGCCTCGATGAGCCTTGCCCCTTCAGAGGACTTTCCCTACTTGCTGGGAGGATGAGCTTGTCTCTGGACGAACAGTGGCATTCTCACTCAATAAGAAGATTTTTTCATTAAATGTTTTAATTTTTGATTGGAATGCAAACACTTTAAAAAAATATCAAATTGAAGCCACTGAACTATTTTGCTTTGGTAGTGGCCCAATGCTGTGGAAAGAAATTATATTTACAGTGTACAGCAATTAAACCAAATGATTTAAACTGATGCAGCATGAGAGGAAGTTTACAGCTTTTTGCAACAGCATCAGTGCTTAGTATGTGCCTTCCTCTTGGTCTAGCATGCTACTACTTGGGCAGCACGGCTTTTTCTGAAGGAATTATTCTGCAGTCCCTTTCTGCTAAAAGGAGGATGCGACATTCAGTGTCACTTGTAGCCTGGTATGTCAGGGATTCTCCAGTCAACTGCTTCAGATAATTATGCATTTCCTCAACCTCAGAGAAAAAGCAGACACATCATCTGCAGTCAGTACCTACCTACTGCTCTAGTTTAATTAACATCTTATGATAATATTAGCAGACTGCTAGGCTTCTGACACACAGCAGAAGCGGCAATATATACTCTGTAATTTTAGTAGTGAAGTGATGTAGTTGCATTTAAATCTTCCTGTTCATCTCCAAAGCTGTGAATTGGGGTCACAGCACTTTGCCTGACTGCTCTGAGGAAAGGAAATCTGTTTCTGTAGGTGGAGGTGTCCAGCCCAAACTCCGTAAATATGTGATTACATACACCAATACATTCTTTTTTTCTCTATTTCAGTCTTCAATGTGTTGTCTTGCAGTGAGACCAGAAGGAGAGAATCAGAGTGCTCTGTGGCTTTGTGCTATGCTCTGCTTTGAATGTATCAATGTGCTGCTCCTAAAAGCCTTGTGCTAGGCCTGGTTTTACTGCTGAGGTTGAAACTTCGTGGGAACAAGCAGTTCTGATACCTGTTTGCAAAACAAAAGTGCCAAAAGGACTGAGCAGATGTGGTTTAACCCCAGGTTTGTAATGCTTTCCTAGAGATGACAGAAAGAAAAGTCCATGCATAAATGTTCTTTCAAGCCACTGAATCTGATTGTCCCTCTCACAACTTTTTTTTTTCTCTAAGAACAAAAGCTTGTGACAAAATACTCATACTTCTTGTGTTCCAAATTCCCAGAAAAAGAAGAAAATAAAAAGGGGGGACAGCATCATTAACTGAACACCATAGTGGCTTTCTGAGGCGGGGAAGTGGCAGCGCCCCGTGTTTTAAAGAGAGGGAACCTGAGCAAAGAGCTGGGGAAGTCGGATGAGAAGAAGGTGTCTGCGCTGGCTGGACCATCCTTCACGCTGCTTCCTCGTGGCGCCTGCACGGTGGGACGGCCGGGGCAGAGGGGAGCACCCCTTGGCTGCTGCTGTTTGTAAGCACTTGGCTTGGAGAAGTCAGGCACAGCGGAAGAAAAGCTCTTTTTTCCTTCAGAAATCGCTACCTGGAGTTCAGACACAACAGTCCTGAGTAACCCAGGGCCCTCTCATGGCTTCTTTTTGGTGAAGCAGTTTATTGACCCAGTTTTCTTTCCCCAGTAGAATTTTATCTGCTATTTGACCTTGGAAACTATGTAATGGCTCAGAAATACCCATTCTGGCTGGGTGGTTTCAGGTGTTGCTAGGTGCCTTTTATTGGCTAACTTTGTTACAACTATGTGGTGGTCTTTTTTTTTTTTTTTTTATAAACGTCACCGGTTTGTGCCAGAGCTGCCCACAAGGGCAAGCGATTGATTTTTCTCCTTAGCAGACAGTTTAAGGGCTGCAGAAAACTCAGTGCCTGAAGAGCCGTCGCCTCAACCCAGGAGTGGTTCCTTTCCAGAGAGCCCGTGGGTCGGGACCCGCGGCTCTTCGTCGGCGGGTGCTCGTGGTCAGGCCCTATGCTTTAGGATGGGAAGGGGATGAATGAGCAGGGCTGAGCTGGGTACCATGAAGCAGAGCAGCCCTTGTCAAGGCAAGGTCGGAATTTGGCTAAATGTCTCCAAATACGAAGCTAAGGCAATGCAGCCTGCAGAGATGAGGAGAGCTGGTTTAGGTAGACACTGGGCATCATCTCTGCAACTCTTCTCTAGCTGTGCTCAAGTTTTTTAGCTCCATACGTTGAGGATTTGTCTTGCCGACAAGCTCTTTGCCTGGGGAACCTGGGTGAGTTCATGTTCAGTTCAAGTCCAATCCATCACATTTAGCGCGTAGCAGTGTTGACAGGGGTGCAGACAGCAGACTTGGGCAGAGCAGAGCGGCCCCTGCGTACACAGCCCTGAAGGAAGGAAGAAAGAAAAGAAGCAAGCAAAGGGTTTATGAAGATCTGTAGACAAGTAGGGCAAAATTAGCAGCTGGCTTTGTCAGAGAAGCCAGGAGCTCTTTTGCAGAGACGTTCTGGAGAGAGCTGGCGTGTGAACTAAGGAAAGGGATAGCAGTTAGGGTTTTCGCTTTTATTTCTCTCTGGAAATGGAATTCATATACTGTGTTTTGTCACAAGGAGTTGGAGAGAAGAGGTAGAAAGGATAAAAATGTCCCTATATCAGGGCAGGGAGACTGAGGTTTGCAGTCTGACTTTGACACTGGTGCATGGTTTTGTCCTGGGCAGGTCACCAAGCCTCTCTGAGCTTTGTGTGAAACCCATCTGCCAGGAGGAGAAGCTAGGTGGAATTTGCAAATTTGCGATTATTCAAGATCTTGTTTGGGAAAATGTGGAATGGTTTTATTCCTTAACCCTTAATAGTTAGGAAAAATCACCAAAGAGGTAGTGGGGAAGGGAGCAAATTAATATGAAGTGACTGAAGCATCCAGCTGGTAGACCTGATACCAGTGAGATGTCTGTAATGAAACACTCGAGACCCACGAGTGAATGAGACCAACAGCCCAAACGGGTGGTGCTGACCCCACTACAGGGACTCTCCATGCTTGGTACGCACTGCCCAACTGGATGAGCCCCAGGTGGGGATTTTGGAAGGAAAAGATGATTTCTTCCATTTCACCTTGCATTTGGAGCTGTCGCTGTCCTACGTGCATCATCTCTCTTACTTGACTCCAAGTCCAGGCTCCCGGCGGTGCTGGGGTCTCCGAATGCAGCTGCGCTGCTGAGAGCTCTGAAGCCGCCTCTCCGGCGTAATGCAGCGACCGCAACAGCTTCTGGAGCGCTCTGCCGGTGCTCCGTGGGGCTCGGCGTTAAGTACTGGCACCCTTCAGGAATCGGCAACTGTCTGTCCCTGGTTTCTGCACCACACAGAGCGGCTTTGGGCACAAGCTGCTTAATATTTTGCTCCTCGGCAGAGCAGCAGTCGGAAGCCAGGAAGCGGCTGCCTCGCGTTAAGCAAAACTCGTGTTTTGTAAATGTCTCAGCCAGGCATCGCGTCCTGCCCGCCTGTCCGCATCCAGCAGCCGCGAGGAGAGGGATGTGGCTCCCATTTGGAGCCGCCGTCCCACGCGGATCTCCAAGGGCTTCAGATCCCCACAAAGACAATCATTAATTCACTCTGTGGAGGTGATGAGAGTCCTGGGCCATCGCTCAGTGCCTTTTGTGCTCCCTTGTCGGATGCTGCTTCTCTTGGTTTGGTTTAGTGGCTTTCCTGGCTGCTCGAATGGCTGCTTCCCCTTGCTCAAATTTTAGAGTGGGATAATTTGGATAATTCTTCTTGCTGTGGACTCTTCTTCCTAGTATTGCAAGTGTATCCTGCAAGCGAGTTATGTCTTCTCAGCAGAAAAAACCTATATAACAAGCCTGTAGCTTGAGTTTGTATGAGGTTGAATTCATCATTTAGTTGACTGAATTGGTAAGTTCTGCTCTTAATTTTGGCGAAGTCTCCCTGAAGCAAGTGGAAGGGGAGCACCCCGAGCTAATGTATGTGGTGGCATTTGCAGGGTTACAGGGCATGAGGGGTCCGGGCTGCACAGCCGTCGCCAGCCCCGGCAAGCAGCCGTGGGCAGAGCAGGGTGGCCCCATGTTTTTAAATGAAGCTCTGCTGCAACATGTGGCCCACACAGACTAAAACAGCAAAGGAGAAGCTGCCAACAGCTTTAAACCCTCCCACCTCTCACATCTGCACCACGTTAAGAGCAGCGCTGCCTTCCAGCAGCCTCGTGTGCTCCTTAGATTTACGATGTCCTCCGTAGTTAGCATCCACCATTAGCAACAGCCTTTAGCAGTGTGTTTATTTATGCCAGACACCAGTGGCTTTGTCTAATGGCCAGGAAAGGCCTCTTGGAGGATCTGCAGAACATGCTGGGCTTCGTCACCGCAAGCAGCAGCAGCAGGTATTTTGGCAATCAGCAAAGACACGTTTAGTTAGATGGGCACCTTTGGTTTTGATAGCAGCTTCAGCAGTTGTCTGTGTCACTCCTTTCTGTCTTCTCTAATTTTTAAATGCGTGTGTGTGTGCTTTTTATTTTTTAATTTTTATATATGGCTTTAGGTTTTTCTCTCATGGAAATGTTTTATGCAGCCTGTACCAACCAAGTCAGCATTGAGGGGATATTGCACATCTTTTTTTTTTTTTTTTTCTGTGGTTTAAATAAATCCTGCATGAGGATGGATGACTGTCTGGAAAATGGGTTGAATAAGGAATTTCTGTACCTCACTGATGCATCCTGCACGTGCACGCGGAGGTGCTGATTCCAGAGCTGCCTTGGGCATTAAGAAGGGTTTAGTTACTTAGCTGCAAGACATTATAAAACTCATAACGTGTAACTTTCAAATCCTAGTTCTTGGAAACCAATAATAAAAGCCTAAAAAGAGTGAAACTGCGAGAGAAAGGCTGCACTCTTTCAATGGGGTTTATACAGATTTGTGTTTTAAATAAATCGAAGAAAACGATGAAGGTGCTGTGTTAATCACAAAGCTTGTAGTGGAGAGTTTCTGGGGTTTGATTTTGGAGCATATTAAAATAGAGACAGCAGTTAAGCTTGTTGCAAGGTAATTTGTTTGTTGTGCTTGTTGCACGTTGTAGATGCTGGCAGTAACAAGTTGTAACTGCGTTTCTTCTTTGAAGTGTTCGGATCTTAGAGCTTAGCTTCTTTCCTTTTCCTTCTCTTCCTCTGGCTGTTTTGATTTTTTAAGGAAGGCACGCTTATTTTATAAAGCATGCTTCAGGAGCAGCCAGTCCCTCTGCAGGACTGATATCCAGGGAAATGGAGCAGCTCCTTGGGGCGGCTCCGACGGGAGATGGCTCTGAGCTGGGCTCAGCCCATTCCTCAGCCAAAGGACTCAGAAGGCAGCGCTGTGATATTTTATTCCTGGTTCTCAGCAATTCCTTTCTGCTGCAGGATACCGAGAAGGATTTCTGTGGAAGAGAGGACGAGACAACGGGCAGTTCTTAAGCCGAAAATTCGTGTTGTCGGAGAGGGAAGGTGCCCTGAAGTACTTCAACAAAAACGACGTGAGTTCCTGGGGTTGGTCTATGGGTTCAGGGGATCACAACTGTACGAGCATTTTTGAACAGGCCATTCCAAGGCCACCATTTTATTACGTAGAGTTGCAGAGATTTCCTAAGGGCCACGTCACTGCTTGCTCTAAGATGAAGGGCCAGTCTCTTTAATAGGATATGGCCCTTCAGCTGCTCTTGCTCTGCAGTCATGGTGAGACACCCTCAGTGACCACTTTACACATTCCTACTCTGTTGCCTTTTGCATGAAAAAGGGCTGTTATTTTAAAACACTGGTGAAGGAGTTTTTCCCAGCTGTAGCTCTGAGTTTGTCTATTCCAGAGTCAGCTATGGAAGCATTTTGTCCTGTTCCCAGAGCAGATTTCATCTCTTGTAAGTGAGATATGAAAATTGCATTTGGATGAATGGATAGAAACTCTACTGTTCTGCAGCATGCAGCAGAGGAGGCCAGGGTGTTTCCTTCGACCTTTTTCATCTCCCTGAAAACTCCGATGTGTCACTTATGGAGAGCCTGGTGCCTCTAAGCACGGAGGGGCAAGTCTGTAGGATAAAGCTGGTGGCAGCCTGACCCACCGCCTGCAGCCTCCGGGCCATCTCTGTGCACGTAGGAGATAACAGCCTCACCTGGTGCATTAGAAGGAAGCAAGGTTATATGAACCCACAGGGTAACGGCTCCCCTTTGTACGCAGGGACAGGGGCATGGTGGCAGATACTGCTGTGCTTGATCCCATGAGCTGTCCTGTCAGCTTCTCGTGCTCATTCTCACACCCTTTTTCTCGCAGTCTTTCCTTTAAGGTAGAAAGCTTATCAACCTCAGTGTCATTGGCTCCCCAGCCCTGTACAGGGTGGTAAAAGTGCAGCTCTCCACGGTGTAGGTACGTTGGTGTAGTTCTCTTGGTTTGCGGTATCAGCAGTGGGTTGTGAAGGACATGCTGGGACAGAGGGTGAATGAGGATGGGCCATCAGTACCAGGACAGTTGTCTGTCCTCCCTCCCTCCATCCTCCGTCTTCTGTTAAATCTCTTGTGCCATTTTCTGGATTTGACACCATTTTGTGCGAGGGCCATGACAGCTGTAGAAGCTTCCTGTGACATGCCTCAGGCTCCAATAAAACAGTGGCAGTGGTCCACACTAAACCACCAGCAAGTTTTCTAAAATACTTTGCACAATCGTTGTGTTGTGTAGGGGAGTCTTTGGCCAAACCAAGTGGTAAATATCCACCATGCTTCTGCAGTCCCAGCCACCAGCCTAAATGGACAGCACTGTCGTTCTTACCAGCTTCGCGTATGTGCTGCCGTTGTGTCTTGTGGGCAGGAGAGCCAGTCATTACCAAGGGAGAAGTGAAAGTCCCAGCAGCCCTGATCCAGTTGCTATTAACTGCTTGAGCAGTTTGAAGCTGTTCTACCTTGCTCTCAGCCAGAGCCACAGTGGGAACTGTACTGTCGGGACACATCCTCTTTTCTGGGATTTCCCCACCCTGGTCACCCACGGCAGCTTTCATCCCACGGCAAGTCCCCAACTTCCTGAAGTTGCTCTTGCGTCTTCTCTAGGGCAGGGACTTCTGCCTGGCGCTTGGGTGCCGCAGTCCATCCGCATGACCATCTTTGCTGCAAGTGCCACGGTGCGGGCTGGGCCCGTGGCGATGACGGTGAGAGGTGTTTGTGTTGCACCCGAAACACAGCAAAAGCTTGAGAACAGTCACCCAAAAAGAGAGCCGCTGTCACTGCCTTGCCTTGTGGGATGCAGGTGCCATCGTGGGACTGTGCCCTGGGGGATCCTGCCACCAGCCTTCCCCAGCGGTGCAGGAGCTTGTGCAACGGCTAGTGGCTCTAGTTAGGGGTCGGCCTCTGTTTCTGGATGCTCGTGATCTTGTTTCTTGATCTGCAGGTGCCACGTAGCTGCGTCAGGCAGTGGGTAACACACCTTTCCAGCTGCAGCTTGGACTGCGATGACCAGCCCGCTGCTGGGACAGCTGCTGGCTCGGACCTGCTCCCCGAGCTGGCTTTGGCCTCCTCCAGCCAAGAAAGGCCAACTGCCCAAGCAGCACAAGGAGCAGAGCTTCAAAGCTAGTCAGACCCCAAAACCATAAAGCTGGTTAAGTCACTTTAAAAAAATCCATAAGGTTTTGTCCCCATTAAAGCAGAATAAAGAAATATAAACATGTCTAAATGCCACCTGGCTTGCAGGGAGTTCGAATCTTTCCCACCCATACCTCAAGTGCTGCCATCTGGGGACTGCTGGCTTTGTGTCCAGGTTGATTCATGTCCTCTCAGTGGGCAGGAATTGGTTTTCAGGGATGGTTTCATCTCCTTAATTTCAGGAATAAATCAGGAGGCTTAGGGTGGCCGAACTAGTGTTGTCAAGAGCATAATCTTTATTGCTCAAGACATTTTAGTCACATTTGGCACTTCACTTCTCCGCACAGTCTTACAAGGGTACTAAATTTTTAGACGTATTTTATAGGGAGACAAAGTGCACTGCAGAAGTTCAAGAGCTGCAGGTGGGATTGGTGCTCGCAAGGGCTTGATCCAGGCTCACGAATGGGCTCAGCCTCCCTGCAGGGTATATGTGGTTTTCTCTCTCAGGAGAGTACCCAATCTGCATGCAAACTGCAGAGCCAAGTCAGAGACCAGTAGCTGGTGTGAGAGGATGGGTCTGGCATGGAAATGGCCATGGGGTGTCCAGCCTAGCACCCAGGCTGGCAGCAAAATCTTCGACCCTTCTAGGGCAAGGACAAAATGGCAGTGGGTGCTCGAGATGCAGAGTGTCCTGGCCTGTTAGTTAGAAATCTGCTTTTTTTTCTCTTTCTTTTTGTCTGGCTGAACATTTTTAGTTCTCCTTTAATATGGCTCATGCAGGTGTAAATACTGTCATTTAGCATGAGGTGAAAAGGCTGGAGGCGATCTAGGATCCGGGAGATGGTTGAAAAGAGGAGGCTTGCAGAAATAACTGTGTACAGCACAAAATCCTGACTTGAAACCTGGCCCATCCATCCTGCTTCTGGGCTGGAATTGTTCTCCCTTTCCTGAACATTATATCAACTCTGCTGAATTTCCAAAAAAAA
The DNA here is from genome assembly GCA_013398735.1 of Nothocercus julius. Classification (NCBI taxonomy): domain Eukaryota; kingdom Metazoa; phylum Chordata; class Aves; order Tinamiformes; family Tinamidae; genus Nothocercus; species Nothocercus julius. The sequence goes on along the minus strand of VZSV01000059.1, from coordinate 1,178,603 downwards.
TGTTTCCCAGGCTGTCAGAAACCAGTTGTCTTTGGTTCTGAAAAATCTCTGTTATGCTAACCCCAGGCAGTTTAGGGGGCTGGTCATTTTTTAACTAATGGCCTCAGTCAAGAATTTTTTTTTTTGCCAGAGTGAACTGCTTACTTGTTTGAAAGCTGATTTTCAGGTGTTTGCTCACTCAACTGTGTTTTCCAGGCAAAAGAACCCAAAGCAATTATGAAGATTGAACACTTAAATGCGACTTTCCAGCCTGCAAAAATAGGGAACCCACATGGACTGCAGATCACTTACTTGAAAGACAATAGCACAAGGAACATCTTTGTCTATCATGAAGATGGCAAGGTGAGAGTATGGAGGTAACGAGAAGGGTTTGGGTGAGGTCCTGAGGGAGTGATGCTCCACAGAGCCCCTGACCATGTCGTACCAAACTCTGATCCAGCCGTGCAGTGCTGCGGGTGTGCAAGGAGCCCGCGTAAGGGGTGCACAACCAGCTTCAACTGTAGTTGTCATGCCCTGGCCTGTGGACTTCCAAGCACAAAGGTTGCAGACTTGGTCTTCAAAATAATAGGAAGCAAATGGAAAGGAATAGAAATAGCTTTCTGGGAGGGTTTGAGCAGAACGGGGAATTTGGTAGAAGTTACATGACCATTCAAGCCTGTAATAATGTCTGCTATAGACAGCACAAACTCCAGCTTGGACATGCCTCCCTGTGGCAAGTGGCTCTGAGAGCAGTTGGTGGTACATCTGTACCCTGCAGTCGGTTCTCCTTGGTCCATGGATGCAGTCTGCAGTTGTAAGCTGGGCTGGGGGGCTGAACACACCCGCTCTGTCCTTGAGGAGAGATGGAGCGGAGGGAAGCTCTGTTTGGAAACCTGGCCAAGGCTGGGCAGGGTTGCGGGTGCTGTGTAGCAGCAGATGAGGCTGCTGCTCATGGAGACAGGGATTCGAGTGGCTTTCGGCACTGCCTGTTTGGACGGAGGGGCCGGTGCTCCCTTCTTCTCCCCCTTGAAAGGGAATTGCTATTTCTCTGCTCACTGCAAGACTTAGGGGAAAGAGGCTTTTCTGAGGCGAGCCCCTTTGCACCCAGCAGAGGAGACGGTGAATGGAGGAAAGAAAGCTGAGCGGGTGTGATCTAAGGACTTGCAAGAGGGGAGCAAGTTGGATTGAAGGAGAAATTAGGGATTGGTTGTTTCTGTGCTTGTCTCGTGCTTTCCAAAAGGCAAATGGAGCTAAATCACCCGTCTTTATTCCCAGCTTGGATTTCTCCTCCCCTCCTTGCGCAGAGAGCAAGGAGGTGAGAAGGTGCCATGGAGCAGGCAGCCCCTGTTGCCAGGTGCTGGTGTAACGCAGTGATAGCTCAAGTTGCTGTCAGTTCCCTTCCTGGCCACAATTTAAATTAAAAAGGAGGAAGAAGCGCTCGTTCCTGCGCAGGACGTGTCCCTCTGACAAGCCGCCCAGCCCAGAAGAGAGACGTCCGAGAGGTGGATGTGGGAAGGCCAGGCCAGCATGGGCTCAGCAGTTTGCTGTCATTTACGTTTGGATTCAGGACGATGCCCTCTCTGCCAGCAGCCCTTGTGGTTTGTGAAGTCCAGCCCGTTGCTCTAGGGAGGATTCACTGCTCTGAAGTCGCGGTCAAACCCCACAGGCCTCAGCAGAGTTGCTCTGGCCTCGTGTTGGCGGCAGCAGCAGCAGGAAGATGTCACCCAGGTGTCACCCAGGAACTTGTGAGCGGAGCTTTAGCCTTCGCGGAAACGGCCGGCTGGCCGTGGGCGAGCGCAGGGCGAGGGAGGTTCACACAGCCGGAGGGAGCTGGGGCAGCTCTGAGGGCGGTGTGGGACCCCCCGCTGCTCCGGCTCCCTCTGGCACCCCCAGGAGCCCCACGATGTCCCCTACCCCGCTGATGCTGTGCAGAAGGGGAAAGCCTTTGGAGACAGAGGCCCCTCACCTGCCCCCAGGTCTCCGTCTAGACAGTGGGAGATGGTGATGCGCAATCAGGACCCTTTTTGCATCGAAAATGAATATAGGAGTTACCCAAAATGCAGAAGTAATGGAGTTCAGCTGTTTGCAAGATGACCAGAGCTCTCTGTGCATGGCTGGGAGGCGAGGAGAGCAGCGAGGCTGGAAAGGGATGTGTCCTAGGGGCTGTGCCAGCCAAACCCGTCCCGATGCGTGAACCAGCTGTGGGATGTGCAGTCGGGAAGCCTGCGCAGCCAGAGCACCGAGATCCTGTCTGTGGCTGAAGCTCCCTCTACAGGACTTCTGCATCCAGCCACCTCTGGAGCCGCATGGAGAGCCCAGTGGGACCCTGCCATCCATCCCTGCCTGTGTGACCTGCTGTCGCGCGGTCCAGGGCTGCAGCTCCAGGGCTTTGGAGCAGTTGGAGTCAGCAGGTACAGCGAGAAGCTGCTTTTTTATGCAGAGTTGTTCATCTGCTCTTTGCAATGTAAGCGGCTTCCGACCAGGACAGGGCCTAGGTGGGCAGGGAGCCAGCACTTACATTAAGAAGAGGTTGGGAGCCTAGAAGAGCCCTTGTGAAGGTGCTTCCAGTCATTCTTTCCCTCTGCTCACTCTGAGACACTGAGCAGCGAACAGAATCTGCTAATGAGAAGTTATCAGCCTGTCTAAAACCACTGAGCAGTTCTATGCTGTTTTAATACATCAACTGCAGTCTCCTCACTGCATCCGCAGTATTGCTCATAGTTACACACAGAGGAAATTCAGGACATTTTTAGCAAGCAAGCCTTCCGGGGATATGTCCGCAAGCACAGGTTTGTGGAAAGAAAGTTGGAAAGTGCCCCTTCCCTTGAGTATTGGTGTTAATTTTAGAGCCTGGTACTTCCTGCTGCTCCTTTCTCTGCTGCTCTCTGGGCCCTGCTCAGCTGCTTAGGCAGAGAAGCAAGTGCTGGTCACACCTCCGAGACGCAGGTCAGTGTTTGCTGAAACATGTCCTTGTTGAAACTTGTCCTTTTTTCCCCCCACAACTGGAAATCACAGAATCGCAGAATAGTTGAGGTTGGAAGGGACCTCTAGAGATCATCCAGTCCAACCCCCCTGCTCAAGCAGGGACAGCTGGAGCACGGGGCACAGGGTAAGTCACTGACTTACATTAACAAGTCGAAGCAAAGCACCTCATCTTTTAACTGATGGGTATTTGCCGCATTGGACCATTTTTGAGGAAGTGCAAATTCGACTCTGTAAAACTGAGATCTCCAATATTATTTTCCAACCATTTAAAACTGTGTAAAAATGTAAATCTTACTGGAGCCTGACTTCTGCTTTGATATGGTCTTTCCTATGCTGCAGCAGCCTCACCTGAAAGGGTTATGAGTGTTGATTTTAGATCAAGCTTGGCTCGCTGAAAGTGTCCCTGATGTGAGGAATATGGTGCTTCACGTGTGCTAAGAACAGCCCAAAGAGCAGCTGAGCATCCAGATGCAGCTGGAACATCTCCCTGCCAAAGTACCTTGAATTTTCCCATTTCTCTCCAAAGTAAGGCAGCATTTGAAAGTGCCCTGTGCAGATCACTTACTCAAAATTAATATGACGTTTCGCAGCGAAACCCTCAAAAAGACGTTGAGCTCCGTGATTCTCCCCAGAGGTGAATCAGTGGGTGAGTTTTTAACAAACAAGTAAATCCCCACTATTTTGGGGGCAAAAAAAAAGTCACAGCCTGAGAAAATCTTGCCAAGAAAAGGAAGAAGTGCCAAAGCATCTGCAAAATTCAGCCAGGACTTCAATATCACTATCAGTTTTTCAGAGAACGCTCTTGGATATATGGTGTAAAGTCTCAGAAAGAGAGGATTGGTCCCTGTTTTAGCAAAACACTGGAATATGTTGGAAAGGCCTCAGTGTTTGAATGGGAATCAGGTGCAGAAACATCCATCTTGCCCCCTGCTTGCCGTCGGTTTTCCGTTCCCACAAGCATGGGTAGCCAGGAGCTCCTGGGTGAGCGGAACAGGATGCGGAGCTTTCGGATGCTCTTCCCGGTCACCTTCCCCTTCCCACAGCTCATGTTGTCCAGCTGGAGCCTCCTGCGGGTTGGCTCTCTCCGGGCGAGATGAAACACAGCGGGATCGCCTCGTTTTGCTGGGTGCCAGCTCCTTATTACTCACTCTGGCTTTTCTTTCCCATTCCTAGGAGATTGTGGATTGGTTCAATGCCATTCGTGCAGCGCGTTTTCATTACTTACAAGTGGCATTCCCGGGAGCCAGTGATGTCGATGTGAGTTTTCCTTCATTATTTCCTCCCCCACCACACAAACTCATTTTTAGCATCCGTTGAACAAGCTGGAAAGCTTGGGAAGGGCTCCGTTCTGCAGCATCCTCCTTATAACTGCCAGGCTGTGGTGGGACGTAGAGCCCGCGTGCAGCGCCCGCCAACAACGTGCGCGCTCCCACGTGCATGTCCCTGCCTGCTCAAAATAAGATTTGTGCATGTGAGTAACAATGCCAGAAGCCACTCGTGTCTGTGCAAAATTGCAATATTGCAAGTTGTGCCCTTGCCCAAGGCAAGAGCGAGGGGAGGAGGAGGAGGGTCCCACAGCTGTCAGCCACGTGAAGGCTGCAGACTGTCTTGTGCCAGTGGGCAAACACTAGAAACCATGACAAGAGCCTCAGCAGCCCCTGTTGCAGCAGTCCCTGGGCAGCGCACTCCTTCCTTGAACAAATTCCCCGTTTCCATAGCCTCTAATATAGTGAGGATGGGTTGGCTCGTCTGCACAGAATTGCCAGGAAAACCCACAGGCCTAAAATACCCCGTTTTGTCCAGCAGTTAGTGAGAAGGTAGATTGGTTCACCCACTCGTGCTGGTGGGAGATGAACTGTTGATATTTTTATCTTCCTCATCTCTTTGGTTATCAGATGGGGGAAATAGAGCAAAGGGGCCTCCCCGTGCAGGAGGCCGAGCCGCTCGCTGCCTGCCAGCCGGAGACGCGGATCCTCCGGCATGGTGCAAAGTGGCTCTGTGATTCTTCATTGTATTTTGGGGCTCTTTTTTTTTTCTGTTCAAGCTTGTACCTGCCTGATCGGAGCCTTTTCTTGGACAGCATTACATGTAGCAGGAGTGTGATTTTGAAAGCCGAGCCATTAATAACTTGTTTAAGCAAAAGGCAGGCGGCCCGGGCGGGGGAGGCAGAGGACTGTTGCATCAGCCCCGTCAGCTCCGCTTGCCCGTGAAGCTCCTCGTCTCTGCTCAAGAGACTTTTAAAGGCATCTGCAAAGATCTCACAGCTCCTGGCTCGTCTTCCCTCAGCAGCGTTAAAAATATCCCGGGCACTGGTAATTATTCTCCAGGAAAATCTCCAGGAAGGGGGAGTTCACAGGCATCATGTGTTAATAAAGTTTTAAAGCAAGTAATGCATTGGGGCTGGTATAAGGGGTCCAGTTTGAGTAGTGGGAGAAGAACCAGACAGAGTCAGGACATGATGGGAGCCGGTCCCGAAACCCTCTCAGCAGGATCCTGCAGAAAGGGCTCTATTTTTTCCAGCCCTACCTGAGGCAAATTGCCCACCAGGCAGTCACAGCTCTTTCCCAGGGGATCTGGGGCAAATTTGTCACCAGAACAGACCAGGAAAGCACAATTTGGCCCAGGGAATCCCGCAGGGCTCTTGGCTTTGCTGCCCAGCTGCTGCTGAGAGCATTTGAAGAGGGCTGCGCCGGATCCTTCCCACTGCTCCCACCTGCTCTTTGCTGCCTGCCCAGGGCCGCCCGGCTGGCGGGTGCCGCCCCGCAGCCACATCCGTCTAACCCTGTGCTCTTCTTCCCTCTGCGGTCCCTCCAGCTGGTGCCAAAGCTTTCCAGAAACTACCTGAAGGAAGGGTACATGGAGAAGACGGGGCCAAAGGTAGGACACGAGACCCTCCTGCAGTCTCCAGGGAGAGCGTGTCTCCCTGGAAGTGATTCCCTGCTTTACGTGATTCCCATCTGTGAGTTTGGCTTCCCTGGCAGCCGCTCCGCTCCCAGCTGCTCTGTGGTACCGCCTGGCTTCGGATTCACAGAGCAGCTCCTAATAAGAGCCCTGTCTGGGGATTTTCCTTCTCTTTGTTTTCCTTTATAGCTGAAGCCATCGCTTCCGACTCGGGGAGATGTTTCTACCAATGCCAGAGCCAGTGTCTAAACTGACCTTTTAGTTCTTTTCTCATTTTAAAACGGAAAGGGAGATGGTCATGGTTAGAAGAGGCTCATTTTGGAAGTCCTGGCCAGATACAAGTGTTTGCAATCACTCCCATGGTGTTTTAACACCTTCACCTGTGTAAGGGGTGTTGCTGTTCTCTTGGTATTCTTTGCACACACAGAAATAAGGCAAACTCTGTGCCTAGAGCTCTGGAATCCGGGATGTTGCTGAGGCCGAGCTGTGAAGCAGCAGTAAGTGGGGATGAGGCCCAAGCCAATATTTAGGGTATCTAGGCGAGCATAGCGAGACCTTAACACATCCTGCAGACAAACCTCCCCGGTCCCCAGGGCACTGGCAGCTCCCACAGGTTTGTCCAGCCGTCCCAGCCCCTCGGCAAGACCCAAAATCACCTTTTGTGACCCCCCCACCCCGGCCCATCGGGGTCTCCACGCGGGCCGGGGCTCCTGTGTCGGGTGTAGGGAGCAAGCAGCTGCTTGCTGCGGCGCGTGACGTCCCGCTCGTTGGCTCCGCAGCAAACGGAGGGCTTCAAGAAGCGATGGTTCACCATGGACGACCGGAGGCTCATGTACTTCAAAGATCCCCTGGTAAGGGAGAGGGGCCGGGCAGGAGGGGTTTGCGCTCGGAGAGCCGCCCCCGAGCGCTGCCGCCTCCCTGTGCTCTGCTCCAGGACGCCTTCGCCAGGGGGGAGGTCTTCATCGGGAGCAAGGAGAACAGCTACAAGGTCCTGGAAGGGCTCCCGCCGTCCACGCAGGGGAATCACTGGCAGCACGGGATAACCATCGTCACCCCCGACAGGAAATTCCTCTTCGCCTGCGAGACGGAGGACGACCAGCTGGAGTGGATTACGACCTTTCAGAAGGTGATAAGCCGGCCGATGCTGCCTCAGGAATACGCAGGTGCGTCTTCTCCCTGGGCCGGGAGTACAAACTGGTCCCGTTTAATTCCCATCAGAGAGCAGGATGGATGGGCTGGGTGGGGGTGGAACGACTCCTGCTTCTCCCTTCAGTTCAGTCTGAATGGGGAAGTTCTGTCCCTGCCTGGGGATGAGCCCAAGCCCGTCCTGACAGACGGGTTCGTATTTGGAAGAGGAGGACGGTGTCTCACCGTTTCCCCCCTAAGACGAAGGTTCCTGAGCGTGGGGTGATGTCCCCAGTGCTGTGCTCAGGGTGATCGATGGCAGCTGCGTTGTCGTGGTCCCTGTTTTAACGCTGTTCTTTGTGGTCTGTGTTGCAGTGGAAGCCCACTTCAAGCATAAACCTTAGAAGGGACTGGGCAGGCCGGAGGAATGAGCTTCTGTTTACAACACAACATGGTTTTATTTGAAATGCTAAACAAAAAATAATAGTAATAATAATAACAATAATAATACTCCCCTTTCCCCTCCTCATTGACTCGATCGTGTTGGAAGCCAAGGACAACTGCGACAGGCCAGAGAAGACGCTGATCAACCCCCCTTCCCCTGCCGCGCTGTTCCCGGTGGTGGCCGGGCTGCTCCGGAGGCCTCGTTTCCGTGGTGTGTCCCGCCGCTCCGGGTCACCGCGCGGAGACGCCCGCTCGGCGCCGCGGCACGGGCGGCCCCGGGCCCGCGCTCCCGCACCGCCAGCGCTCCGCCCGGGCCCAAGACCTCGGCTCCTTGGCTGGCGCAAACCCCAGGGGTTTCCTGCGGAAATTGGTCACTTCTGGAGGGAAGGAGAACTGGCCTGTTTCTTCTGTCCCATCTGAACACCCTTTCCAGAGCGTTTCAGCAGCTGGTCAGTTGGATGGTGAGCAGCGTTTAGTAACCTGCTTTTTCTTCTCTGCAGTCTTTTGTTGTTTTAGGGCAGGGATGGGTGTGATCTGGTTCAGGCTTTGGCTCTGAGCTCCCCAGCGCTCTGAGCCACCGCGGCTGGTGGCTGGGAGAAGCAGCGGCGCCGACCCAGACCTGGGCCGGTGCCGCCGACTCTTCCTCCAGGTCAGGCTGGTTCAGCTCTCCACTAGTGTCTTCTCATGGGAGACCCATTGCTTGAGATGGTGACATCCTAATGGGATGCAGAGCATGAACCTAAAACCCCAAAGGAAGTAAATATTGTCCATAAACATGGGGAACCACAGCTGTACAGCAGAGCGGGGAGTTGGTAGGTGAGCGAGAGGTGTCCGGAGGCGGCGTTACGTGTTCTGTTGGCCCACGTGGTTCAGTCTGCATAAAAAGCAAGTGTGGCATCAGACAAGGATCCTGATGGGAAGTTTGCCTCCATGTTATTCCTTGTGGACAGTATTTTCTGTGCAGTGCCCTGGCTGCTTCTGTCTTTTTGTCCGAGTTGGTGGCCAAGTGACGTGTTCTCCCGCCTCCGCGGGGGCGGTTGGTGCTGGTTCTGCTGCCTGGCAGGGGCTGCCCGGCCGCGGGGAGGTCACGCTGCACGTCCTGGGTCTTCGTGCAGGTCCCTGTTCCCGCTGTGCGGAGCTGGCGCCGCTCGGAGCCGGGCGCCCCTCTCCTGGCCGTGCTCTTCCCCTGCTGCAGCTCCCTCACCGCGCCGAGGGCCCGAGGGCAGCCAGGGCCCCGCCAACGAGCAGCGGGAGCCGCCGCCTGGCTCGGCTGCTGTAGGAGCCCGCGGCGCGCGGGCCGGGAGCGCCGCACGTGGAAGGAGCCTTGCAGCTCCTAGGAAGCTCAGGCGAACCGGAGTAGTTCGGCTTACATGGTCTCATGGTGTGTAAATGTTGCTAAACCCTCCAGATGTCGTAGAGATAAATTATAAATAAATCAATGTGGGTGAACGTCATACCTCGTAAGTGATGGTAATGCTATATATAGGCTAGTTTCAAACAAGATTTAAAAGTAACAGAAACTTGTGGTGTTGGCCTCATTATCCGCTTACCGAAGTGCACAGCCACGAGGGGCCCGTTCCCGCCCGCGGGACGGCGCCGCCGCCGCATCGCCGGCTTCGCTCGCGGGGCCAAGCCGGGGGCCGCCGGCCTGGCTGCTGAGCAGGGCGACCCCGGCGCGCGGGGAAGAGCCAGCGCTTGGGCAAAGCGATGCCCGAGCATGGAAAGGAACCTGCTGGCGGCCACGCGACCGCCTTGGCCAGCGGCCGGCGCCGGGACGCGCGGCCCCGCGGGGAAGCCGGAGCAGTGCCGGGAGGAACGGGGCTTTGCCGCGGCATCGGCGCCGCTTGTGCAGCCGGAGTTGTTGGGAAGGGGCCTGCAGGGCCTCGGGGCAGGTGCCTTTGCCCTTTCACGTCCGCGTTGAGCTGATGATTCCCCAGGGTGGCGGTGGCCTCTCCTGGCCCCAGCCCGATGGCGGGAGCTGCCACGCGGGCAGTGGCGCTGGGCTTGGCGTCCTGCCGGCTGCGCTGGACCCCGGGAAGGGCATCCCGGAGCCTGAGGAGCGAGAACCGCGCTCTGCCTCGAGGAGCAGGGAGAGCTCGGAAGCCTCGGGCGGGCAGCCGAGGTGCCCGGGCAGCCCGCGTGGAGCAGAGGCGGGAATAGCGCAAAGGGAAGGGCGGCCTTGGCTGGCCCAGCTCCCCCCGGCAGCGCCTTGTGGAGGGGCGGCGGGAAGGGCCCGCCCGGAGCTCTGCTCCACCTGCAGCGCGAGGCGCCCGGCGCTCGGAGCGGAGGCTGCGGCGCCCGAGGGGCTAACGCGGCGGTTCCCGCACCCTGCCCGGCTCCCAGCCGTGCGCCCGGCACAAAGCGGCCGTCGGCCCTGCATGGCCGGGAGCCCCGGGCACCCTCAGCTGCTGGGTGCGCTCGGTGGCCGGGAGCCCCCGGCACCCTCAGCTGCTGGGTGCGCTCGGTGGCCGGGAGCCCTGGGCACCCTCAGCTGCTGGGTGCGCTCGGTGGCTGGGAGCCCCCGGCACCCTCAGCTGCTGGGTGCGCTCGGTGGCCGGGAGCCCTGGGCACCCTCAGCTGCTGGGTGCGCTCGGTGGCCGGGAGCCCTGGGCACCCTCAGCTGCTGCGTGCCCTTGGGCGCCAGCCCGGCCGCCCTGGCCACGGCGCCGCCGTCACCCTCGCGGTGCAGCTGAGCAGGGGGTCAGGGCTTGAAGCCAAGTGTTGCTGATGATGATGGTGATGATGATGATGATGCCAACTTATCTCGCGTGACATGGCCATGACCCCGGCCCGAGGGCCGGGAGCTCCGCGGGCTCTTCTGTAGCTCTTCTGCATCGCCCCATCGGTTGACAAGTGGGACCAGCCGGGGGGGACGGGGAGCAAAGCCCGGCCTGGCTGGCGGGTTTGGGCTGCGGGGGTGCCTTGTGCCCGCAGGCCCCATAAAGCCACCGCCAAACGCCACCCGTGTCACGTTTCCCCTCTCTGGCCAATGTTATTTTGCTTCTACAAAAAAAAAAAAAAAGGTTGTTGCACTTTTCAAATAATTTTTTTCTTGTTAATTTTTTTGCAAAGAAAAAAAAGCTGCTTAAAGTGACATTTCAACAATGTTTTGACCGCTGTAATTCCTGCAGTCAAAGGAAGTTCTTAGTCCACCAGTCCAAGAACTGTACTGAATTTTTACCTGAAAAAAATTTACTGTGTCCAGTAGGTAACAACAGAACAACACAGTGAACTGTCCGATGCATTTCTTAAGTTGGTGTTTGTAAATGAAAGCCATCGTATCAGCTGTATACATTTGTTATGTCACTGGTAAGAAAACTGTGGTACTAAATGTCAGCCGATCAAATAAATTATTACAGCAAATCCGTGGAGGTGTAATACTGACTCAGGGAGCACTACGGCGTTCTGGGGTGGAAGGGGCTCAAGGAGGGGCTGTGTGGGGCTGGCTGCAGCCTGGCACAAACCCAGCGCCGCCTGCAGTGACGCGGGACAAGGCAGCTTTCTGCTGGCTTGGTGTCAGACGCACGTTACACCCAGGACAGCGAAACAGGCACTAGCGAGCGCCTAATGCAGCCCAGAACCTTCATGGCAGCAGGGCCTCATTGCTACACGGCGCAGCAGTGTAGGGGGTGTCGTCCCTGAGCGCGCTGCAACCCGAGGACCTGCCTTGTCCGTCACTACCTGGTAAAACCACCCGTTCGGTGCTCACAGCTGAAGGGGCGGCACGGAGATGCAGCTGATCGGCCGTCCCACGTGGCCAGGAAACAAGATCTCTGCTCAGAAAACTCAGAAAGCAGCCGTGTTGTTCATCCTGGTATAAAGTGTTTATTTGAGACTTCACAATTAACACAAAGTCTTCCTTTCGATGCCTTTGCTTTTTCATACAGTCAGTTTGGTTGCATTATTCCCTCCCTCCCCTGTGCATGATTGCTGTTTATTAATCTCAGCCTTTTTCTTTTTCACGATGAAAAAATAAAGCGTTTCCCGATTTCATCTGCTCCCTGTACCACTGACATCCGCTGTGCTGCATTAAAGAGAAGAAGATGCAGAATTGCTATGCCTACCACAGGGGTTGAAGTTACTCCATTATTTATTGATTTATTCTTTTTACAGGAAGTGTTAAATGAATCAATCACCCAAGAAAAATAAATATATTGTAAAGAACAAAAAGTTCTGCAGTATCCCTTTCCTTTACATAGAGCTGTGGTTTAAACACAGACGTTGCTTGTGGCAAATCATTTCATTCACTTATAAAATGCCTTGACGGCTGCTTGTGAACTTACACGGAAAAAGAATCTCTTCCAAAGGAGCAGGGCCAGAAGCCAGAAGGGGTATTTTAGATGCCAGCTTTTTATACCTAGGCCAGAGAGATCCCCCCTGGAAGCCAATTACCCACGTCCCACGGATCGGCTTCACTCGAAAGCAGTTCAATCTTGTGCTTTTCCAAACCCACCAGCTCAACACGCGTGGGCTCAGCCAGGGCCAGGTCCTGAACAGGCTGCCAGGCAGGGCGCGTTCACTCACCGCACGCCGGCGCCTCCTCGCTCTCCGTGTCTCACAGCTGCATCTCCGCTTGGCTCATGTCACACTACTTTTGGCACCAGCCTCACCAACAAGTTATTCAGTTAATGCCCCTGCCTCTCGAGCTGCTCCCTGGGGGCAGCGGAGGTCAGTCAAGGAGGCTTGTTCGTAGCAAAGAGGGACTGGGCAGGCCCTGACGTGCCAGCCCCAGACTTAGGCTGCACTGAATGGCTGTGCGAAAGGGAGTACTGCATCAGAAACCGTAGAAGACTATATCTTAATCAAAGTCCCCAGCCGCCGTATCGGAAACCTGCTAACAACTGCGCCGATTCTTCTGGCTACTTTTTTGTTGGTTTCCTTCCTTCTTTCTTTTTTTTTTTTATTTTTTTTTTTACATAAATAATATAGACCGAACATTATAAACATTTCAGCAACCATTTCTAAAAGACCGGAGGAGCCCTTTTAGGCGCCAAGAAACAACTGCAGGATTCAAATTCCAAAACTGTCTTTGGAGTCATCGAATCATCAGATTTACACGGCACCCGAGGACAAAAAATATTCAGTCAAGTTCGATAGGGCTGCTATCTTCCTGACCATCCTCTGCGTCATCATCTTCTCCAGTTCCCATCAGACTGTTTAAAAGATTTCCTACATGAAATATAGGACAGTCAGATTTGCCAGTTTTACATCCTCATCTCATAATCTTTAACTACTTCCTTACTTGCCTAAGGTGCACATTTCAGTAAGAAACAATCAAAACACTTATGTTGAAGTAAAAGTGATTCCCACATCCCTTTCCACTAGGAATTTATTGATAATGAGAAGTTCTATTTTGATACTGTTCCAAGAGTACACTGGAGAAAAAAAAAAACAAAAAAAACCCCCATATTTATGTATGTAGTTGTGTCCTGAGATGGAAAAAATAGCAAAAGAAGAGAAACCGCCAATGAGGAAACTCTCAACCAGTAACACTGCCGTGCATCACACTATAAAGAATTTATCTGAGGCATTTATGCATCACCTGTTTAGCTCAATTTAAAGATGCCTGAATTTCTATAATGCTGTGATTTGCAGATGCAATTATGATGCTCATAGTTTTCTCAAACCTTTGTGAATCAGAGAAGGGGGAGCTGCAGATAAAGCTTCAAGGCAGATTACCCAAGAGCTTAGTTCTCAAGGAAAGAAATGGATTTTACAAAAGTAATGCCATTCAATCTCTTCCCATTTCCTTTTATTCAAAGGGTCAAGAAATAAGGCCTACATTTCCCTATTCCTTTTCCTTGTAGAAAGGCAGTATTAATTACAAAACTTCAAATTTGAGACCATTCATTTTACATCAACTCCAGTCAGACGGCTACCAAAGTTCCAGATTTTAAATTAGGAAAAGCAGCCACTGAAGTCAGAGCAAATTAAGTGTTAACACCAATAAGGTTTTTCTCTACAGTTTTAACTTAAACCATAATGTTAAATTAAGAATATTTTCCATGTTTCTTCCCTCCTCAAAAAGGAAAAGTCTACTAGTTACCTCACCATAATCTCATATGCAACCCCTTCATCTTGCAGTCGGCAGCAGGGACTGTTTCTACAGGCCGTGCAAAAGGCCACCCAATACGATGGTAGGCCAGAACACACCGCCTGGTTTGGGCACACCTGTTTCACACAAGCCACAGCTGTGAAAAGACCCGTGGTACCTTAAAAAACTTACCTAGTAACCCTCCATAGGACGATGTCTGCTTGGGTGGAACTCCAAAGAAAAGCTGTCCTATTCTGTCTAGGTACTGAAACGATACGGAGGGAGACGGTGTCAGCCCGCTCAGGCGGTGGGAACCCTCTGAAGAGCAACTGGTCCCACTGGCTGGGGCACTGACCCCTCTCTGAAAGCTGGATTCAAAAGCCCTCCTTTTGAAGTGTGTCACAGAAAATTAAAATGCTGCATAAACTGTATTTGGGAATTGCTATCCTGCTCCCAAAGGACACTCTGCCATATATAAAGTATGGATTAGCATTTAGCTGCTTAGAGGAAACCCCTAAGTCCAGTACGTTTTGGTGGTTGTGGCAACCAGACTCAGTAACCTCTGACCTGCCAAATTTGCAAAGCCACCAAACAGGAGACCATCAGCTTTCACTGAACCAGTTCTGTGGGCTATACTCTGTTCACAGCTACTAGGAACTCACCTCATTATACATGGGATCTCTTTTCAGTGAAGGTTGATACTGTTCACACAATACTGTAAATACTGTTAGTTTTCCCCTAGAAAGGAAACAACACAAAATGCAATCTCAGTAATAGATAAAAAGGTAATGAAGAATAAAGTAACAAAAATCAAAAATCAAACTGTACCCATCAACGGCCAACAACAGAAACCAGATGAAGTTTAGCAGTGGTTGAACAAAGGGTGGACCCTTTTCTATCGACGGATGTTTCTGTGTGTATGTCGTAAAAACAACTGATGCGCTGGTCTTATTTTTTAAGCAGAGAAATCTGTAAAGGAAAGCAGAACAGAGGAAGTTAAAAATAAAATACAGAGAAGAAATTTTACATGCAGAAAGAAAAAGAAACCAAATGCTCAACAGTCTCTACTTCATTTGCGAATAGAAGCCTTCTCAGGCTCAAGCTGATAGCAGAAACCTGAACTGGGAGAGATGTGCATCTTTGGTTTGGAAATCAATTGAGGATATGAAATCCCTATTTAACTAGCTTGTGCTATAAGCAATTTCCCCGGGGTACAGGACTGACATCAAATATTAATAGAATGAGTTAAACCTAAGCAAATTGTATACAGGAAGGGCATCAATTAAACAGAAGTGTGCAAAGCCTGGCTACCACTTGGTTCAAATTAAATGAGACATTACCTTTACAGGTCGAGTTTACCATGACAAGGTAAAAACCCGGTCAAAATAAATCTCATCTGGCCTCATCTACTCCCCAGTTCATTGCATTTCCACCTAATGACCCTACAATTCCTTTCTTATCATCTTAAAATACAGCATCAGGACTACTAATGACTTGGATATACAAACCTAAAAGTCTCACAAAAACAAACAAACAAACAAACAACAACAAAAAAACTCCTATGCATTTGGCTTCCTGAGTGATTTGTCAGCAGTTAAAAGATGAATTTCCCACACTGGTCCAATCTTTATTCAGATCCAGTGAATTTATCCGAGTAACCTTTGCAAGGCCACAGGCCTAACACAGACTCTATGTGGGCAGACGCTGCCGGCGCGCCGCGGGCAGCCTGCCACCAGCAGTCTCATTTCTGGTCATACGGTGGCCTCCAAAGCCAAAGCCCGTGTGGGGAAAAGAGACTCTTTTACCTTACTGCTGAGTAAGGCATCACAGTGCTTTTCGTTACATCACGAACTGCCACGTGAGAGGATTTAGTGTGGTGATTGAGATACAGGCCAGTAAAGGATGCAGGAGCATTTCTGGATGAACACCAGAGAAAATAATCCCATACCCATAAGCTCTCACTAGACTTGCCCCCTCTTGAAACAAAGCCCCACTATGAGCTCCATCAGTGCGGCCTATTCTGCTCCCCTATAAATGGTTTCCCACCTCTGTGGAATCGCTGCAGTCCGGATCGAATGGAGCTGCAGTGCCAGCTCACAGCTGCCAAGAGTGACAGGCCTGCTCTCCGCTCTTCCCTCTCCAGCACTTACTCTCCCACTTCTCTGATTCCCTGCTGCACAGCCCTGTCTCCACCTCCTCCTCAGCCTCCTCCATAAGCTGCTTTCCTTCACTGAATAAGCCACCAATTATTAAATACAGTCAAATTGGCTTTGTTAACCTTAAATATACACGGGCTCTGCAAAGGCACATAATAGCTTGCATTCCCACCTCCTACAAAATAAACACTTAAAGCAACCGAAAGCCACCAGCAAGTCTGTTCAGCAGAGCTCCTCACGCTGCTGCTCGTAAAGCAGGGTGAGGGAGTGGCTCTGAACACCAAGGGGCTGACAGTAAGAACTAGGCTAAATGCAAATACAAAGCCCACTTAGCCCCAGCCTCTGTAAGGACAATCTTAATCAGTTGCAAGGCAGTGTTAATAAAAACATAAGAACCATGTTTTCAGGGTGACAGAGGTTACATTCCCTCTTTATGCAGTTAACATGATTCGTAATTTCACATTTTACGCTCAATGCTATATTTTTTTTAATCTCACCAATTCAGCATACCAGTTACGAGACAGTCTGCTCCTCTTGCTACCACACAACAGTAGTTTTGGCAACTTTGTCCAATTTCCCGATTTCTTTTGACAAGGATGGGCAGTTAATACAGTTACCCTGGTTAAATTAGGCTGGTCTCAAACAGTGACATCTCAGCAAAACAGTCAAACAAAATGGGAACACCTACTGCAGGACGGCCTGTGCCACAAACATGTCCACCTCGCTGCGATAGCCCCTGGATGAGGAGTACTCTACTAGCATATTTGCACATCCTTCGCCATCTGTGGAGTGCAAGAAGTGATACCGAGATTCACTATAGTTTTGCTCTATAAAAGGAAAAAGAAAATGGCTTTTAAGAAATCAGTTCAATAGACTTAAAATAACACATTTTCTAGGCTTGTACATTATAGCTAAAAAAAGAGAGCTATACACACAGAATATAAGGAACATGACTATCAGAGACACAGAATCCATTTATTTTTTAAGCTACAGACAGCTTACAAAGGTAGATAATAAAATACATTATTCTAAATATATCTGAATCACTGCTATTAAAAAAAACCATTTCATTCAATGTCACCAAAGAACAAGGCTACCACTGGGACAAACAGCTACCTTGCAGCAGTCAGATCATTTTGTTCAACAGCATCCTGGTGCTTAATGTGCTATCATCAGCACTTCGGAGAGGAACAAAAAAGCTCCATATTTAAACGTGCACCAAGAAACCAGCCAGCCCCTTCAGCATCCTTCTTTCTAAATGCAGAGAAGAAGGTATCTCCTATTTTTAGCTTAGCCTGCTCTTGCTATCAAAATTTAAATTACTTCCATATGCTGAAAAGAACAGCAATTATGTAGGAAAAAAAAAAATCACAAATGCAAATGGTTTGTTAGAACTTAATTTGAGACAAAGTATCATGCAAACCCACAGTAATGCCAAATCAAAACTGTAAACTTGCTATTTCTTTGAATCTAAAAGCTTTTGTTTTAAAAATCTAAGCCACTTCTGATGAAGCTGTTGAAAACAAAAAACTAAGCAAATAAAAGTGTTTTGTGCTTCAAAAGAATGGCAAATAGAGGGCCAGAAAACAGACTTCTACTTTTAAAACATGACTGTTTCTTATGTGAGTCGTATCTCAGTTTCAGACTTCAATGCTCTGCAGAAAATCTTCCCTTTTTGGCTGGCAGCAGCCACTAAAAGCTAATGTAGCTCCCGTGAGAAGAGCTATGGGATTGCGATGCACAGAGGAAGGCAAAGAGCTGGACTGGTGACCACTGGGTCAGGATTATGATGTGAAGCCCTCATCACCACCTTACAGCTCCTGAAAAGCCTAAATGAATCTTGTATTGTTAATAATACATGGGAAACCACAAAAGAGACAGCATTTATTCAACTGTTCTCACTCACCTTTGTGCTTGGAGCACAAACACCTTAAAGACTATGATTCACAATTAAAATACTTTAAGTTATTTTAGCCCATTTTACATCATATTATGAGACCAATAAAATCCCAAATTAATCAACTGCATCAGTGTTCATTCTGAAAGGATTATTTCCAAAGTGGCAATCTTACAATATCTTATTTTCAATGTTATATTAAAAAAAAAAAAAAAAAAAAAAAAAAAAAAAAAAAAAAAAAAAAAATCCATTAATTGTTCTTACCTTTCCACAAGGTAATTGCTAGTAACTGGTGTAGTTTTGGATGACCAAGTTTTCCTGACCCTCCACTTGACCATTTCAGCGCTCTGGATACGAAAGCCACTCTCTCAGGAGAATTTGGATCCATTAAACTAAATAATTTAGCCAAGTTTTCTGAAAGCAACGATATTCACAAATATTTACCATTAACAGAACAACCTCCTGCTTCTAGTGCATCTTTTAAGATAAGACATATAAGACACGGTATTATACTATATTTAAGCTCCCTTATTAGCCTGCACAAGATGTCTTAAAAAAAACAGTGTCTTTGAACATGAGCCACTTCTCAAATGTCAAGTCAGTCGTGCAGCCATCAGTCGGCAGCACTCAACAGCCAAAAGCTGTGCCCTACAGTCAGCGGGGCCACATCTCCCATCTCATGGTTTGGCCAGAACATCCCAGAACATCACACGATCTGAAGGAAGAGGAGACTTGAGGATACAGGAGTGCTCAGCATTCATAAGGAAGCTGGGAGGGACAGAAGCTCAGGAAAGGACCACCAGAACTCACGAGACGGGATGAAGAATATTAGAGCCAATGTAAGTAAAAAGTACACGGGCTGCTAACAACAGTGCTAAGCATCCATGCTGCAGCAGGAGTCTGGCCAGGCAGCTCCTAAGAGGGTTCTCCCGAGCTGTTCACTGAATCGGACAGTCTGACAGGTAAATCTTTGTGGATGGCGGAGTGACACCACTGGACTGCTGGGATGGGGAGCTGCCATCCCCCCAGTCCTGGAGACACCACTGCCTGTGTGGATCGTACATTCACTCCTGCACCGAGGAAAGGATGATGCCACAAGACAGCAGCGTTTGTTCTAAGCATGTCCCTGTGCTCAGCATACGGTCGGCTATAAGGAAGTCATTATTATCCAATAATTTTGCCTCCAGTTCTTTGCTTTATTAGCCATGTGGGAGACCACAGCACACACACACACAAAATCAGGTCTCAAGACTGTTGACAACAGTGCAAGCCTTTTGAAGCAAAAATGCATCTTAGATAGCATCAAAGCAAGCACAAAGTTCACCTTACCTAAAAGGTCATCTGTTACTTTTGCATCTGATTTCTCCAAAGACTCCAAAACCAGCATGGACAGATCAGCAGCGCTATTTTGCTACAAAACAGACATATACTGGTAGCAATGAAGATATCACTAAATAAAGTTCTGTTCCACAAGCAGAAGTTTGTCAGAAGTAGATTACACTTTTATCAATAGGACACATAAGGCACAACGTTACCAAACCTCAGTCCTCCCTTATAAAAAGTAACCGTAACTTAGTGGTAACAAAATAGAAGTCTCCAGGAAAACAAAACCAAATGTGACTAAGATTACTGTTTGGATACATACAACTATTTCTGCATTATGTTCCAATCAGCAAAATACTTCATGGGGAAAGACTCAATTGGTAGATGAAAGATTACAGAACAATTCCCCCAAATACACACTACTGAGAACTTACCATTCGCCCCTTAAACACTTTGAACAACCATCGCAAAACCCCCACACAGGAACAATGACTTACCTGGTTATGACTGAAGAACAGCAAAGCCCCTGAATACATTAGCTCTCTTGCTTCTGCATGTTTACCTTGCGACATATACCTGAAATCAACAGCAAAGCCATGTCAAGTCCTTGATAAAAATTTCCACCACGCAACAAGTTGTGCATGTCCAAAATTACTTGCACATAAAGTGATTAAAGACTATAAAATTTAAAACAAAGACTATAAAGTATTTATTTTAAATTTGTTAGTTTCAATAATGATATTCCTTGAACTGAAACTAGTAATTTGTTTTCTGCTCGAGCCTAGATGGAATACAAGCTAATAGTGTGTGAAAGAAATCTGAGAGCTTCAAATCCAATTTGCAGTGAAACAAAGAAAGGTAAATTATCCCAGGAGTTCATAGGAACAAAAGATGTCAAAGCATAAAGCTCAGGCTGTCATATTAGAGCTTTCACCAAACCCAGATTAGTCAGGGGGAAACAGCCTGACCGTACACCTCAGACAGCTCCTACACATAGCCATGGTCATGGTTAGTCATGTTATGTTACCCAGTTAAGATCTCTAACATATTTTAACATTGTGTTTATGGCAATATACCAATATACAATGACTGTCTCCAGGGCAGGAACCATATTGGGGCCAGCCTTTCACCATGGATGTCCTCTTTCTATTAAGTCTTTCTGAGCACTACATTTGCCCACAGGACAAGGGGGCGAACGGCAACTATTGGTCTTCTGCTGAACTGAAACAGCGCATCTCTGATGGTCTCTAGTCAGATGAGAGAGGCCAGCAAGATTTTCCATACAATGCTGTACAGAGTCTAAATGGCCGCCAATTCATAAAAATAACAGATCTGGTCTTTCAGATGTCATGCTTTGAAACAAGTGCTTCAGCAGCTACCTTCTACACTTAAGAGTTTACCAGGAAAGGAAGGAGGCAAGAAAAGGCTGCCAAAGGTTCCTCAGGAACAGGAGTCTCTCACCAACTCACTGTGTCTTACCACACTGCAGCCTCCTGCACATCATCACTATCAGTGGCTAAAAGGCTTGGACAGTCACATCTCTAGATTAGAAATGTTTCCTCTTTTCCTTTTAAGAAGTGGTAGCGGATCTAGTTTCCAATGTCCATTTCTCTTAACCTTGTCTCAAAGAAAACATTTTCTGTCAAGTTAGTAACAAGAGTCAATTTGCTCCAAGTCCTAAGAGACACCAGCTCTACCAAACTGCTTCAGCATCTGCAATGTTTGCTCTGGCCTCCACAGCACCTGGTCCTGCTGTGTCCCTGCTCTGCGTGGGGCTGCTCACAGCTGGGGGGGCTCCAGCCACGCAAGGTCCCCGCTAGAGCAGATGTGAGCAACGTCCCCAAGGACAAGCGCTACCAGGAACCAGAGTTACTGTAGGATGCACCAGGAACTACCAGTAATCACAAGTCCTGACAGTAACTAACCAGAGAAATCAGATAATGAGCAATGGAGGAGAGACACTTCAAAATCCCCACGTCTTTTATCCAAAGCAGCACTACTAATCCTGGAGACTGTATCTTTTTTTTTGTTGTTCATTTGCTTCGGTTTGTTTGTTTTTAAATAAGTCTCCTCAACAAGTCAGCTTTGCAATCGCCACAGTAAGGCATTAGTCACAGCTTGGCCGATCCTGCTCCTTTACAGTTGATCTTGCTTCCAGATTTGCTTCTGGGCTTTTCACTCTAAATCTCGCTGTGAGACAGACTCCAATTCTGTGGATTCCTGAATTTAAAATAGTGCTTGGTGACACAGCTCTTAATCCAGCAACTATCACAGAAGATTCGCAAAGAAACTGCAAAAAGCTTTATAATAAAAATGAAAATTAAAGGAATGTTTTCTTAAAAAAAATCTTTTAATAAAAATAGATTTTTAATAGAAATAAATATTCACCACAACAATCTAACTAGCACTGAAAACCAGAGAGAAGCTTTTTCATAACCGCAATCCCAGGCCAGGTTATTCATACCAGCAAAACTGCCTACAAACTTCAAGAAAACAGAAGCCAGTTTAAGTACAACAGTGCTGTTAAACTTGGGTGTATGACTAAATCACCAAATCACCACAGTCTGAACAGCCTTTGGCCCAGCTATCTGTGTTCAGAGGAACACGGGAGTCACTGCACAGTTGGAACAGCAGCTTTCCTCCTTACTTGGGATGGCAGGGAGGGACAGAGCTTTGTAGGAGGCAGGTTCATGCTAATCTTCCCTCCTCCTCCATTTCTTCCCCTCCCTCCCCTCTCCAGCTTCAAACACATCTCAGTTTGTGACTTTTGAAACTCTGAGTCAGGATACCAAGTTTAATGTGCACATCATGACAGAACAGGCAGATATTTTACAGGCCTGTTTTGTTTAAAAGCAATAAGCACTGGGAATACCAGTGACAATTCTGCAGCTGAGATCACTTCAGCCTGTGAAGTTTAATGTCTCCCTGGAAAACTGTTTACGTTCAACCGGATTTTACAGGGGACAGACAAGACTAACCAGGACACTTTCCTGGCCTCAGTCACTTTCCAAACAAGTTTCACAATCTCATTCTAGCTTTCTGCCTACGAGGAAAACATCTTCCTAGTTATGAATTTGCCACTTTTTCATTTAAATGAACACCTTCTTTTTCCTTGCATTTAAAACAGAAAAGACAGGAACTTCCAATCCATATTAAATCAGTAAGGCTTAACCAAAGCATACGTGTATGTAAGTTAACACATTATAGATGCATAAAAGCGCTCATATATATGTATGTATGTATCTAACTTAACACACTTATAACACTGGATGAGAGTGACCTGATGAGTTGTCACCTTCTGCATTTGCAGCCATCACATCACATAATTCTCACTATAAAATAGGCCATGCTTGGTCTCAAAATTAAATGTATTTGAGAACACAATTTAAGACTTGGACGGTGCTCTCACTGGGCCAACAGAAGGCTGCTACAGACCACACCGCTTTCATTCCACCGTGTTTGGCATTTAACAGGTCTGCAGCACACACTTGTGACAGACGCAGACCACACACTAGTGACTGTCCCCCCAAACCTGGCTCCTCTTTCTCTGACAGGGCTCCCAGGCCTGTTTCCGTCCCAGCTTAGGAGGAGCTCCCAGGATAAAATAACAGACAAGGGGGGCTACCTAGAGCCAGAACTCCATCTTCCTGCTTGTTTTGCTTAGCAGAACCACAAGCAGCAATTTTAGCCAAGCAAAACTGGGACTAAGAGAGGAAGGCCCTAAAAAAGACACCTTATGCTTCAGCCCTGAAAGCAAGGCCTTAGTCCTTTAAACTTTGATGAAAAAAACTTTGTGAAAAAATATTAAAAGCCTTTCCAATAAGCTTAAGGATAAGCTCATGATGACATAAGAGGCACCAGCAACAGCTCCGAATAGGCAGCAGGCCTCTCTCCTGAGTTGTTGCCACACAGACACGACACCGAGCAGATTTTTCTCTAACTTTAACCCCATCGCGCAGGCGACATTGGCCCTTTCGGGAGCTGCGCGCTCCTAAAAGCGGGGCCGGCGCCGCCATCCCGCCCGTTCGCGGCACCCCGGAGGGCGGCCTGCTCGCCCACCGGCCGGGCCGGGCCGCCCCGTCCCTATCCCCGTCCCCCGTGGCCGCCCTCGTGGGCTCCGGGCCGCCCCTCGCGACTGCCGCAGGACGGAGGCGGCCGGGCCGGGTCGCCCCGTTCCCCCGTCCGGGCCCAGTCTCCGACAGCGCTCACGCTACGCTGCGCTGCGCGCACCCGCCCCCTCTCCCCAGCGACCCAATGAGAACGCGAGCGGAGGAGACGGCCAGCAGAGCGGGCCAATGGAGAGCGCGCGTGGGCGCAACGGGCAGAGAGCAGGGTAGGGTGCGTGGGAAGGCTCTGGAAGGGCGGCGGGGGAGGGGCGGCGCGGGCGGGCGCTACCTGAAGAAGAGCGTCCGGTACATCTGGTGCGCCTCGTAGTAGTCGCCCTTCTCGACGCTGGCGCGCAGCTTGCCCTCGACGCGCTGCACGCCGCCGCGGTTCCTGCCGCCGCCCTTCGAGGCTTCCTGCTCCGCCGCTGCCGCCATAATCGCCGCCGCCATCGACGCGGAGGAGGCGGGCGGGAAGGAAGGGGAGGGCGCAGACGCGCGGAGCCCCGGAGCGGCTCGCTGCCCGCCTTCCGCCCACTGCAACGGCGGCCGGTGAGGCTCGAGAGACGCGGCTTCGCGTGCGGGGCGGGGGGCGGCGTCACGTGGACGTGGGGCGGGGCCAAGCGGCGAGGCCCCGCCCCCCGGCAACAGGGACACGGGGCCCGAGTCTCTCAGGGCGCCGCAGGCTTTCCTGAATTTTTAGTTTCTTGCTAAAAATATCGTTCCTGCAAGGATTTTAGTGCAAGCCTCACCAAACACATTAAAAAATTACTTTTAGAAGTATAAGCTCCCACTCTCTTCCACCGAGAAAAAGCTCTTTGGGCTGCTTCAGTTCAATTTGTACTTATGTGCACTGAGCGCAGTAGAGGCATCTGTGTAAACATGTTTACAAGTGAATTCGATAACGTTTGCCTAGCTCCTGCCCTCCACTGAGGTCAAAGACCAGTGCTGGTGCTGCACAGGCTGCAGTGACTGTACTCTAACTGTGAAGGGGCAAAAAATGAGACTACTTCCACAAGAGGAGTTAACTCATTTTAAGCCCCAGTCCTCAACTAAATAAATTGATACACAAAGACAACAAACAGCTCTGTTTTCAAAACTGGTTTTAAAACACTTGCCTCACACAAAGAGGAGTTTGTTTCCTCTCTAAAATCTTCAAGGTGTTCAAGGCAGCGCTGCCAAAGGGATGATGAAGGAGAAGTTACCACTATACAAAAATATATACACACACACACACACACACACACCTCCCTGTATCTATACATTCCTAGTGAGAAAGAAGTCATAGTGAGGACACTGTCACCTTTGACAAGCTGCCCTGCATTTTGTGCAGATATGATCTGTTGGGCAGGGGTAAAAAGGAAAGAGGGGGGGAATAAACTTCACAGGCAAGTGAAGCACAGGTTAAAACAAGCAAGCTCAGGAAACAGGTTCTGTCCTGGCCTACACCAACCAGCAAGACTTTAGCACGCAGAAGCCTTCAGATAGACAGAAACTTGCTTTATTGGTGCCTGGCCTGGCTCACCTGTTCGTAAGATGCTGGCAAACAGACCCTGGTTTGTTACCAGCTTAGAAATGCATGCTTATCTTAGCACAGTGCAGAGGCTGCTAGACTGTATGGACATTTTCGTAATTCCAAGCAGGGAATTAGCACCCACATTAAACCACTTCCCCACTTTGACTCAGCTTCCCCCCACCGTTGCTGCAAGACAGAGCCTCTGCCAAGCACTACTGTTAAAACATTAACTATTAACCTCCTGTAGCCTCCGATGGCCTCCTACCAGTTATTTCAGCAGGTCACCACAAATACAGAAGAAAAACTTTATTATTTGTTTCAAATATTACATGCGCTTTCAAAAATTAAAACTCTTTATTTAAACATCTCAATAGCATCTTGTCAGTTTGTAGGCAGCAAAGAACAGAGACGTAGTTTGAAAAGCATTTACAAAAATACATTGCACAAAGTCCTATCTTGCTTCTTTTAAAAAATAAGTTAGTGTTATTCAAAATATGCCCACCCCAAGTTAAGTAATTTCAATTTATACAGGATAATTCTAATTTTAAATATGTAACCTAAAATATGAAAACACCTGTACATGTTTAATCTAACACCTCTGCATAGGCCATAGGTTCTGTCTCTAGCGCAAGTGAAAGCAATTTTCCCATGGAGACTTGTTTAAACATTCGAGGACTGTTGTGCAACATACATTATTCAGAAAACCAGTCAGCAGTTCAATGTGTTAACAGTCCACATGTAACTAAGTTGACTAATTATAACAGCAAGATAAAATGTCTGCATACAAGTACATTTTAGGAATCTTTTCTCAACAGGAACTTCAAAGTAGCTATCTTAAGGGGAACAATAAGCAAAAGCAACTCAACATAAGGTCCGATTCAGTTCTACATGAAAACGCTGCTTGAGGGAACAAATCATTATTCTTGTCTTCTTATCCCTAAGTTTTTTGGGAAGGATTTAAAAAAATGCTTAGGTATTGACATATAGCAATATTGAGCATGAGTCTTTTGTAACTGCAGAGTAGTGAGGTTTACTTCAATCTTCATATCCTGCTTTATCACAGTACATTTACTGACTATAAAATGAACCAGCTAAGGATTTTTTTTTTTGTTCCCCCCCCCAAAAAAAAAGATTATTTTCAGCAGGTGAAGATTGTTCCTCTCTCCAATGCTGGTTCCAGATCAGCCTTGATGCATTGGCTAGCTGGGCTGGGGCTGTTAAGCCTGCTGAACTGCTTAGCAAACATTAGTATACAGCAATTAAACAACCTGACTGAATTTGTTATCGTTAATAAAAAAATAATTAAAAAAAAAATTAAAATGATTTCAGTTAAAATTATCCCTGACTTTTAGATCGACTCATGGCCACAAGTTACAGTAAAGCATTCTCATTCGCTGGTGTTTAAATTAGTTTTGGTTGCATTAACTATCCCTGACAGTAATATTTATCATATTAAACACTTATTTAATAAGCCCTTTATGATCCACCAAAAAGGTCAAAGACAAGAGTCAGCTGCAGCACACCTCTAGCTACAGTCAGCATTTAAAAGCGCACCACAGTTTTTGGCTTATGGTGTCAAGCTAACAGCAGTATGCAGTTGAATCCTGGATTGAGAAAAAAACCAAAACAAAACAAAAAAAACCCAGATTCCTAGTTGCAGAAAGTGTGGTTTATTCTTTTAGAAAGCCTATACATTCATTCATAATAAAATAGGTGACACCTGTTTGCCAACTGAGCTTTATGAACCAGAGTAGTTTGCATGCAATATTTTTCTCAGCATGGACACAAAAATATGAAGCTAACTGGCAGTTACAAGCCGTGCACCAGAGCAAATAAAAGTTATGTTAATACAGTTCTGCTGACAGTCTTCTGCCTTTATCAGAGGATCAGTAATTCTGTAGTATACATCTCACATCCTCATCCTTTACAGATTCCAGTGTTCTACATTTTCCGGTATATACAAATTCAAAATAAAATGTACAACAAGGAAAAAAAAAAAAAGCTGTGTAGTGTAGAAGACTATTCAGCTGGTTTCCCATGCACTCTGAACCGATAAAGACATGTATACTCTGCATGTCCCCAGTTAGAAACAATTCTCAGTTCCACTATTTGGAATACGTTCTCATTTTTCTCCTAGAGGAAAAGGAAAAAGCAAGACAAACCAGAGTCAGGCTTCTAAGAGATACGTGCACAACTAAAGTTGCTTTACAGATTCTTGCCAATTTTAACTTTTAGCAATATCTAGATTATACCTTGGGAAGTTTATGACATCTTGAATACAGCTTTCAATTGCTTATTTGTGAAGGCAGACAGAAGGAAAAGCATGGAGTGGACTCTTTCCACACTTAGTGTCTCCAAGCCATTTGCGTGCAATAGCAGACCCTTTTTCTCCCATCTAACTAGCCTATCTAAATCACAGGGTTTAAGGCAGATAACAGAGATGGAAAGTACAGTGCCCAAAGAGAATGGGGTCTTTTTATTCATTTCTTGTTATTTCCTATGGTAGTACATAATATCTCCTGACACTGTAAATGCTGCCATCCAGGCTTACCTTTACTGGAAACATCTGCAATGGCTCTCCTCCTTGATCGTAAAAGTAGTGTCCAAGCAGCACACCTTCTTCTTGATATTCATCCTCTAGACCCTACAAGAAGGGGGCAGAGAGTTTTGATCTCTCCAAATTTGAAGTCAAAACCAGATACATGTCTATATATCTGTACATTGACAAGCAGCATTCAGAAGCCTTAGCAAAGCCAGTATCACTGTGGACAACATAAAGGCTCAGGATGGACAAGAATGAGAAACATCAAGGTTATAAATAAAAGGGAAGTTAAGAACTAACTGTTTGCAGTGACTTCTATTTAGTAAGTAAGAGCTGGACAAACAAAGCTTTTCAGGCATCATAACTAACTATATTACAAAGTAGTTTGTAGACTTCTGTTATGCAACAGTGTCTACAAAAATTGAAAGTTAAGTAAGACCAAAAAAGGGCATCACAAATAAGTTGAAGAGCTAAAATGTGTATGTGCACAGGCAGGAGAGAAATGGAAGGGCACAAAAAGGCCTACTGGAGAACTTAGTGAATTACTTAAAATTTGATATTAGCGATAAAGAAGTATCTTCTCCTCTCAAAGATTTTTCTCCTGTAAAAAGCAAGGCAAAACAAACAGCAACTCCAGAATGAGTTTTACTGCTTTGAATTCCTAGATTTGGAAGCTCTTCAAGAATATAAGCAAATCTAAAAGCAACAGTAACATCAGTTTCTCTTCTTTGCTGTTCCTCCCTCGAGCTCATTTTCTAAGACAGAAAACGCAAGTATTCGTTATATTTACAAACTTTAAGAAGTTAAAAGTCAGACTTACATATACAGAAAAGTTCTTAGGAGCACTGGTGATATTCCCTGTTGGTGAAAGGGCTTTGGGTATATGTTCCAAAGTAAAGGCAGTTGGGTATATTTTCATTGAAAGTCTAACTACAAGATACCCCTGTGATCCTTTGAAAGCCCAGCAGTTTCCTGGATACATGTCCGGCTAGAAAACAGTTTAAGAGAAGGAAAAAAAAAAATAAGCATTTCCTTTTTTTAATGAATTCATAATCATAATGAATAGCTGTAAAGAGACACAGTACATGACAATCTAATCTATTTGGTCAAATATAACATCAAGTTCACAACATCTTTGATCCAAATCACAGTTCATCCTCCAAAACAATGTCCAAACAGAGAACAAGATGAAATTTCTCTGTGCTCGCTGGATTATGCATCTTCTTGGTTGTTCAGCACAGAAGAATATGGATCGCACAATTTCAACTGCACTCTCTTCAGAAAGATAGTGCATCTTCCCAAGCTACTAGCCATGTTTTGAAGAGCCACCTTGAGATTACTTCTCAGCAGGAATCCTAGTGCCCACACTTTGTACAAGCCCCGTGCAAAATTAAGACCTTCACAGCAGGCTCAAGTTTAACTACCCAATAACCCAGATATACTAGAAGAACCCCAGTAACAAGGGCAAAGTTCAATCCCCAGGATCACAGACAAACTACTAGCATTCAAGAGACAACCCAAGCCACTCAATATGCAGCACTGCAGAGTTTATTTATCCTTTCATTACCTGAATCACCACCCTGGGAGACTGGGAGAAGTACCACAGAGGAATGCCAAAGAGGCTAATTAATGCTGTTTTAGTCTCATACGTTTCCGAGCAGCGAGTACTCAGAATGCTGCCACCTCAAAAGAAGATAACTTGTGTTAGCAGAAATAGTTACTTGTTTCTTCCCAAAGCCTTTTTTTTTTTTTTTTTTTGGAGGCAAAGATTTGTAACAACCTTAATGACTATATCAGTTATTTCCCATTATTTTCCTCAAAGATGTATTAAAATTACTAAAATCTAACAAATCAAGTGCATTATTACTAGGATCAGATGGTTCTATCAAAAGTAAAGCTTTAAGGAAGGAGTATCCAATACTACGGTATTTTAAGAAAATGTTCATCTGTTTTTCATGTATATTTATGTATATTTTTTGGCTTCCATCTTCCACTATAAAGTTTGTGGCTAGTGTATCACCCTATTAGTAACAGGCACAGATTACAGTAGCCTAACCACAGGGCAATACGTAGGAGAATGTTGTAGCTTTTAGTTTTTGCTTTTAGATTTTTAGTAGATTCAGCGTGTGCTATTTCTTATAACTATTTCCTCTGCCGTTTACCTCCAGATTCTAAGGCGAAATCCACCATGCCAGTCTTGTCTTGAGAATAGAGCTTCAGGGCATTGTTTACAATAATGCGTGCTTGCTATAGACATACACACAGAAGGGAACAGAATGGGGAGAGAAAGATTTTTAGCAATACTGATAGAAAATTGATACCTACAAATCTATAAAGTTTCATGCATCTTCTTGAGATGTTGTACTTGAACACATAGTTGAAAGCCTCTGTTAAGACACAAGGCATTTTTAATGTATGGCTGTCTGGCTTAAAACAAACTTGCACTGCATCTCAGTTGGTGTTTTCTTCAGGAGTTGCATTCTGTTCCCCACCTTCCCAAGTCATGGAGCTGCAATTTTGGGTATGCTCACATCTGGCGAAACCTTCAGGTTTTAAGACAGCATACTGGGGGGGGGGCGGAAAGCATGTTCACAGCAGATAAAAAAGCTGTGACTGAGGACGTTTGAAAAGAGTGCTTTCTGTAGCTGCTCCCCATTTCCTTTAGTCTCTTAGGTAGCTGTTAAAAGCATTAAATCAGTATTAACGGTCATGCTCCATAAAATGCCTCTAAACTACTACTTGCAATTTTAGGTTTTTTTTTTTTTTTTTTT
>VZSV01000059.1:1124813-1143126 GCA_013398735.1 Nothocercus julius | reverse complement strand
TATATATGAATGAATTTAAGTATAACCAAGAAAATGTGGAAAAAGCATCTTTATATACAAAAACAGAACAGCACTTGCACAGTTAGAATGCCACTTTTCCAAAATACAGAAGACTTACATTTTGTAGAATTATATTGTTAGGTAAGAATACTATTTATAAGAGACAGTATTTTAAAAAGCAATAAAAATATGTTTAAAACATATTATTTTAAAAGCATTTTATTTGCTTTTAATTAAACACCAATTTTTGATATGTGGATTCATTTGAGAATGGAAAAAAAAAAAAAAAGGTGCTAATAAAGTTTCAAATCCTAATCAAAGAATTAAATCAGTAAGAAATACTAATAAGGAACACCAAACACTACCACCTATAGAAAATAAGTTACAAGCAGCAAAATAAATTTTAATGAAAAGTGAATATTCCGAGGAATTCAGGATGCCACTTCTGAGACTCTTAAAAATGCTCTAATCTAAAGCCCACTGAAGCCAACAGTTACTGAACTCTAGACTACATCAAACTAGATTAGACTTTATTCTAAACTAAGTAGCATACACCTAGGAAGTAATCCTACATTTTTTAGATTAGCAGAGATATCTCGATTAATCTGAGGGATTATAGATATACCAACCCAATATTTTGCAAAGCATTTAGGTGACTGAAGTGTCTCAAATCATTTTCCTTTGCTGAATAAAGAGCATTCAACAGATTCTTGATGCCTCTGTCATTCAAGCTAGGGAAGGCTCATCTCACAGGGAAGAGTCTATCACTATTTAGATTCCTGTAAAAATTGACTATCACTAAAACAAAAATAAAGTATTAAAAACTCTTTATTAAGTTAATTGTATACCAATACCTTCATAACTTGCTTTCATTTAAAGTCAGTTTTTCACCCTTTAAAGGGTGCAGACTTTCCTGATGTGCAACAAACTAACAAATCTGAATTATATAATTTGACTAATTCTTCCCAACACAGGTGTCTGCTATTACCACACTTACTAATAGGTAAGGAGTCTCACTACCTACCAAGCTTGTATAAAGCCAGTATCACAGCAAGAGTCAAACAGGAAAAAATACATTGTGTAAATTTAGTTTTCTAGATATTTCAGTTTAATCTGCTTTTATAGATGCAGTTAAGAAAAAATGCAAACCAATACAAATTATGAACATAAGTGAGACTGTGAAGTAAAATAAAAGCAAATGAAAAAAGGTCCAAGTCAACCTGCATAAGAAAAGGTGTGCCAAATGGTCCTTGCTACCCTTTTAGCCCATGAGGATTGCGTGTGGTCTGTGGTGTATGTTTCAAGATGTTTCTTCCCCTTACAGTCATCACCTGTTGGTTGTGGTAACAGTCAATTAATGTGACACAGGCAATATTAAATAAAAAGTATTACAAGATAAATTTGAATAGGTCTATTTCACATTATCATGTATCAAACTGGGACACATTAAGCAAATTTAAATGGAACAATACTCACTTAGGACAATACTGCAATATACCAGATAAGTGCATTTTTTTTCTCTCTCCTACATCTAAAGTTAGGAAACAAGTGGCTACTTTATAGCTTCCATAGACTCATGGAGCATCTGACATTATTCTGGCAATACTGCAACATCCAAGAGTCCAGCCAAGACTAAAAGACAACAGCAATTGCTATACTTACATATTGATTCCTCATGTACACTAAGACGGCTATTGTCTCTAAAAAACTCCTTTACATTCATGCTTCCACAGTAATCCGAGTGAGCTGCAAGACATCAAAAAATATATATATATACACACACACACACACACTTATGTTTCTCTCAAGTTCAAAATCCTTCAGTTACTCATATTTAAACTACCAGCTTAGTTCTTATGGCGGTTTAAGCACATTTAAGTGAAATGCAAGAAGCCTGAAAAAATGGTTCTGAAAGAAGCCTCTTCTGTCCAATCACACTTTCTTATTTAAAGATGACAGAGCCCTACAGCTCAGAATCCTTCTGCTCTCCACTCCCCAATAACAACCTCTAGTTCAACTTCCTGGTTTTGCAGAAATGCCAGAGCTTTGCATGTGACACTTGGCTCTTACCTGCCTAAGAAGAAATCATTATTTAACGTGATATGATTTGGTTTATCATATCCCAAATTTTACACTAGTCCATACCATCTTTGGATTGGAAATTTTGGAAAATTTCCAAAATGGAAATGGATGGAAATTTTGGTAAGATCTTGCCTGAAAGTTAAGAGAAAAAATATTCAAGTGCAACGTCCATTCCTGTGGATAGTTGGGAAATTAATCTTGAATTCAGAACAAAAATAAAGTGTTCATTACGTGAAGACAAGCAGATAAAATACATTCACTTCAAAATCTGTGTAAGTGCTTTAAACTTAGAAGTTAGTTAATTAAAAACAAAACTTCAGTAAAAAGTAAAACCATCAAATCCTAAACATCTATTCTCATTGTAGGGCCAGGTTTCACCTCTCTGTGTTGGTTCTTAGACTGACAAGAAAGCATCAGGAAGTTGTAAGATATCAAGGCAAAGAGAACAAGAAGAGATATAGAAGAAGATTTTTTTTAAAAAACAAAAACAAAACAAAACAAAAAAAACCCACACACACAAGCTCCATATGCATGACCAGAACAGTTAAAACTGTTGTAGACAGAAGGTAAGAACAAACACCAAAGGAAAAAAAAAAAAAAATCAAAGTTTTTCAAGTAAGCAAGATGTGCCTAAGAACAGGGATGACTGCAGCTTTACTTTTTACTTTTCAAAGTAAGTCTATGTAAAGCTTTAGGTGCACAATGGGCATAACGAGGAGCCCACTCTGACATTGAAAAGTTAAGATTTGACAATGTTACACAAACCAGTTTTTATAAACTAACTTAAGATTCTCAACTAAAACATTACCTTTGGTATTTCCTAGAGAAAATCCACATGGCAATCCATGTTCTCTCTGTAGAGAGAGAATATGTGGAGGGGGAAAGAGGGAAGAGAGGGAATGTGTGGAAAAGTTAGCACAATTGAGAGAGTGGAGAGAGGAGAGAAAAAAAAGAGAAGAAAAAAAAAAAGAGACAGTAGCCAGCAGAATGACTATAAAAAAGATGCATAAAGGTGCACAAAAGGTTCACTGCAACAGGTGAAGGCAGTAAGAAGAGCTACACAGAGACAAATCCAAAGTGAAGACCAAGCTCGACAACTGAAGAAGTACCTTTATAATCATAACCCAGCCTCAGCAGAACCATTTGAAATAGATGCACTAAGAGTGATGCAAAAGATGCTGCAGTATGTTTGACCAATCGCAGAATCTTACTCATGTAGAAATAGGTGCCTCCTATTAAAGAAAAAAGTATGTGAACATGAATTATTCACCTACATGAAGATATACTTCTATCTTTGTGACAATTAGCTACCAGAAAAGTGAGGCTGAAGATTCCAAAGCTTTTGCTTAGCCAGGACTAGGAAGCTTAAACAATCACAACAGAAAAAGTCTGGATGCATTAGATATTAAAGCAAAAGCTTTCGCAAGAGCTACACCCTGAATAAAATGCGTTCAAAACAGAAACATGGCTTTAGTGAGAATGTCTTAGCAAGGAATGTCTTTTCTTAGTGAAGATTAAGAACCCTAAATGGCAATGAATTATTTCTTACAGAACTCAGGGCTGTTTCTATTTACTTCAAGGTTCACAGCTTCAAGGAAATAAGAGGCATAAACTACACTCCTGTTTTAGGCTTGAGAGACCTTTTCACTTTCTTCTAATGTTTAAACTAGAGGAAAGAAGTTACTGCAATAGCCTGGCTTAAGAGTTATTTTCCATTACATCTTCTCCTTTAGAGAGCATTCAGCAGGAAGAAAGTCACAGTTCTCCATTGTGCTGCACTCATGGAATCAGTCACATTCCAGAACTTGCTTTGATTGTATCCTTCCCTCCCACAAATTTAACCCAAACTGTTGGATTGAAGTTCAAAAACATGCAGAAGGATGGGTTCACTTGCAAGAGTTTCCTATGCAAATATTAAGTATTTTGTAGCACTGAAAATATGACTCTTGAAACTCTCATTACGTCAATACAACAGAATGAAAAAAGGTATAGTGCAAATAAAGAGAAATAAATGCCTGAAAACCTTGAAAGTCATGTCTTACAGTGGAAAGAAGTCCATTTGGAATCATTTTTTCTTCTCCATAGTTCACCTCTAACATGCCGAAGTTTAAATGCCCTAACACTTCCCCCTTCTCCCCTCAAAAAACCACCAACACAAACCACAGGTAAGGAAGTATCATTATTTCCTGGGTAAAAGCAGCACTGCAAAGTAACAGTTCTGCTCAATCATGAAAGTTCAAATCACCTAAGGAAAATAATCAGCCTGTATAAAGTTTCTATGAGAAAACACTGGCCAAGAACCTAGTGGACAGACACACTGTTTCAATATCAGATTAAGAGACTACCACGGCCAGTACCAGCTGGAACAGTACATAATGTTCCACATCATTTTGAACCTATTAAGATATGGAACTGATCTTGGTATTCCTTAATTCCTACAACACTATGAAAAGAAACATAGGCAGCTGTATATCAGAAGCTGACAACACCACAAAGTCTTCATTGACATAAGAAAGGTATTTCACTGTAAGATGATCTTTATAACCCAATTATTGCCAAAATTTAGCAGGATGTGAAAAGCGCTTAAGTAACATTATTTAAAAATGCATCAATTACAATGTATACCATTCTGACACCCATATAAAACAGCGGAGAAAAATACTTACTAGATGCATGTTTCTGGCTTCTATCCCTGGAGTAAATTCTGGAAGATGGCACATGTGAAGCGGAGTATGCTGTAAGAACCTCCTTCCGTTCAGAAAGCATGCTGCAGTCGTTGCAAGTATAGCCATTGATCACTGCAGCCTGCATTTCTGCTGGTGCTACCTCACCATTCCCCTGCATCAGGGTTGTATCACTACCTATCAAACCAAGAGTAGGACATTCAGTGACAAACTATCTATGTTGCTAGCCACAGTAAATAGAACACTCGTGGAAACAAGAGGACTGTGTAGTTACCTTTAGGGTCAGTGTCATCATCAAGACCTTAAAAAGGAAAAAAAAAAAAAAAAAATGTTTGCTCCCAAGTATAATGAAATCTCATAGTCAAC
This sequence comes from Nothocercus julius, assembly GCA_013398735.1. Taxonomy (NCBI): domain Eukaryota; kingdom Metazoa; phylum Chordata; class Aves; order Tinamiformes; family Tinamidae; genus Nothocercus; species Nothocercus julius. The sequence continues at coordinate 1,137,994 of VZSV01000059.1, read as the reverse complement.
TATGACATCTGACACTGACTTAAAAATCTAGCTAGTTAAAACTGCAAAGAAAACACTAATCATTAAGTGGCTTTAAGAGTTTAATTTTGCAGTCCACCACTTCCCTAGATATGCATAAATGGACACTAGTGTGCTAGGGCAACCCTTAATTAAGTTTTCTATGGAAGAAGATGCAGGAGAAAAAGATGAATGACAAATAGTGCAGCCAGCTCCCATGTGACTTCACAGCAGCTAATTATAAGCTTGTGCCATCTCTGTTGCTTAGTAACCACTTTGATACTACTCTTTCAAAATCCTGTTTTAAAACCCAAGTGCTCTGAAGTTTAGCACCCATCTACTGAGATTGAAAGATTCTTATGACCTCCTCTGACACTAACATGAGATGTACTAACTAGAAATGAGAAGTCCAAATAGGGGAATAGAAGTCATTGTCTCTTCCCATACCATTTTTTTAATAGGGACAATTTTCACAGCTTCTCTTTGCTGAAAGAAAAAGGAAAAAGGTGGCTCCGGTAAAGCCTCCAAACTCACAACCACACACACCTCAAGAAATTTTAAGGGGTTACTAATTTGGAACTTTTAGGATATATCAATTCTGAACACACTGGCTTATAAATAAACAAAATAAAGTTTCCTTAAAAAACCCTAAGGAGGAATACCAATTGTCTGTTTACCAGTCTTTGAATATTGTATTTTATATACATTTTGAAAGCAATGGTAAGAACGACCAGATGTAATGAAATGTAATAGTAAGTCCATGCTGCGTCTGGTGCTGCATTACGTAATTGTATACACATCTGTTTGGCATAACTATTGGACTATAAAACATGTCTTGTTGATGACTGTACCACCAAAATTAAGATCAGGAGTTTAAGTACTAGGCAGTGAGTTTTCAGCAAACACCTTAGCAAAGCAAAAATCTACAGAGTGTAATAAGCGTGTATGTTTTGGGGGGGGAAAAAAAAAAATTATGAAATGGGTGTGTAAAGGAAGACAAGGACATATACCCACACATGTCAAAGCACAGTTTTCACACCATTCGAAATAAGCAAGAGAGCTCATTACCCACCCCAGAAATGATCAACTTCAGTCTGCTCTCGAATCAGGGATTCATCTAATACAGTGGATATCATTGACGTGTCACTGGCATGGCTATTGAAACTGCTTTGGCTAAAAATAGAGGAGCTGGATAGATTTTTCCTTGGTGTATGTCTCACAGCGCTAGACTGTTTATTCATACTTTTGCGTTGCTTCGCCATCCTAGGAAACAGAAAGCAAATACAGAAAAGACATAGCACTAGAGATACAAATTTCTGTTTGTTTCTTATTTAATAAATAATAGAACCATCAAGGTATTTTAGCACTGACTGGACCTCAAAGCCAGGTCAAGAAAATCCTCGCTCTTGAGCGTCTATACTTACACAAAGACTTTACTGTCAACTGCATATCCTCAATATAGTAATTTTCAAGACATGATAGTAAACATTAAGAACAGAGTAAAACAGTTAATGTCTTACTGTATTACCACGTTCAAACATAAAATCTCAGTCATGTTTCAAATCAGCTCATCTTAATAAAAGTAATTGCTTACTTAGAAGACTGTTCTCGGAGAGACAGGTTTCCAGTGTAAGAGCCATCATGCAAGATATCATTTCGGGCATCATCTGATTTACTAAAGCCCGCAGCAGCTAACCGTAAACTACGCCGTGACATTCTTGGCGAATCAAATACTGGATCCAAATTGTGTTCAGTCTCAAAATCCAAAGCAGCTGAAGAATAGCTTGAACTAAAAAAGAAAGTAAAAGCAGCAAAGTTACCAGATTATAGAGCAAATCCTGACAGAAACAAACAAGCCATTCAACCTAACCTCAGTTTTCATTTAAAGCAATTTATTCACAGTTACGGAGTAAAGCTGACAATAAATACCACATATTCCTAAATTATTTGGGTTATGTAGATATCACAAGTTTTCCTACGCGATTCATATAACAACTTTAACAACTGAAACTGCTAGGAAGAAACAGCTAGCATGGGAAACATGTTTGAAGTTGAGCTAGAACAAGCATTACACAATCTCTCAGACACATGCACAGTACATTTGGGACCAATTTAAAGGATGAAGCCATCCATGGCACAAGTTTTCTTCACCACACCTAGAAGCAAATTAAAATTCATTATGTACTGTAAGATGCAAGGGAAAGTTTCATGTTTTTATTAAATAAGAGTTCATTTTTTGTCTGCTAACTCCACATTTTGAGAGTCAAAGATTCCTATGACAAGTTAGTTTGAATTTCCAGCTCAAAGAAGTAGAGAGCTCCCTTTTGATATATTTATAAGAACACTGTCTAGCTAGACACAGTAGCTTAACAAGCACAAAAAAAAAAAAAAAAAAAAAAAAAAAAAAAAAAAAAAAAAAAAAAAAAAAAAAAGGGTGGGGGAATATTGAACTAAATTAAGAAAGTTTCAAAGTCAAGAAATATTTACGTATGGCCAATACTACCCCCCCCCCAAGCACTCAGGCATGTTTTACATTTGATTCTCTCAAAAATCTTCATAAAAAACTTACAATGAAAACGAAGAGGCAAGTTATAGAAAGACACAAGACTAAAACAAAAGAATTGATAAGATTAAACAGAAGCTATTTAAACTAAAGCACAGTCCTTGTACATACAATGAAAGGAAACATTCAATCACATAAGCAAGCACAATCTGTCATGACAGAGTAGTAAGAAGCTCAGTGCCACAGCCGCTGTCACTGAAGGTATCCAAACATTCCATCTCCTGGACCACCAACTGCTCCACAATCCAAGTATTCTGGACTAGCTTTCCAAGGAAACCCCCTGTTCCAGGCTGGATCACTATGATATTACAGTCCTGCATGGCCATTACTTCAGCTTCCCTGTGCCCTCAAGAGCAATGTGTATGGTACACCTAAAGCTGCCTCTTCTCCTTCAAAACTCAATCAAGCAATCAAACGAATAGATTCCACTGTGCTATCTATATTTGAAACGGAAACTTTGATCCCTTCCTGGAAAACCAAACAAATACACCTAAAGTTATGAGAAAGAGTACTAGGGAAGAAAGTATTGTTTTGATATGAGGGATTTTCTTCCACATAATCAGCTAAAAAGATATAAAAACAAAACAGATTATAAAATAACATGAAGGTGCTTAAAAAAGGATTATACTTACTGCTTTAAACTTCAAAAAGTACCAACTTTTATATAACTATTATTTTGTCATATAAACAAACTAACATTAGACGTACTAATAGCTACGTTTACATTGGTGATTAACCTCTGGAAAGGCCAGTGCTTTTGAAGCAAGTTTCCTGATGGCTCTACAACAAAAATGCAAGCACATGAGCCGGAGCAGTCTCAAAGCATGCAAATCAAACCTTTCGTGCCTGGAAAACCAACCCAGCAAGGCACTGCAGTTGCTGGTGAGCTCCAGCTGCACATGGGCATCCAGCCCACTGAACCACACACTAGAGCTAGTCCAAAGCAACCCCTTGTCTCCTCTGCCCCAAAGCATGTGGACTCAGTGCCAGGTATTCGGCACCACCTGCTTGACCTTGCTGGACAGCACTGCTTGCTAACACAGCCATGCACACAGCAGAAGCCTGACTCCAGCTTAGAGGAAACCCAGCTTACTTTTAACACTTCCCTCTGCTTTTCTCTATGGGGAGGAGAGCAGTCAGGGAAGAGTTTGCTCATGTGAAAAAAACAGATTCAGTTTCGTTTCATTAGGCACAGAGAATATAGTTTTGCAGTGGTTTCAGAAGGTTCATGCAGCTCACTTTCTCCTAGATATGAAGTGAGGACAGGGGTTAAATATGGCCCTTCCTGCTGTTCATTCCTTCATTCTCAATAGGTTATTATAGAATTGAGGCCCTCCCTAAACAGTTGTTTCAGAACTCAAATTTGCTATTTACACTTGCCACTATACATTTGTTTTTTCTCATCTTCACCCAGCAATTCGTACAGATACTCAATTCACGAGTACACAAAGTACAGGGGACAAACTGACAGCTGTAACCTGCCTCAATGGGTTTCCCCTTGTGAACACTTGCTCTTACTAAGTATCTCAAAGAGCATTTACCTCAGTTCCAGCCAAATACCTCACTTGGAGCCAGGCCCTACAATCTAAAACACCATGCTATTTTCTCCTCTTTAAAATAAGGAGAGCTTCTCTCTCATGCAGGACAGTAATTCTCTTTATAAGGAAACGCAAGTCTCTGAGATTTGGACAGTATCAAGTCTCCTTATTTTCTATGCTGTTTTTCACATCTTGGAAAAGCATCTTTTTCTCCTGTAGGAAGAATCACTGGATAAACATTTCTGCCCTTTGATGGGGCATTTTTGGTAGGCATTTTTGTTAGGCCTACTTAATACACAGGGCCAGCCAAAAGCGTTATAAAGATGGGATGCAAACATCCTACTTCAGCCTACGTCCCCAGGGAATCTATGCAAACTGCGAGTCCCACCACCTCCTGCGGCTCATGCCACAACTGCTGATTGCATCTAATCTTATCACCAATTTCTTCCTTCATATCAGCTTTTGCAGAACAAAAAGTGTTCTAGACTTTGGAGGGTTAATTCTCAAGTTACATCTACATAAGGGGAATGAGGTCTGCCATTTTTAGCACACATACAGCCTGGTCAAAAGGACATTAAGCATTATGTACTTTGCAAGCTTTGGAACGAAGTGGGCAAGAATGTTCTGGATTATTTAAGACAGCGACAGACAAGTGCAAGGCACCTAGAGAACTCCAGCTCATTTAGCTATATCAATTTAAGGCTTTCCTGATTTGGGCTAGAAGCAAAAGCTAGAGACATACAAATGGTTATGAACATACAGCAATCCCTGTGAGCATAAATATAAGTTCTATTAATAGGTTATATCCAAATCTATTAATAGCTTGGTAGTATCCAACTCCTCTGTACTTTTCTGCAGTGCCACACACACAAGTAAACTTCTTCAGAGAAGTTCTGGCATAAAGTTTGTGGTGAAGCTCCTTTAACTGTCAAAAGGAGAACAAGTCAAATCCCAGGTTAAGCAAACTTCATACAAAGGAAGGGGAGAGAAGAGAGAAAGAGGAAGAAATAAAACGAACACACACTGGCAAATCTTGGCACAAAAGCATGTTCAACCAGAAACTTAGTCCCATTCACTGTTCTTCAGGTGAAGGGGTGAAAGTCACTCACATATTGCTCGACATAAGCTTGGAAAAACTACATGAATAAGTTGGCAGTCAGCAAACATTCAGCGGGCAGACACATATATGGACACATGCTTAAAAGACTAAGAAGTCTATTCTCTTAACATGCTTTAAAAAAAGTATTGCATAGATTTCCCTCTTTTTAATATTTTTGGATTCATGGATGTTCAGAGAGGAAATTTTAACTGAACACTTGCTAATCCTCCAAGAAAAAATTACAGAGAGAACTAATTTCAATCTAGTTTAAAATATACCTGCCTTCATTAGGTCAGTCACTAAACTACAGCTTCTCTAGCTCTATCTATTTTTGAATACCCGTATCTAATATACAGCTGAACACAGAAAATGGGAGACTAAGAAGCTGTAAGAAATGGAACCCTCCCCTCCTACAAAGGCTTCTCAGTTCTCAAGTTCTACAAGTTCTCAGCTTTGCAATGTGACAACCTCCATTTATGTAGGAAGCCAAACACTTCAGTTATTTTCTACACCCAAAGTATCAAAGTACTCCAGAAATCAAGTGGGATCTATCACTCTGCATCTTCCTTTCCCTGACAGTTAAGTCTTTGCTCAGGCAGTATTCTTGTCTACTTCAGTGAGAAACAAATATGCCACAAAAAAAAAGAAAAAAAGAAAACAAACAAACAAAACAAAAAACAGTGAACAAGGAAGAAAGTCGGCTGACTGGGGCTCTAGCTCCAAATTAGTTTAACGCCATTGAATTTTATTTTTCTAATGACTGCATTTTTTTTAAATCTTAAGAACTCCTATTCCATCTCATACACGAGAAAAATAGCTGCTGTGCAGAAGACAGCTCATCTGAACATATTATGACCATTTTAGACAAAAAACAAATAATTAGGAAAAAAGGAGCAATAATTTCACAACTCGGTTCTAGGAAAGATGGACACACACACAAAAAAAATAAAATAAAAAAAATTCCCCACACAACCCTGCAAACAAAGAATCAGGGCCTACACTTGCAGCTTATCTCGTGTGATAAGAGTATTCCAGCCAATATATCATATATTCACAATGCAAAACTAGCACCTACAAAGTAAAAACTCCCTTTTCATTTAACACCAAGTGATAAAATAACAGACCTACTGGATGATCAAAATCACGTAAGACATCTTGCACCGCCCAGCAAGTTCTTCCGTAAGATCAGTAAACACACTTTCATTTAATCAACATCTTACCAAAAGATGTTTTCTGAAACTTTAGGAAGAGTTACAAATTCATTGTACTATAATTAGTAAAGCAAACATGTTAAGACTTCCCTTTTACTACACCACCAACATAATAAAAAAGATTCACACCAAAACTGATGAAAGTTAATAAACTTAGAGTAAACAAGAGTTAGTACTGCTCAGTAATATCTAATGCTACAATCTTGACTGTTTTTGCTTGATAGCTGAATATTTTCCAATTTAAATACTAGAATTAAATACATATTAAATGTACAATCATGATTTATAGGCACAGAACAGAAAAAAAATCTCATATTGCATTTTAATGATCATGCTTTTTTTAAAAAATCTAAAAATTAGCCAAGCAATAACCAGACCCATCCATGCATACAGACAAATTTTGAAGCAAGTTCCTCCCCACTGAGATACAAGATTTAATCATGAGCCACAATCTAACATTCAAAAATTCAAATTGTCATCCACAGATTTTTTTTGAATAGCATAATTCAGACGCTAACAAACACTGAAGTTATTTTTAGAAAAGTGAATTTCTTTATGAAAGAGACTAGTATTCACAGGTTTAAACAAGACACAAGAAAAGAGTTCATTAGAATACAGATGTTAGTCACACAATAAACATTTCTGCTAGAAAATTATGAGCAAGTTACTTCCAACTAAATTCCACACTAGCAGTAATGAGTGCATTTTAAGCAATGTTTTAAAGCAAAAAAAAAAAGAAAAAAAAAAGTGGCAAATTACCACAGTAAAAACACACAGAATCTACAAGACATAAGAGAACATTTAAAAATTTTGACAACACCTTTATAGAAATAAAACACCAACCGTAACTAGGCAGAGACTACTTTACTCATAGCAACTAATAAACACTGAGTCATTATCTTAGTCATTGTCCTGTTAGTTCGGGATGTTTTTTTTTCTCCATTTAGGACACAGCAGTTACTTTCAAACAGAGACTAGATAAAGCATACTTCTTTAAAGAAATACCATAAAAGCAATACGCTCTGGAAATAACATTCAGAGAACATATAGTTTCTCTACAAGAAAGATAAAGTTCTCACCTGAGCGCATACGTATAGCCAGTGTTCTCTGGCACACATTGGGGAGGGGTGTACGTGTGTAGGCGTGAAAAGTCCATGTTGACTGTTTCAAATCATACTGCAAAAGGTGAAAATAAAGTAATGCAATGATTTAAAAATATTTAAAGCCAAGGTAAGAGCCCTTGCATCATTCAGCCTGTATTATGAAGTAGGCACTAGTAAAAGCTACCGTTTTAAGAAACGTGGAGCTCTCAGCAATATTAATGCTTCTCTTAGGTAACTCTTATTACTGCATGAAATGCAGGGGGGGTTTTTTGTTTTGTCTTGTTTGTTTTTTTTTTAGTGCCCCCCCCCCTTTTTTTTTTTTTTTTAAATAACCCTACTCTATTTTCGGCAAGCCTGAGTTCTCCGGAACACTGCTGCAAGATAGGCCTCACTCTTTATCACTACCAAGCTACGCTTCCGTACGAGAGTTGTGCTGCCCTCCTACAAAGTAAGCATAAAGACTTAAAATATACCTAGCCATGTTTCCAGAGGGCTCTTTACAGACAGTGACTTTTGCTTTGAAGACCTATCATTACTGCAACCAGCACAGGCTGATCTCTGTACTTAGAATGCCTAACACTGCTGAAACTTAAACATTTACATACATACAGGGCAGTCTTTTTCTTTCATAACCTCTGGATATCATCCACTAAGCAGTAAGGAGACTTCCTGCATTTCATATTGAAACGCAATATTTGGCACCAGTTAAGTTATTCTATTACAGAAACACTGAATACACACCCAAACAGAAAAGCCAGCTTCAAAATGACTCACATGGCTTGAATGAGGTACATTTTCCAGAGTGGCATTAATTTCAAAAAACAATTTTAAAACTTCCTTTGGGCTCTTCAGAATGTGCTATGGCTTTAGGAAGAAAGTAAAATTTATTGTTGCCATATCAAGAAACTTGTGGAACCTATGGGTGATTACTGGTAACATCAGGTAGCATCACGAAAGTTTTCCAAGTACAAAGTATTTGGAGGAAGAAAAAAAAAAAAAAAAAAAAAAGCACTAGATGAGCCACAAGAAAGAAATCTTGCTTTTCTAGAAATGATTATTTGATAGTAGACTCTCTGTGGTTAGTAAATAGGAATTTTCAGTATTCTGGATTTGCAGGGTTAGTAAAGCTGAATTCTGGCTACTTTCGGGTTATCTATGGCTCCTGTAGCAGCAGCAGCACCCAGCATACTAGTGTACTTAAAAGATATTCCACACAACTCTGTCAAAATGCCAAACTGAAATCAAAACATGCCTGGATAAAACTTATTTCTTATAACCAAAACATTAACATATATCTCATTTACGGGATGCACTTTGCTGTGCTGAAATAGGAGTTTTCAGTTGAATAGATAATATAAAGATGACAAAAAAGCACAGTAACAAGTAGCAGCAATGCCAGTTCAAAAGAAATCTCTTCACATAACCCTAAAATACTTTGTCAGTTCCCTTGTCTCCAAATCCTGATGTTATTAAGGAGGACAAGATCTCAGTTACTGCTTTAAACACTTTTACTCTTGTTTTTAATTAAGCTTACAGGCCTGTCTCTATAAATGCAAGCACTTCCCATGCATTTTTGTGAATAATGAGAAATAAGGTCTCAGGTCTGCTATTTACATGATATTTTTGAGGACTAAAGAGGACATTTCCATTATGTGGTATTTCTTTAATTTTGCTTCATGTTTCACCTAAAATTTACTACGGAATTTTTTTTTTAAACCTTGTTGTTAGTTCACCAGCCTAATTTGAGGTGTCCGTTTCTTAAAAAAAGACTACAAATGAACCACCCACTTTATTTATAAATATTCCACATACTATTACAAGGAGAGCCTTAAACAGAACAGATCAGGGGTGTGTGGAGAGCAACAAGTCTCTCTAATTTGTTCCTGCATGTTTGACAGCACTCTACTGTTCATATAACCCATGAATTCCTCTTGCTTACAAAACTTTTATATGTAAACATGGCAGGGGATCAGAGAGGCAGACTTCGCACCTAGTTCTAGTTTCACCACTTTTGGGAGCCCACCAGATTTCTAATTTAGCTACCCCAAGACTACCTGGCCTCAGATTCATGCAGGCTTTTATTAACAGCTTTGTTGCAAATATTACTGTGCTCAAACTTTAATCATTCTTCCTTCTTCAGCAAGCCCACAAAACACTTACTTAAAGGTGGGAAGGGATGCATGTAATTGCTTAAAAAAGAAAATAGTAAAAATACAAGAACCTAAAAGCAATGAGAAGCAGCAAAAAAACAAGCTGACATTAGATAGCTCTATCATCGCTCCTTAGCTTACAAACTGGCCCTCATGTTCTTACAGAGGACACAGCTGAATTAGTTAATTTTTTTCTTGAGAAGGAGACTATGACAATCTTGTATGAGCATCATTTCTCCCTTGCGAAACAACTATACCAGTGTTATATTAAATGTGCACAGTAGAAGAGCAAGAGAGGAGACAAATTCTGAACTCATCAAAGTACAAGGGCCTCCCTAAAACAGAGGGCAGCAGAATTTACCTTAGCACAGAGCCCTGGCTACCTTGAGAGGATGTAGAATATGAAGCTGGGTGGCCTGAGGCCGTACCTCCGGCCCATATCCTGTTTACCTGTAAAAGACGTATATACCTAACCATTTTCAGAACTGGACAGCCTCCGTGAAACCCTGGTACTACTGCATGAAGCTTCACTGATGTTGTGTTAAGGGGTATGTTCCCATAGGGGCCACCAAGCACAGCAGTGTCACAAGGGGAGGGCAGTAGCCAGTATACATTGCACGTAAACTTCAAGTGACAAATGGCAAGGACAAGCATGAGCCTCATTCATGCCTTATCTGAGGTACAAAAATAGACCTTCAACAACATACTACCTAGGTACTTCCTTACGAACACCCTTGTGACAGAAGAAGTGGTAACATCACCATTTCATAAACAGAAAACTGGCAGAATAGAAATATGTACTAGGGAGCCTGCTTTTGGGAAACTTGGTTTTAATTTTCTGCTCAAGTCCCAGAAAACCGTTGTAATTACTGAACCATGCTGCAATTCACAGATGGCAAAAGGGAAGCAAGCCAGGCTTTAACCCTCCCCTTTCCCAACAAAGACTATCAGAGGTCCCTTCCAAACTCAACTATTTCATGATTCTATAGTAATTCAGCCGCACTTAGCAAACTAGTATGGTTATAAGACAAGGTAGGAATCAGAAAACTGGCAAGAAAGTCTATCGTACTTTTTAGATAAGGATTTACAAGCAGTAAGTTTAAAACTCTCAGAGATGCTGAGGGTACTACTTTAAGCAGAATCTATTCTGTCCTTATCTTCTAAGCAAGTCAATTCTGTTAAGTCATTATAACATACTAACGCCAAAAGACTAAACAGACTTTTGGACTAATTAATAGAAATGAAAGCACAGGATGTGACCCTATCAGGTCCTGAGAGCAATCTATTTGTACTTGTAACTTCAAGCTTTATTTTCTATTATTCAAAATAACCAATAAAAATTTTGATTAAAAAAAAATAGTAGCCAGATTAAATTGCTGTATAAATATACTCCAGGAAGTGTGTTTCCACATACTCAAATATGTACAAGTCTAAACAGGCTGAAGAGCAAAGAGCTCCAAGCTATAACGATATAAAAAACAAACACACAGCTAAAACACACACACACCTTTTAAAGAGGAACGCTGATCTTAGAGATTCAAGTAATAAAATTCACACTTTAAGCCAGATGCTACCCTTAAATAGATGCTAGCACGCGAAGATCCCCAGACAAACATATCAAACTGTAATGTCGCTAGCAAAAAAAGAAGGGGTTTCCCTAAACAATAGATGTTGCATATTCACATCAGGTGCTATTTCAAGTGCTTTTTTAGAAAGGAAGCCACACATAAACCACCCATCCATCCAGCTACGGGGAAACAATAAACACGCCTGATCGTTGTTTGTACACACCGCACCTCAAACACTGCATGGCAATGCACAGAGTCACCTCACGACTTAGGAGCCTGCAGATTATCCCGGAAATGAGGAATCTCCCGTGATTTACTGCACCGAGGGCGCCCGCGCTTGGAGAGGTGCGAGGCTTTGTTTACAACCCCCCTGCGGGGGATTAAGCCGCTATAGGGAGGGAGGGGATAAAACAAGAGCTCCGAGGAGCCCCCAGCACTAGCCACGTCGCACACAAGACAGGAATTCGGTATCAAAGCGGTGCCTCCGCGCCACGCGGCCCCCCACGCGCGCCCCGGCTCGGGGCCAGCTCCGCTCCGCCCCGCGCGAGCCCAAAATGGCTTCCGCGGCGCAACAAAGCCCGGAGGATGAGGCGGAGCCGTGGCGGCCTCCCGGAGCCCCGCGTGTCGCTCAGGGCCGCACTTTGGATTCACTGGACGCCGCCAGCCCAGCGCCGTTTTAACCCCTCGGCTGCTGCCCGCGCGTCGCGCCTGGGCGCTCTGACCGCAAAACGCCCGGAAAACATCACACGCAAGACCTGCCCTCCTAAAAACTCACGTCCCAGGCCGCTGATAAAACAACTTCAGTATTTACAGCCTAATGTCAACTACAGCAAAAATCTGACCCTACCTCCTGACGGAAAATACATTAAAAAAAAAGAAGTCCGCAACTTTCCCTATCGCTAAATCACCAGTGAGTGAGCCAGCTTAGCTCTCAGGATGACCCTGCCAGATATATCCCTGTCAGGTTTGCTTAACACACAAGTGGAAAAACACACCTTGACTGCTAAGCTTGTAAATAAAATCCTCCATACAGGTCACTCGCAAAGTAAAAGCCCACAGCTAAGATTTAAGATATTATTATGCAAAGCAACATATATTAATAAAGCCCTACAGGTTAGGGCAGAAACTGGACGTTAAGACCTGGAAATTCAACAGAAGCATTAACGCCGACTGTTGTTTCAAAAGATAGCACTAGCATATAAAAATATAATCAGTCGAGAAGAGATTTCACTTCCTGTTTGCGAGATGTTAATCTGAAAAACAGAGGGCTGGGCCGGATAGGGGGTTTCTAGGTATTGCGGAGATACTCGTCCACAAATCTGCGAGCTAAGAGTTTCTATTCTTGCATGTTACACAGTTCTTTTTCTTTTTCCTACTGAAAAAGAAAATAAGGCAAAAACTAATTTTAGATTTATTTATAATATATACATTATATTTATATATTTTAAGAGAAGCATGGCACTGCTTAGGCCGCCGCGCAAGGCGGCCCGTGGCCTGCTGACCGTCTCACGGTTCACCAGGTGCTTCCACCCCTCGCAGTTTCGGAGCGGGCACCGAATTCGACCACGTCAATATCGCAACTACACAGTGCGTGGGCAACAGCAAGACTGAGAGGCTGTCGCGCTTTTCTGTAGCGAAACTAAGGGGAGTCATCCACAAGGCAGGGCTGATGCTGAGCTACCCCATGCAGAAAGAAAGACAGAAAGAGACAAACAGGAGGAGAGCTCTGCAGCGTGGGGCACCCCAGCCGGTCTCTGCTGGGGCGGTAACATCGCCCTAAGGTAACAACCGCCCTCCCGGCGCCCGCCGCTCTGCCGCAAGCCGAGAGGAGCCGAGGGTCGCGGCCGCCCCCACAGGCCGCAACAGCGGAGACCGCCCCCGTCCCCCTCGGCCGGGGAGAGGCCGGCTATGGCCCAAGGGCCGCCGGCTGCTGCTCCGCTGCGGGGGCGCCG
>VZSV01000059.1:1103323-1124503 GCA_013398735.1 Nothocercus julius | reverse complement strand
GCCCCGCCTCCGCACAGGGCACCGGCGCCCGCACCCTCACACACGGTCACCCTCACACACAGGCACCCTCACACACGGTCACCCTCACACAGACCTGTCCCCCGCACGCAGGTCGCACCGCACACTACACCGCCTCCCTTCCACACTACACCCTCACACGCGTGTGTGTCCCCGTACCAGCGCCCTGCCCACACACGCCCCGCACACAGGCGCTCTCCTCACACCTCCACCCCACGCACAGCTCGCACGAACCCTCATGACTGCCTCGAGCGCCTGTACTGCCTCAAGCGCCGCCACACAGCCCAACACACAGAGCCCGCAAACACCATCCCTACCCACACACCCTACCCCTCCACATACACACTATACACCCACGAGTCCTCGCACAGCCACACCACTCCCACACCCCCCCCTCAACACACCACCAGCCCACACACAGTCACACAGCCCTCACCCCCATCAAACCCTGTCACCCCTCATCCAGCTCTCAGACAGCTACACCCTCTCACACATACCCTTGGGCACCAGCACACAGACAGCTATCCCCCCTTGCACCCTAATTTCCTCTTCCCTGTCGTTCCTGGAGGACCACAGGACCCCAAACAGCTCCTGAGTGTGGGGTAGGGGCCTGGCATGGTATTTGGATGAGCTCTGCCTGTACTGCATCCAGCCCCAGGACCCCCAGCCAGCCCCGCACAGAGACACGTCACCTGCATTTAGTGACTGTCAGGCCTGGTCTGTGGGAAGATGTCATGATGCAGCGTGTGGACATTGCTACTCAAAGATTTGGGGGATATATTGAAAAAAAAAAAAAAAAAAAGCCTGTATTTGGGTCACATTTGGTAAATCTTTAATCTCCCCAAACAGGCATCTTTCTCACAGCCGCAGGCGAGTGCTGCTGTCAAGAGTAGCTCAAGTGAATAGAACCAGAAGAATAGGATATGTGTCACTTAGAGTGTAACCAGGCCAAAAAATATTATTTATTGGCATGTTTAAGAAAAATAACTCATCTTGCTAGGGAACATTGGGTAATATGTATTAAAAAAAGAAGCAGAGGAAACATTTCAGTCATCTTCCTAAATAAACAAACTCTGTAGTTACTTGGATAAGAAATGAGTAAGAAGCTAACCCTTAAAAGAAGAGAAAGATGCAAAATAGACATTAATGCAAGTCTTGAGCTGAAGTCAATGTGGTAATCAGTTTAGGCAATAGTGATTAGCTTTAAAATGCCTTTGTTCTGGTTATATTCATGTTTTTGAATTGTTTTAGCCACAACTGAAGTGCTCCCAATTCTACTTGGAACCTAACACATGCTTTGGCACGAGGTAGCAAGTCCCTGCAGCCTCCACTCCGTGCAAGGCTGAACACTTTACAGGGAGAAAACCCACCTCACGCTCCTGTTCCAGCACCTGTTTTCCTCTATTTAGAGGAGAACGGGTAGTTGGGGGATACATTTAAGGACATACAGATTCCTGCTTGGTGGAAATGAAACTGCAAGTCTTTGGCTATAAGGCTACAGCTGGGGGATGTTTCTCCTCCTGCCCTCCCACGGGAGCTGAGCCAGGCGCATTGCAAGACCAGGCTCTGTGCCAGCTCTCCGGGAGGCTCCAGCTTGTCCCAGGCATGTGTTTTTGCCTTGGGACCAGTAACTGCAAGTACGGAGATGAGCGGCCTAGTCCCAGCTTTCCCCCAACCACTCATCTAAGAAGTTGCAAAGGCAACAGAGCCTTTGGCTTCTAGGACTGAAGTAACCCTTGGTGTGATGTTCAGATTTTGCTAAAAGAAGCTGGTGTATAGAGATAGTTTTTTCTTTTTTCTTTTTTTTTTTTTTTGTATTTCAGAAATAAAGGAACTCTGAGGCAAATAAAAACTCCTTTCAAGTTTTTGAGCAGCTGACAATGAGCTCTGAAAGTAAAATCAGCTCAGTTAATTTTACCCAGCTAAGCTGAAGCCTGTAAGAAAATGATCAGTAGAGATAAAAATAAATCAGTTTGAAAACATTTGTGAATTGACACCAGGTACGGGGAAACTGCAGTCCAAGAGCAGATCTAGTGTCAGCTTTGTATCCCTTCTTTCCTTCCCACATTCTTGGTCCTTCTCTGTGATTCCCACTCCTGTCGCTGTGTGTTCCTGCCCTCAAACCTTGCAAGTCTCTCCTGCATGGGGCCTGGTAGCAATTAAAGGAAGCATGAAGCAAATGAGACGGAGACCTATGCAGTGAGGTGCATCTAGTCCCAGTAGCTAGAAGAGCCTTATCCTGAGTGGTGGTATTGAATATGGGACCTCACTGGCAATGAGGGAGAGACACGGGATATGGGAGGGTGGTGGGTAAGGGCGTCACGCAGACCAAGGAGGTTCTCTTTAATGAGAGAATTTGCAGTGGCCTTGGTGTCCAAGGCTGGGAAAATGATGTACCTGCTTTGGGTGTCTGGAGGTCAACTCTGTGCTCATTAAAGAAAGTGTTTCACCTGCCTGCCTTTACCTTACAGTTACGGTGATGAGGACCTCTGCTCCCTGGTAGTGAGGAGAGGAGGATGCCAAGGGCAACGGTACTCCATGCAGGGCAATTAGGCTATCAGTTCAAAGGGAGGTGCAAAGCACTTCAATTCAATTTTGCCACAAGATCCCACTGTCAGCCTGACTTACGGGGGATTCCAGCCATTAACAAGCAAAGCCGATTACACACGAGGCAGGCTGACAGAGCAGCCGTTCCCCCCACTGCTCTCATCTGCCGCTTCATCCCAGCCACTGCTGCTCCTGAGCTTTCCTGGGAATTGATCTCAGTTAGTGGATGCAAGCCTGTTAACTGTAATTTTTGTTGATCCTTCAGCGGCTCAAAAATAAAGATTTTTTGCTCTATCTTTCTCTTTCTAAAACATGCTTACAGCTTCACTTAAAAGGCTGAGGCCAGGAGCAGGCTATTATGTATCCAACATGACATCCTCTGACTGACCTTCCTGTAGAAAAGTCAACAGTTGCTCACCTCACTGTATAGTGATGCTAATACAGACTCTGCGAATGAAACAGAGTGGCTGACTTGGCTCCCATCAAGTCAGTGGTTGATTTCCAGGGCACTAAACACTACTCTTGTATCAGGAGCACTGCTCTACTAGGTGTTTTTTGCTTATGCAAGGGGTTTCCCACAAATGAGATGAAGCCTATCCAGGAATGACTCAAACCTCTACCTGCATGTTCCAGTGCTTGGAGGCTTAAGTTGGCAGGAATAGTATAATTACTACAGATAGTTAATGCTGGAGTTGGGGACTTCAGGACACATGTAACTTGTTAACAGACGTCATCACACACACTCTATCGTGCAGTAAGATTCTCTGCACTATTTTCACGCTCTCAGAGCTTATCTCCTGACTAAATCTGGCTGCCTCTTCAGAAGGAAGACATGGAAGAACAATCCAGTTGTCACTGGATTTTGGTCTCTGGAGAGCACACTGCATACCCAAGCAGACAAATCAATGCATTGTTACCATGCACTTCACTGACAGAGTGCCTACGATCTGCCTGATGCACATCAAAGGACATGTGCAGATTGCCAGCAAGCACCCACACAGATGAGAAGTAGATTAATCTGGGAATATGCTTAAAACTCTTCTAAAACTGCTCACATGGACTTTCCCTCAAAGTCTAGGTGTGACACTTTACAGGGCTGCCTTAATATCTAACTGATTCTACTTAAAGTAGTCAACAAATATTTAGAAAATTCTATATAAGTTAGACAAATACATACACTTACCAAAAAAGCTTTTTCACTGAGAATCTGAGACCCAGGACCCACCACAACCGGCCTTGTAGCTTGTGAGGAAGAAGGCAGAAGCACATCTGTTCGTCACAGGAAGGGCAGGGCTAAGTCTGCTTATCTAAGGAGTCTGAAAGTTTGAGATAACTATTTTGCACAGGGAAAATTGTCCTTGCTTAAAAGTTATGTAATGAATACAATCGTAATAACATTAAGCAATGAATCCCCCCAAAATCTAGTACATTTAATATCTAATCTAACCAAGATAGAAACAATTACACATTTCAGTTGTGTTGTCACTGCTACAATAAAAGATTGAATCTAAGAAAGTTGATTCTCAAGGAAAGTAGCTTTTAAATATGTTGAATATTTGTCTCAGGTTTTTTACTAAAACCAGACTCATGCATTGTCCACAGGAGACTTCGTAACAGTTCTTCTTCGTAAAGAAATCTTGGAAATTTGGCATATATAAGATGAAGTACTGTAAATTATATCGAAGGTAGGCAATTTTTTTTTAGGTCCTATGTCCAGAGCACTTCTTAATACAAGAATGTAGGGGGGCATGTCTAATTTGTCATACACACATAAACTAGGCTCAGGTTGCTGCTCAGCATGTCTCTAGAAAGACTATCTGAATACCCAGTTCAGAACGTTTCCTGGCTCTGAAGAAAAAAAAAAAAGCTGATTTGTTGCAGCATGTGGAGATTTTTGAGACGCATCCCACAATGGACTGTTCTGAAAGATAACAAAAATATTTCCCAGCCTACTCAAGATATTAAATGTGGTGGATACTTGAGCTTTCATTGACATGGGGAAGGAAGAATATAATTTATTTCTGATGCTCACAGGAAAGAGAGGGGGAAAAAACAGCAGAACTGAATAGATCTACTAATAAGTTTGATTAATAATTATATCACAAGTTTGAAAAGGCAAAAATAGCTCAGAGAGCCAAGCAAACACGAGGACCTTTGCATTCCCAAACCTTGAAATCTGCCTGTAATACAGATTATTTAAGAAAACAAGAGCCTGATTTTCCATGATTTTTGTGTGCAATAAAGAGCATAGGATCCCATAATGACTCAGGCGAGAATTTAGAAGATCACTCATTTTATTACACAGCTGGAAATGCGAGAAAAAACTAAAACTTATCCTAAAAAGAAAAAAACATATTAAACTTTAACATAAGAGTATTTCATTTCAAAGTAATAAGCAAACAAATGTTGTTTGTTATCCAAGGCACTTTAGTATAAACAAAAATAGCTGATGCTATATATTAAAAAAATACAAAAATATAAATACCATTAATCTACATGACAAAACATCACATTTTCCCATATAAACCTTAGCTTTAAAGATATTAACCTCATTGTCATTGTACTACATTTTATGACTGCAAATAAAACCCATTTATTTAATGACACTCAGAATATCTTCCTATTACATCAGCATAGTCAGTATGAGTGCTCAAAACTTATAAAAAATTTTCTTCATTATGCAACAGAAGTTTGGCCTAGATGATTTGGTAGAACTGATCCTCACAGACCCGACTCAGCAAAGTCTGAAAACTTTGCAGAGCTTGAAATGATCCTTGAAAGACTAAAACTCTTGGAATTTCTGTAATACAACTGTCACTCGACTATTTAACTAGATTACCTTTTTTGATTACTGATAGTCAGATTCCTTAACAACATTCCCACTTTAACTGTTGTATCTGAAAAACTCCCAATGCAGAATGAATTAAAACTTTTTTTTTTTTTTTTTTTTTTAATGAGCAAATACGAAGAACTGTTGAAATGCAAACAAAAAGTAGAACTGTGCCCACTGGACTTTTAAATGAGCTAACACAGAACTGGCAAAGAAAAAGATATAGCTATTGCTCAGGCTACTTTGCACAAATGAAATATGAAAAACTAAAAAAAAAAAAATCAAGCTCATATAAATGTCACAGCTCACTAATAAGAGTTTCAGCATTGATTCATAAAACTGGCTCCTTGGGTGACTGAATGTGGTGTAGTAGTTGATTGCAATAGACTGGCGTTCGATGCTTCTCTACAACTGCTTCAATTTCTCTCACTAGCACTTCTGGATATAAAATGCTGCCTTCTTTTAAAACTTCTGTAAAACAAAAATGTGTTAAGTCATTAGCTGCCCTGCCCTTCTCTATCCAAACTCCCTCAAAGTAGGTGCAATGTGATTGCAAAGTTGTGCTTTTACAAGTTGAGCAGTCATGACAACCTGATTCCCCTTTTTTTCACTGAGGTCTGTATACCCGAACACAGACTGACGCACCAACATACTCCACAAAATCCATCAAACAAGGTCGTATGCAGTCACATGCTGCAACAGTGTCTCTGGTCTATATGTTGTTTCCCATTTATAAAGTCTTGTGATAAATCAGATATACTGATAAATCAGATAAATCAGAGATACTGATTCCCACCCAGATGCATACATAATGTAATGTTCGAGGATGTAGCATTCAGGTAAAAGGTCTGAGCTCCTGCCCACTGAAACCTAAAGGAAAGCTTCCAATTACTTCAGCCTGTTAGGATTAGTTTCTAGCTGTCTATATTATTTCTAGAGAAGACTTAAAAACATTATTTGAAAAAACACTGTTATAAATACATAAAACTTTAGAGTCTTACCTAGGACTGCATTTTGGAGAGTTTGATCTTGGTCATCCAGATGTACCAAGAGTTCTTGATACAAATACCGAATATTATTTTGCATGTAACATTTCATGTCATTGCCCTTTAAGCATTTAAACCAATTAGCTAAGGTGTGAGCAGCTGCCAGTCGTACATCAGATGAAGTATCATCTAGCCGCTTTAAGACCTCTGAAACATTCAGAATAATGAAAAATGAAAGTATTTACAACCAAACAGCACTATGATCAGAGGTGAGAATTTACCTTTTTTTTTTTAATTTCAAAATACAAACATATTCTGTTATTACTAAAGATCTTATTTCATTTACAACACGTTTTTGCCTTTTGAACTTTGGAATACATGAAATATGTAGGTCCTAAAAGCATGCAGTATATTGTGGTTGAATTGTTCTTTAAAGTTTAGTTATATTGTCAAAGGACATCAAAATAAACTTATTAAATTATTCAGATTCAGCTGAACATTCTCTAATATCCTATCTAACAAGGTGCTATGCATGTTATAAAATATTATTTTATATAAAGCACAGCATTTTTACAAAATATTACAGTTTTTGTCAAATCAATGACTTTGCATCTCAGAGTATTTGAATTTGATAAATGCAAAGGTCTGCTTTGATGACTCGCTGAGTATGTATTTCTCCAAAGCAGAAGTGCTTACTGCTAGATTTCTGCTGTCCCACGAAAGACAAACATCACTGTTTAAGATACCAAGTTTGGGAAAGGCTTATTTGCCTATATCTGTGAGAACATGAATTCTATTACATAGCATAGTCTGTACTTCTGCAGATTTATTGTTCAGCAGTTGAACATCATCTTAAAAGGCATTAGAGAAAATACACACACACACATATACATATATATATATGTATTTGTATATTCAGATCTATTTATGGCACAATTCTGTGGCTTGCTGTTGGCACTCTGAAGCACAGCAAGGAGAACAATGTGACTACCATTTATATAATGCATTACTGTCCTGCTTTCACTATAGTTAGAACATTATTTCATACAGTCTAAACTAGGAATTGATGCAGATGAAAAACTGGCAAACCTTGCAATGATAGTAATATTGAGTGAAGTTCCACCTAGTGGTTTAATTCATAATAACATCAGCATACGTTAATCAGTTTTGCTCACTGGGAGATGCAGGCATTCAAAGAGAAGGACATCAAATTATCTGCTGTACAATACCTCCATTAAATGAAATACTGCAGTTAGAAAGCTAGTGTAGAGCAGTTTTGTGAGATGCAAGTGCAGGTATTTTAACTTGTTTCTCTAAAACGTACGCACGTTACTTTATACACTATAAGCCGTCTCATTTGACAGCTTAAGAACAATTCTACACTCTGCAGGACTAAGGTATTAAATTGTCTCTCTCAAGTAAAAATGCTACTGAATGTATGTTATTGGGTAGCTCTACTTTTTTCACTTTCTTAATATCTATAAAATTGTGGGAGATATCCACCTAAATAGACAGAGAAGCAGATAAGAGAACACAGAGATAACCTGAGAATATGTGCACTGGATTGAAATAGGAATGGCTGAGAAGTGAAATCAGCATAAAATCTACCACTATTTGCATCTCAAACAGTTCATAGCTTTTTTGATAGCGCTTTACATGGGATTAAAGCTAGATGACATGGAGAGAGAAAACATTTCTGCCATTCTCTAGTCTGTGTTAGTGCTTCCATTGTCACTACCTGCAGTGAACCTCCAGCTGAGGTGGAAAACCTGCACAGTGAATCCTAAAGCTAGACAGTGAATCTGTCTACTAATCCAGCACAGTGATTTTCAGCCTTAAAAACAAAGCTACTGTGACACTTCAGGTCAAAAGGCAAATATAAATCTTCAATCTGGAGGTGCTGACACATCCATCAAAATAAAACAAAAGACCACCACCACCAACAAAAAAAAACAAACCCAAAACTTCATACCATACCCGGATAAGTTTTGATCAGCTTATCTGAATCAAACTGCCTGCCACAGACTTTATAAAAGACACCAACAATACGACAAGCCATTAGTCGAGTAATTTTAGAATCTTCATCCATGGAGGCAATCATTTGAGGCATCAGCAAACCTTCAACTTCTGAGATCTACAATTCACAGGAAAAATAGAGAATAATAGCTTTTCAGTCACTCTTAGACAATGTGTTTATTGGTTCTCATTAAATCTGACAGATACTGGCTTGCTTAATTTATAAAAAACTAAAACTTTATTGAATAATCTTCAAGATATACAGCTTTATTTTTGCCTTTAGCTAAGCTTGAGAAATGAAAACCTCTCATTAGATCATCCATTCCATGAATACCCAGTACATATGCAGATGAGTTTTATGTAACTACCAAAAGCTTTAAAGTTACTTGCCAACATTTTTTTTTAAATGAACAGGCGACTTTGAATAATTTGAATGTAAGAATTATGCATATGTACCAGTAGATGGTGCTCTTATTCTGAAAGGAAGTTTTAAAAATAAAGCCTGTAATACAGTATTTTCAGTGAGTTTCATAATTTTCCTTTTATATGTAAATTTTGTATACATTACTGCAATAAGGTACTTTGGGTATCGGAAAAATGTCTGTGTTTTAACATGACAACAGTGTCTGAGATGAATACTTTCGCATATGCAAAATTAACCAGTTCACGTGTTCAAGCACTTCTGTCAATTATAGCTGGTGTTATGCTACAACAAACACCAACAAAATTTATTGGAGCTGAGTTCTATAGCTCACCATATCATTGCAGGTCTGGGCCCTTGAGCATCATCACTGTCCCCCCTAACTACTGATCATTTCACTTCTCAACACTCAATTGCAAAAAATACATTTGGTTATGAAAAATATACATCCTCCTGAAAATATTACCCATTAAGATTTAAGAATTAAGATTTGTTACTTTTTCCTTATTCTGTTTTCCTGCCTAAGATTTCAAAGTGCATCTGATGGGAAGGAAGGAATTTACCTCTTTTGGTGAAAGTATTTCACAGTGAATAAGAGCCCAAAGGCATGATACAGCTGTAGTACGGATGGCAGCTGCTGTTCTTCCAGCATGCCACTGCAGATTAGGAGCCAGGATGTCTTTTATCACGGTCTCAAGGTAGCTAAGGAACTGCCTAAAGCCAAAAACAAGAAAGTAAAATAAAGGTTCATGAGAAAATGGTAAACAGACTGACAGCATGGAAAAGAGAATTTTCTGTCATAGAAAAACATACGCAGGATAGAAAAAAAAAATCTCTGTAAAATAAATAAATTGTATAAAGCAACATGATTATGATGTCTGTGATAAGTCCTTCATAACTTATTTTTTCTAACTAATATTTAAATAAATAAAACTCACAGAAGGAGGAAGCCAGACTGTCTCCTACTTCAGACTATGCTCATGACTCACTGTTACCTTGGTAAACTACTTACCTTCCCTCTGTCTCATTTGCTCTATCTGTGGAGGTAACACCCCATATGAATGCTGTGAGGATTCATTTCTATTTGTAAGGCCGTTTGAGACTGTCCCTTGGAAAGTATTTACAATGTGAAAAGTATAAATGCTATTGATGAGACCTGATATTGCTGCAGATTGACACAAATTACTTCAGCTTTCCCTTGGCTCAGAAACTTGCCTGCCTCAAGAATGAGATGTCTGTAGGATTTTCTGATGGTGTCAGTCCCAATACAAGTATGATTTTGACTCCAATGATGCTGAACATGTAATATTAGACTCCTAAACAATGATTTATTTCCATCACATACAAAGAAATCTATGATTTCCTTGCTAATGTTCTTTCTGATTCCTCAGTGGGCTGTTGTTACATTAAAAAATGCCATGAGAGCCAACGGCTTTCAAGAGGTAACATTCCCTCATACTGAATAATTCCAGCTCAAGCAATTTTAAATTAAAAGAAGATGCATCTCCCTGGTTTGAAACCAGATGATTAAGACCGTGGCTACTCACTTTGCCTCTGTGCCTTAAAGAACAGCTGGGAGCCTGCAGAACAGATTGTGTAATAACAGGCTAAATCTACCTTGACTTGTATCCCGCTCTGCTCAAACTTTCAGCAGACCTGGACTGCAGCCACCTGAGTGCAAAACAGCACGTTGTCACCCCCGTGCTTGATGGCGAGGCAAGATGCTCTTCCTCACTAAAGAGTCCTAGAGCAGCAGGATGAGTGAGTGGCTCCTAGAGAGATGCGCCATGCCTCAGGAGGAACATAACAGACAGATGTCAACAACAAAGTGCTTAAAACAAACAAACAGATAAAAATATCCAGCCATTGCCGGATAAGAATTTCCATAGTAATCCTGCAGCAATGTAATAAGAAATGTAACTGCAGCTACCTCGTGTTTCCTGTACCTACCCTTTCTTTGCTGCAGTTCAAACTTAGCATCCAGGTGCAAGTTGATGAAAATATCATCAGATAATCTGCCAGACCTTAGCTATTAGTTGTATATATACTAAACCGAAAGTCTCAGTCTTCTACATGCTGAAAATAGACAGACCTGGCTGTTGCTTAACTGTTGCTGAAGGAGCAGCTGGTGTTTGAGACGTGCAAGCTAGATACCAATTCCTGCTGCTTGTCCAGCAGATGGCACTTGAGATTCAGTAATAACAAGAAATCCAAAGTCCCCTTAGACACATCCAAAATTGTCAAAATCCTTAGATGATGTTAAACATGTCTTTGGAAAGCTAGTAATTTTCTACTAAAAAGGATGCCAGAAAAGTGTTAACAGATAATAATATAGCAGGTGTAAGTAAAAATAAAGTTTAACAGAAAGCTCTGTTACAGAAAAAAAAAACAAGAAAACTGTTGCAGATAAACAGAAGCAGCTGCTGGTCTGTTAGCACAAAATTGCTTTGCAATTAAAGGAAATTATGAATGACAATCTGCCAAAACATAAAGGTAGGTTCCCTCAGCAGTACGCTGGCCATAATGCTATACTATTCATGAATTTACTTGTTCTAGTGCCTTGCAAAAATTCATTCAGAAAGACACATTGAGCTAGGCTGGGCCATCCCTATTCAGAAGTGGTTCTTCATACAAACCCATACTAATGTCTTTGGATGTATTTTATTTAAAAAAAGCCTGACCACTCATATTGCCCAGAGCTAAAAAGCTGCCATCATTGCTATCTGTGGAGAGCTGGTGTAATGTGCGACTGTATTTGCAAAGTTCAGTAATTTAAACCATATTCCTCTTTTTTCTTTTTCTTTTTTTTTTTTTCCCTATTTGTAATTTCCCTTTTCTGGGAATCACAGCAAAGTTGGCAACTCATTGTTTTTTCAGGGAAACTTTTTTCTTTAGTTTCAATTTTTGTACAAAAAATAGATTGCATACTTTTTTTTTTTTTTTTTTTAAATTTAAATTCATCCTGCTTTGGCTACTGTCAGAGCAAAAGTTTAGTCTTTGGAGAAGTTCCCCACATAGTCCTGCAGCCATCACGCCTCTACAAGTAATACTTACATGACCTATCTTAACATGCTTATCTGAGCACTTCAGAGTCCTTTGCACAGGTAAATGATATGAATTCCACTGTGCAGGTGAGAAACTTAAGTTGAAGAATGAAAAAGGCTAAGCGTTAAACAAGAGCTCCTTCCTATCCGCTAGATGCTCCAGCTGGCGGCACGGCCAGGAGCGCCTGGGAATTGGGACTCCGCAGCACCATCATATTCCTCTCATACTACTTAAAGGTAGCCTAAATCGTTTTCTGTAGATCACAATGAAGAGGTAGAAGAGAAAATTACACTCAAATCTTCAAATTCTGTTATCCTGTAGCATAGGATGCTTCTAAGGGGAAAGAGCTGGAGAGCAGATAAGGGAAAACACACAGGGAGGAAATGACAGTGTGACTAAATTGTTGACCCAGTAAATGCGATTCTGTGCAGTAGATGAACAGGAGTTAGTAGTAACGCATTCTGCAGTAAATAAAGGACAGTAAAACTAGGCCATAAGAGTAAATAGAAAGGAATTTTGTATTCCGATTTTAGACTAAAATATATTGCTATATATTTAGTAAGGACTATTAATGCTTTCAGGGCATCACAGAACACACCAGATAACATTTCATTTACATTTGCATGCTAAATACCGTAGGCAATGTAAAAAGTGGAGCTGGTATGATATCTGTATACAGGACAACTTTGTGGTAGCATTTGCACCACTAAAAGAGCTAAATAATGATAAAAGGGCACTATTATTTGGGCTGTTAGAAATAGAAGGGTTTTATTAGCAGTGTGAATTACAGTTATATGATATTTGCAATGCTTAAATAGTGCCAAGCAGTAAGAGATTTTCAGTGTCAGTCGCTAAGAGAATAACACTCTTTATCAAAGGTTTTACGTCGTTTTAAACAGCATCAGTTTTAAACATGCGTACTCTTCTGTTGCTTGATTGTTTCCTTTCCATAGCTACAAGGCAAAGTTTTCCCTAGCTGCTGACTAGGGAAAACAAAAACAAACAAACAAAAAAACCCCAAAGAATTCCTAAGAATCCCCACCTCTGCTTTCAAACATACATTCTTCTCAACTGTGTGTTTTTTTTTTTTTTTTTTTTTCCTGTTGCACTTATTCAGTTTTTTGAAAACTATCCAGATCTGCATGATATCCATTTAAATCTTCTGTGGTGATAAAGATAGGACTACAGAGGAGAAAGTCCAGACTTCCATAATAATGTTAATAAGATAATGATAATAATTAAAAAAAAAAAAAAAAATCTTTTAAGCAGTGTTAGAAATGCACAGCAAGAAAAGTAAGCTATAGCAGATGGTAGGAAAGTATTTCTTTTCCCATAAATGCTAAATGCAACACGGACACAACTATAGGGATTAAATAATTACCATGGACATTACTTTTAAATGCTATTTTGGTGTTTAAAACTGCTGTCTGAAATTAGAACTACTTACCCCTGAGAATTCACAGTTTCATTTGCTTTCTGGAGCAACTGTGATAAGAGAGCAAAAAGTTTTAAACGCATCTGGGAATCTTTGTTTGGCTGAAGACATGTCTTAAGAATGAGAATAAAGTCATGGAGAGCTTCACCTACAACAGGACCTATAAAACAAATGTGTAAGATTTGTTTTGAAGCATGAGTAAGTAATTTATTTCCTACCTAAATGTTTAATATGTGATTCCATTAAAAGCTGTAAGATCCCTGGTAGTATTTAACTTGCCATTCTTGCACAGCAGCTATTGATGTATTTAGGTTACACAGCATCAGGGAGTGCACAAATACCCAAGCTCACCCCAGCTTGGCAGTGTGTCCTCCCTGAAGGCTGGTTTACCCCACTTCTTATTTACAGACAGTTTAGTTATTTTTCTACTACACTGCATTACATAATGTGGACATATTAATGATATCTGCTACTTGCTGAGACCAGTGTTGTGCGAGAAGTCATCTGCGGTGGACTAATATGTTTCGGGAAACTAATGCTGTTTGCTATCTAACTCTTAGAGCTGTACACTACACACAAAGTTCTGGCTCTATTGAACTTAAATGGAAACCAAACAGCCCCCCCTAAAAACCTACTGATTCTATCATGACCATGACACAACTCCATACAGCAGAACTAGCTACATTTTCGTTTTCCTTTAATTTTTTCCATATGCAAAATTCTAAAGAGACATCGGAAAGGGTAAGCTTCAAAATCTGGATAATAAAGTTATTGCAGTAGTATTCTTTCTCTGGATTTAAATAATGCATATTTGAAACTTGTACCTTGAAAGAACTCAGTGTGTGATTTCCAAATTCAAATTCATTCTCCAGCTTGTTATAAATTTGATATCTTGTAATAAATGTTTTTATTTCTAATCAATAAACACACAGTAAAACAGAAACAAAAGAAATCCCCCACACAAATCAAATTGTTAACCTAACATTTGAAGTGGTAACCTAAAGAACTTGGAGCTCTCAGACCTAACTTGTTAATTCAGTGGTGTTCAAAAGCTAAACAATAAGAGCTGTAATTATGGGAGATATAAAAGTAAAATCAAAACCACCAAAGGGGGGGAAAAAAAAAAAAAAAAGGGAAAAAAGGAAGAGCAGTTTTCTATAAATGACTTTCCTCTAGAGGTTCAGCAGTTCCATTTTCTTGTGATACACATTCCATTGAACTCCAGTCATTCAGAAAAATCCAGAAAAAGACACAATACTCAGACATTTCTGATGACAAGAACATTCTGTCATATGTAAAATGGATGGATTGAAGTACTCAAGATTCCAAAGCAAGTTCAATATCATGGAATTACATCTGGAAACGGACTGCTCAAAACTCAAAAAATCTTCAGTGTCTAGACTTTAGCAATACAGAGTGCTAAGCTGCAATTTGCTAAATTTCCATGCCAGCAGATAGGTCTTTATTTTCATTACATTTATTCAAAATACATTGCTTCATGTAAGCTTTGAGGCATTGTTAACACACTGCTATTATATCAAACTGATAGCAGCAGATTCAATAGATGGAAAATAAACAAAATAATCTACATCACTAATTTTAATATAAACTTACATTTCTGAAAAATGGTAACAATTGAGAAATTGGAAATGAGTAAATGTGATTAAATTGATTAAAAACAACACTATGTGTGAGAAAGAAAAAACAGCTCTAGGAGCTGCTGCGTCAGACAGAAAACACAGACAATAGCATATTACCAGTGTGGGGTGCAAGCCAAAATGTTTGCCCAGACATCTTATGATTTATTTGCCATTAAGCAAAACAGAGACAACTGTCTAGAAGTTCCTCAGACATGGAAAGGGGAGTGCAAATATACAGAAATGTTGGCCACCCAGAACTTGTACAGAAGAACTTTTTTTTTTTTAAATACAAATGAAAGGAATTTGTACTCAGGCTTCTTGCTGTGCTAAGATGGTAGGTGCTTCAAAAATGCTTTTTGAGGCTCTATTTGAGATTAAAGACTAAAAGCAGAAGATATGGTTAATTAAAACACATCCCTCCACATATAACTGTGTGCAATATAGATATCTGTAACAGGAGAAGATTTTTATATTCCCTTCATAGTCAACAGAAACCATAAACAGAAATTTCTTGAGTAATAATTTAGTCATATCAAAAGAAATGTTAAGCTCAAAAGAACTGCCCTTCACTGCCTCCCTTGTCGATGAATGCAATATGCAGAGCTTCCTTGGAGATATCTTCACTGCAGACATCTAAACTTAGGTGAAAGGCATCCCAAAATGTTTCATTAATCTATAATGCAGTAGTGCATAGGATTACTAGCACTAGTTTTACTAGGATTACTAGCACTAGAATTACTAGTTTGGGAGTAGAAGTAAGGAAAGATGGAGACCTAGTATCTTTTCTTAGGCTAGTGTCTAGGCAGAGTGGAGGAAAAAGAGAGATAAACATAAGATGTATCTTTTTGCCGCCCTGTGAGCCATACCAATTTCATTAACCTGAAATTCTGTTACACAAATGTTTTTAATATACTTCTAGCAACTGACATTCTACAAGACTCCGTGGCTGCATCATCATTTCATTTTTGCTTTTATTCATATGCTTGCGAAGTTTCTGAATATTAAAATATGTATTCTAAAACATAATGTCTCTACACACTATGGAGATTATTTATTTTTTTTTGCAATTAGATGAGATGTCACACTACTAAGTAAGCCATACCTGAATGAGTTGCAATCACAGTGAACTGTAATAATTCTGGAGAATAACAGGTCCAACAGTTATGGGAAACTGAAACCCATTCCATAAGCTGAATTATATGCTGCTTGTAGAGGCTAAGAAAGCCATCCAATTGCTGCGCTTCAGCTAACGAACACATTGCTTCCTCCACCTGTTAAAAACAGAGACAAGACATTTCAATTTAAGTGGAACAATATTGAAAAAAACAAACAAACAAAAAGAACACTTTCTAAAATATATGATTGAGCTGCTAAGAACAGAAGGGGTAAAAGGATTTCTATATTTTCTATTTGAAAGATCATGATTGATATATAATTTCTTCCTATACCACATCTGTTTACTTTAAACTGTAGGAGAATAAGTCTTGATTTCAAAAAATGTTATTACATGGAACACAGCAATGCGATAGCAGAATGGAAGAATCTCTAAGCCATGAATTCTTATAACAAACCAAGTTATAAACTGGTTGCTATTAGTTTTAAAGCTGTAATGATTTTCTCCTCAGCTTTAAACGTTTATGTAAAGTTTTTTTCTCATACCTACATCTAGCTGGATATGGCAGACTCCAAGAGCTATTCCTGCTATGACACAAAGAGGACATGGCTTTTTTCTTTCTTTTTGAAGTCATGTGAAATGCTATCTCCAGTAGCTGGATGGCTTCACTATGACATTTTCAACTTCTGTTACTTAGAATAAATACCAAAATTTAGCATTACGTTCTTATTTCCATTTAGACAATTCTATGAAAAAGGCAAATAAAATATGTACAATAAGAGAACCACTAAATGAATGCCAGATAGAGTCATGTTCGGCAAGAAAGCATGTATTTCCCTAAGCTTATGGCAGATGGATATATAAGCAGGGGTAAACTGGCTCTTGCAGATCCTGAAGACTCCTTGCCAGACATACAAAACTCCACTAAGGAATAGGATTAAAAGCATGACAAAAATCAGTATCTACAGTTTTACTGGTTTCTGCACACAGTGATAAAGAATAAGGAAAAAAACACACTTAGACCCCCCACAGCGTAATAACATATGTCATTGGGATGGGCTCTCATTCCAGCAGTGAAAGATGAAGTGTAACAGTATGAGTAACGCCCTTTGACTTTAAGCGGTTCAATAAAACTAAAAATTGTATTCATATTTTTAATATTTTTCAATTCAAGTCAACCGGACAAGTTCACTAAAACATGTCTGGGACCTTTAGAATATTGCAGACTAATCATTTGCCAGACAAAAACATTATTATGAAAGTACCAGATGTGGAGAAAACAGATGATATTTCTAGGGAAAAAAATATCACCAGGATTTTCTAAGGACAAAGGTTACTCTTAAGGCAACTTTGTCTGCTTCAAGTACAATGGATTTCTCTTTTCTGGAAAAGTTCTGTCAGTCAAAGCAAGTCAGGATAACTTATACCTAAGAGGCTCACTTACCTGTAAATAAAACATAATATTTTAGGAAAATGAATGTGTCCAAAAGGGAAACTGTTCTCCATCACCCAATAAATACTTTCCAACTCTTCTTTCCCTCACCCCGTTAAGCAACAAAAAAAGGTACACGCACACACTGGCTCTCCTTGCAACAGGTCTTCGTGCTGTACCTCTTAATCCTGTAAGCTCTTTCCAGTATTTGCTTTGAGCTTTTTTCCATTTAGCTCTATTTCAGAACAGTTTTCTAAGAACACGTCTATTTGGAGGCAGCCTGTCAGCTACAGGGCCATAAATACTGATGCTACACAGGCCTATGGAATACCAAGCCTGGGAGCAACAGAAAAGGAGGTAAAAAAGCCACCACATTTAAGGAAAATTTTGGGGTGGGAGAGAAAGAAAATGACAAGGGGAACTTGGTTAGGTCCTGATTATACTATATGAGAATGGCTTGTTAATTCATTTATTTTTCATTTTTATTTAGACAAAATGTCTTATCAATACTAAAATCAGAACTTTACAAAAATATTAAAGCAGTTCATAGTTTACCTTTTCTTTCAGGTGCTGAGAAATAGGTATTGCCATTACTGTTACCAAAACTTTCATTAGCTGCAAGCTAATTTCTTTGCAGTCTTCCTGGCACACTTCAATCAATGTTTGAGCACAACAAAGCAACTGTTCCATGTAAAAGACCTATTTTTAGTAAAAGCACAAAAGGTACTGTGTTTCATTAGAAAATATTACACATTCTCTTTAGGAGAAAACTATGGCAAATGACAACCACAAAATCTGAAACTCATATAATCTACTACATCAGGAACGTATTTATCATTTGGGGTCAGTTTTTTGATGACCTTCATTTTGGTTTTGATGATCCATATTCTACTTTTTATAGCACACAAGATAACCTTCCTCCCATGCCTTTTATTTCTCCTTTCACAATAACAAAATAAATGACCTTACTCCTAATCACAGAATTGTTGCATTGTGCACAAAACATCAAATCATTTTAGAGTGCAAACCAACAGTACTTTCTCATTCTTAAGGGCAAATTGTTAATTAATAATATGTGTGTTATATTGCTTTCAAGTATTGTTCTGTGCCTGCCAATTCTGAATGCAACAATGGTTAAATAAATATAACATGAAAACGTCATGGTCTGCTTTTACCTTGACGGATTTATCACGATTGTTGCAATACAATGCACGTTACCTTGATCCCACTGAAATCAATGGAGGTCAATATTCTTGAAAGTTCATAATAACTTCTATGATTAAGTGCATCAGATATTCCACAATTCCATCAGGTTACATTAAATGTGGTGTCACTAACAGAAGAGGCCATTGTTATAACCTCCACATTCAAAAGTGAAGCCTAGGAATAGGTTAACTGTAAATGTTATTAATCTCACGGTCATGGTCAATCCTTAGCTAAACAGTGTCTGTGCACTGTTCAGTGCCTAAAATAGAGAAAGATTGCTTTCCAAAACCAGAGGCTAGAACAATTCTGTCAAAAGCCTCAGCTGCAGATGAATGCGCCTCCTCTATATAACGCTAAATGGAAGCGGTGAGCTTAAGACCGGGTGGTAATTTTGCAGATATTTTGCAGATATCCAGGGGACTGTTATTGGAACAACCAAGTTGCTTCCAGTTACATGAGGTCCTAATCATCACAGGCTTCACAGAGATTAGGGTAATTTCTCTGCATCACTGACACACATTCCATTAGGAAAAAACCTAATGAGGGAAGAACTTCAAACATATATCTTACATTGACTCAAAAAGACAATTACACTAGATTCAGCCTATACACATAAATAACTCCCTTAAAAGGAAGTCAGAATCTAACACAAAGCTTTAAAGACTTTTCTGAAGACACAGTTAAGGTTATCTTAAAAGTAAAGTCCTAGTAGAGTTCTGCTAGAAAGAAAGCTGGGATTTTGTATGTGGGGAAAGTTGTACGGATTCTTTTTGAACATTTGTAACAGTGCTATGTCTGGATGCTGACAACTCCTGGAAAAGGAGCGTAAAAAATCCTCAAAGCTATCAATCTCCATTGAAGAGATGCTCTTCTCTCTTTATATACCAAGCAAGGAATATTCTTCAAAGATTATAATGAAAATCATCTTCAGGCTCAGCATTACTTATGGGTGTAATTGGAACAAAATATCTGATTTATGAAGGGACTTCCTTTCCTGAGTTTGTGTTGAAACAATCATTGTCAATACGTTTTGGGGAATGAAACAGTAGATTTGACCAGGAGATCACGTCTGGGATAACTGTTGTGGATTTTCCATTTCTCCTTACCTCTTCAGATCTTTGACAAATCTCAGCTTTTGACAATGCATTGCCAATATCAGTCAAATGAGGCTTTAAGATTTCTTTTGGGCTACCACGAATCACTGCAGTTAGAATCATAATGTGAGATGGCATAGGTGTTTTCTCAAAGGCTGATGTGATTAACTTCAAAGATACCTTAGGGCTGACAAATGTTCCAATCAATTCTGCTGCTTTCAGACACTGAAAACAAACAAACAAACAAACAAACAAAAAAAAAAAACACCATAACAACCACTTGAGGATTTTTCCAAAAAATGAAGTCATTCAACATATTATGGTCTTTTTCTTTTTATGATTCCAGCTGTTATTTTAAATGCTTCACCAATTGCCTTGTAGGACTTTTTCACTAACTCAGTTATGATTATATGCATGAAAAAATTTTCTTGACATGTGTTCTGCAAGCACGTAATAAGGCATGCAAAGGCACTCGTCTCAGCGTCAGACTCAAGCTTCCATAAGAAAGTCATGTACAGGAATAAAGTGTACAACTTCCAGTGTAATAAAGACTCTAGCTTAGAATAACCAGATGTCCCAGATTTATTGTTTAGATTATTTTTTTCTCCAAACACCTACGACCCCTCTATTAAAAGCAATGACCAATGAAACCATGAGGAGAATTTTTGTTACTGTACTATATTTTGACACTGCCATGTAGATCCGCTTTAGTGTGGAAGCACTGCCATAGGGAAAGCGCCCACTGATTCCAATCTCCTACTCTGAAAAGCCTTCACTTATTAGACATATTGGTATGTTGCAGATGGTATGCTATGAAGGGCCCTTGCTCCAGAGCTTACCACCCAACTGATGCCCATTTCTTTTTAAATCAGATGCAAAAGAAAAAAATGGTCAATGACTGTGCAATTACCTGTTTAATATGAACGGTTCCTACACTCCTTTATTTAATATTTGGCTCATTTTCTGAAGCCTTAGAAGTTTTTACATAAATGGAAGTAAACTTCCAGATAGTCATTTAACTACGGTTGTTTAACCGCATTTAATTCATCTTTAAATCATACAAGGTTTTAGTCTCAATGGAAACACCTAACAGTAGGTTCTATAGTTTCTATCTGTACAATGTACAGTTATTTCTTTTTGCAAAGGTGAATACCCAAAAAAGCTATCAGATACTCTATGGAAATGTGTTGTCCTCTTTCATAGCTGCCATAGAGAAAGAAAGAGAATCTTAGTACTTCAAAACCAGAAGTACAACATAAGTTATCATTAAACAGTTTGCAAATATGAAATGATGCATTTTATGGATCAATTTATCTACTCATTTTAGCAGGAAAAGAAAGAAAGAAAGAAAGAAAGAAAGAAAAAAAAAAAAAAAAAAAAAAAAAAAAAAAAAAAA